>JAJTWQ010000008.1:600000-1085000 GCA_029007595.1 Solanum commersonii | reverse complement strand
ATTCCCCACTTGGGAACATTCGTCCTCGAATGACACTCTAAACACTTGATAAGGTCCAAAATCTGGCTTAGCAGCCCATTATGCATGGACTACATCTAATTCATATAATCAAGCAAGAAAACCTCAATTCCAAACTAAACTCATTCAGTGCAACTCAAGGGAGTAGGAACTACTTTTACCAACCCAAAGTGCATCAAATTCTATATCTACTCATTTTAAAGGAGGAACTAACATCTCCTAGATAAAACATGTTCAACACATACTCATGGATTCTAAATGCAAGTTACATCTCACAAAGCATTTATTCAAGGAGGAATCTTTCAATTCCAAAACTAAGGCATGCTCATACTCAACTCATGAAGTCTACATGCGAATCTTTCTCAATTGCACTACAACATGAGAACAAAATGCAAATGAGTCATTTGCTAACAAGACCTAAGCATTTTCATGAACATGCATATAAGGAAATCATGGCAACAGACAAGGCACACCATAATGCTACTAGGTAGGCACACTATCCCCCACTTGGGAGTAAGCCTACTCACACTTTTGTAAACGTCATATATGCTAATAATAACTTTAAAATCCAACATAACAAGTCATAAAAGACAAGAAATCTAGAAAATTTTCTAAAACATGAAAGAAACACTTACTGGAAGGGACACGAGGACATCACTCTTGATCTTCTCTAGATTGAAGAGTATAGAACCTATGATCACTTGGGAGCCTTGGACTTGGCCTCCCTCCCTTTAGCCCTAAGGATTGGACAATCTCTCTTCTTCTGACCCTTATCACCACAACCATAGCACCCCTCCTTTTCGGCTAGACACTCACCATAATGCTTCCTTCCACACTCGGAGCAAAAAGGCTTAAGCAACACAGATTCACTATTACTTCCTCTTAGAGTTTTAGACTTAAGCACCCTTTCTTGGTTGGAAAGTACTTGTTGGGTCCTAGGTTGATCATATCCCGCGGAACTAGAATTGGAGAAATCCCCATCACTGATTCTAGGTCTCTTAGCTTCCCTACTCATCTTCTTAAGTTTTGTCTTCTCAACTTGTTGAGCATACACCATTATACGAGAGATGTCCATGTTATCATGTAACATTGCCGCATGACAGTCTTCCTTAACTAATTCGGACACTCCGGTCACAAATCGACTCATCTCATCTTTCGGGTTTGACACTAAGGATGGAGCATATTTGGACAACTTCATGAATTTTAGGGAGTATGCTAGAGCACTCATACCCCCTTGCCTAAGGTTGATAAATTCTTGTACCTTAACTTCCCTCATTTCCCTTGGAAAGAACCTATCAAGGATAGCCTTCTTGAACACTTCCCAATCTATGGGTCCTGCCATTAAAGGCCTATTATCCATCCATTGAGCATACCATACTTGGGCTACATCTTTCAATTTATACCCCGCTAATTTGGCTTTCTCGAAAGGAGTTACCCCCATAGACTCCACTATCTTGTAGACCTCCTCCAAAAACTCTTGTGGATCTTCATCCACTCTGGAACCCAAGAAGATAAGAGGGTTCATCCAAGTAAAGTCTCTCAACCTTGAGGCCGGACTACTCACATTAGGATTTTCCCGGGGCCTCACATCTCGGTTAGCTTAAGCCGTCAAGGCTTGAGCTTGAGTGGTGATGGCTTGAGTTTGGGTAGCCATGAGTTGGGTCAAAGTTTGGATAGCCACTCTAATCTCCACATTAGTCATAGCCCCTTCATCATTAGGAACTTGAGGGGGAACTTGGAGAGGAACCTCTTGCTCCTCATCACCTACCTCATTTCTCCTAACATTAGCCCTAGTATTTGCCATAACATGAAAAATCATAGGCAACCATTAGAAGAAAGACCTGTTATAGGTAAACTTCTTATGGCACAACAAAGAGAATGAAAAAGTGAGACTTTTCCTAATCATCTAATTGCCTCCTATTCATAAAATGTGTCGCAACTCACACCCATTAATAAGACTCTACTCAGATGTGGTTTGAGACAATCCTAAATTTTTTTCCCCAAAAACCGTGTTCTCTGAAACGAAGTTTGTCACGACCCAAGAGCACCCCCAAGTCGTAACATGGCGTACTTGACCCCGTACGGGTCGCATACAAGCTCTTAGCACATTTTTAACATACGATAAATAGAAAATACAGAAGAATTAAAACTTTACAATCGAAGTCATTTTCTCATAAAAGCAAGCGGAAGACTTTCTAGACTTTATCTCAAACCAACTAATACAACTTTTTAGAATAAACTCTTGGGACACAGCCCATAAGTGGGTTTCGTCCTCGAAGCTATGAGGACTAACCAACATCTTCAACTCTTCTAAGTCCTTGGAACCTAGCCTTTAAATGAACTCAATCACCAAGGCGCTACATTTGGTTAGAATGTAGGCAATATGCATTAGTACAAAAGCTACTAAGTATGAAAGCTAGAACAACATCATAAGAACATCTCAAATGGTTAGTCAACATAAGACATAAGCATAAGAGATAATAACAAGTCATAACATAATCATTATAGTCATTACATGGCCTCCAACATAAGCATCATAAACATACAAGTCAACATAAGGTATATAATGAATATAGGAAATACGACATAATAAGTATAATAGACTCTTAGTCACCTTTACCCTCATAGTCTAAGTGCACAATCAACTCTTAAGCCTTTCTACCACAAGGGCACCACACTTCTAGGTAACCTCAAGGCACCCTTGTGCAATGTATAAAGGGAATCCCATAATACCCTTCACACTAAGAATTACCTTGAAGTCATCCTAGTCATATCCACCCTCCTTTGGTATCACTTTTGCCTCACTTCAAGTATACAAGGGTACTATCATCTCTAGTCAATCATATCGTAGAAGACATCTATAACAACTATCTATCAAGCATATCTCATGTAAGACAACACTTATAAGGTAAACTTTAGTCATATTTGTACAAGGCATGAGTAGAATTCCATAATACTACTCATACTAAGTACTCCTTTAGGTCATCAAACTCATGTTCCTTAATTAGAGACTAGCCCTTCTTTTTCAAGTATAGGAACTCTAAGATGAAACTTTACTAAGTCTATCTAGTTCCTTCTTGTTGTGAACTCTAAGAGATACTATCCTAGGTACATCTAGTTCATCATATTGGAACCCTAGGAAATGCTATTCAAAGCATAATCTAATTTCACTAGACTTGAACCCTTGGAGATGCTACTTAAAGCATGATCTTAGTTAATTATAAGGTTGAACCCTATGAGATACTTCTTTTAGCATGTCTAAGTTCAGTTATCATTATGTACTCTATGAGGCATTAGTTAGGCATATCTAAGTCCCTTTATACTATTGACATTATGAGGTACTTTACTAACTTGTCTTAGTCCCTCATTACTTAGAACCCTAGGATGTACTACATTAAGTACATCTTGGTTCATTAGATTGAATCCTAGGAGATAGCACATTAGCTATATCTTGGTTCATTAAGTTGGGTCTATAGGATGTGCTCCTTCAAGCATAATGTTAGACCATTACTTGCATTGGACTCTAGGAGTGCTACATTATGCATAGTCATAGTCCATGAGATTTGAACTCTAGGAGATGCTACATTTATCATAATCTTAGTTAATAATCTTTCTTCATTGGGATATAGCCATAACTGACATGAGAACATATAATCTCTTATGGTGTTAGCCACACCATCAAGAGTTGGTCCACTTGCCAAGGTGGAACCGATTTGTTAGCTTAGTCGAATCCACTAGCTAACTCCCTACGGGGCATGTAGTTAAGGGATACAGAGATTGCTACTAGAAACCCAAACTCCACTAGGTTAGGATTCCATCTCATGAGACATACTTGGGGAAATCAATCGTCTTCTAGATGAGAGATCCCTTGTGGGAAGCCCGAACTAACTATGTGGGAACTTCCATGAAAGCCCAAACTCATCTAGGAGGGAATCTCCATTCTCATTTCAATATCCTCTCGGTGCTAGGCATAAATCCCATAAGATAATCATTGAGTCTGTACTTTGACTCAGGTTAACGGAAAGGTGTTCTTGACAACCAACCCATGCTAATAGCTCTTTTAGACCATGTGTGAGCAACTATCGCCATCCATGACCTACGTATAAATGCTTTCTAGCCTTAGGTTCAATTAGTTAGGAGAAGTCCTTCAACCCTAGGACCATTACTATATGAGAAGTTCTTCATGTTAAGTTCATATTCACATTTAGCCTTATGTCTAGAATTCTTCATTAGACAAGGATAATATCATTACCTAAGTGATTCTATCACTTTCTACCATCTAGGATTCATTAGGTGATCTAGGTAGATAAAGGTCTCTCAACACAATTGTATTAATTAGCCTTGAATTCATATGTAGATTATACTCTTGATGCCTTAGCATCTATAGTTAATCATATTGGACTTAACTTCAAGCCCTACTTATCAAGATTCATTACTTCAATCCTTACATTCAAGATCTACTTCATATCATCACCATTCATATCTAGTTTTAAGGTATTCTTAATCACATTTGTCATTACTAAGTGATTCTAACCATAATTGATCATAAAGGTTCAATTCTCACTTTACAAGTCATAACCAATCATACATCATAGAGTCTAGTTCAATTCCTGATTACACGATCCTAACTAAGATCATGTAGTATTCAAGACGTTGAAATAGAAAGATCACATAAGGACCTTCAACCTTTCCTCTAATGGCATTAACCAACAATATCACATTTATCAAATTAGACTAGGGTTTACCATTGAAATAACATGAAATCATCATAATATCAGTAAACAAATACAATTCAATCAATATTGGCTGTTATCCACTAGAATGGAATTTCACCCAAGCCCTACCCACAACGTAGCCCTAACCCTAGCTAGAATTAGGTCTTTTGAGTTGACAATTGGGGGAAATATATGGGGGCTCCATGGGTCGAAGAACCCATGGATGAAGGAGCTTACATACCTTGAATCACAGCCGTAAGCTAAGTTTGAATCAATGGTGAATTCATCCAAGAAGATTTCCCTCTTCACTTCTCTTCTTCTTCTTCTTCTTCTTCTACTTCTTCTTCTATTCTAGAAAAATGATTTTTGGAGAGAGTTTTGGGGTCTTTAGATGAATGACTTAAAGTGATTAGTTTAGGGGTCTTTAACTATTTATAGGAGGTTATTTGACAACTTAACAGACCCCCTAAGCCCTTAATTAATTAGCTAACTTTATTCCCAAACCCCCAACTTAAACCTAAAAGTCACAAAATTGGCAGCATTGACGGACCCCAACCTACAGACCATCGTTTGATCTACTGTCCGTAGTTTGGGTCCGTCGAATGGACCTGGGACTGACAGTGCTTCACTATTTCGACCATAACATTTTTCTTTGAGATAGGAATTAGGAAAACTCGATGGCGTTCGAAAGAGGACTCAGAGACCTTTAATTGGATAGGTAATGGCACACCTATTTCGTTTTGATCTATGAGATATGAGCATTTAAAGTTGACCCTCACTCCTAACTTAAAACTAAAAACTATTTTTAGGGGACTTATTTTGAAGGCTTAGTTTAGGGGGTCTATTAACTACTTATAGCAGGTTAATAAACTAACTAACCAACCACCTTTAAATCCTTCATTAATCAAACAACTAAACTCCAAATCATCAACTTAAAACTAAACTCCAAAAGTTGGCAGCACATACGATTGCCCATCCACGAATCATGGATGGGTCTACAGGCCGTACTGGCATGTCTTCGTTTGGTTCAGAGACTTAGGAAATGGAGCAAGGCTCCCAAGACTAAGTCTTGCTTTAAAGAGCCTATCCACGAGCCATAGATCAATCTATTGGCTGTAGATTGCAAACATAGATCACCTCAATCTTGGCAGTTTTAGGGACCGTTTTGGGGTCCTCCTCAAGGACCGCTTGAGTGGTCTTTGAGGAGTCATACCTCGATGTTTAACTCCTAAACATGGTGTTGTAAGTACTAGGGTCACTTCAAAAAGATTTAGCCCTCAAATAGCACACCAAACTTCAACGACAAGACTCTAGAACACACTAGCTCAAATGACTACTTTCCAGACATTTTAGTTGTATCTTGACGTTTGACTTCTAAAATCCCCAAACTTACTCCGAAAGCCATTTTTCATCATTTGAACAAGTTTCCAGCCGGTGAATGGGGAACCCGAAGGAACCCCAAACAAGCCTCATAGCATATCATTACAAATCCTTGGTCGCGGAAGCAATTAAAATGACCATAAGCGATAAGCATAATCAAGGGGAAGGGGCATAGAGTATGCATTAGTATGTTTGAATGTACTAAGTATATGGGATGCAATGCAATGCAACAATAGATGGACATCATAGGCAAAATGCATAATCATACCCGATAGATAGCATCTTAATGAGATTATATGTATAATGATGCTTACATAAAAAAAATCATATTTAGTAGGGCGTAGTACATGTGTAGTGAGTGACCATCAATATAGTATTTCCAAGGCCTACCACCCCTTTGGAGATGCGAAAGAGGTACAAACCCTCAATGTGGTTACCCGGGCCTACCACCCCCCCCCCGAGCTAGGGACCAAGGTACAAAACCCTCGATATGATTATACTGGCCTACTACCCCTCGTACTAGGCAACCAAGGTACCAACCCCTCGATACGGTTATACGGGCCTACTACCCGAAGGTACCAACCCCTCGATACGGTTACCCGGGCCTACAACCCCCCGAGCTAGGCTTGGTCGACTCGCAACACTATATAGAGAAAATCATATACATGTATTCATTCATCATCATTTCAATAATTATATAACCATCCGACTCATAGGACGTACATTGAACCTTCCATTTCCTAAGAATTCTATTAATGGACATTTTATCAAACAAATGGTGGGCTATTGTTCATGTAAATAAAATCATGTATTTCAAGTGTACTAAGTCCAACCAATTCTAAAATCCATATAAATCAGCCCACCAACAACATACATATATATATATATCAACCTTCATAATTTGATCATGGAAGCATGAAAACCATAAACATCACATAATAATTCAATTTCATGATAATATGCAAAATAGACCATAATAGGGTGTGTAGTAGTAATTCCATACTCAAGGGTTCATAAATAACCATAAGGACCCATAAATTTGAAGTAGTAATAGAGGATAAATGGTTGGACTTGTGGAAAGGAAGGTTTCCACAATCAAACCCACATACCTCAACTTTAGAGAATCCTTGATGAAGATTGGAATGGAGAATTGAAGCTTGAGATTGAGTCTTGAATCCGGAATTAGAGCTTGAGATCTTTGAATTTGGTTGAGGATCTTGGTGGAATTTTGGAGGGGGCTTAGAGAGTGTTTTTGAGTGTTTTGAAGTTAAAATGACTAAGTATGGGACATATCCCATTTTTATAAAAAACGTCCCCAACACTTAGCCTCAAAAACGAGGTTTAAAAAAAACAGCTCACTGGAAATTGCAAATCTGCACAGACAGGTTTTACGAAAATGGTCATAACTCCTTCATCCTAACTTGGAATGAGGTGAAACCAAGTGCGTTGGAAAGCTAACTCAAAGAGCTTTAACTTAATAGGTTGTGGCCCTTCCAGTTCCTTGTGTGCTAAGAGATATAGCCCTTTAAAGTTGACCCTCCAAATAGCATTTTTTGCGATTTTTGAATTTTGATACGGTTGCTCTAAAATTCGGGTTAGACCCATTCCCTACTCAATTTAACCCCATGAATAAGAATATGAAGTCAAATTTCTGAAATTAAGCACAAATTTTGAGATATATGTAAATTACAATTATAGGTGTTTTCGAAGGACATTTTTGGGGTCGTTTCAATATCTCCCCTTTGGGAACATTCGTCCCCGAATGTCAAAGAAACGTACATAAGAGACACAAACATGGCAATTTCAGCCCACATAAGGATGCAATAATGCACTTACACCTCATTTCAAAAACCTCAACATAGTTGTAAAATCACAATGAACTTGTCAACTTAAACATGAATGTATGCAATGACATGGGGGCTGAACTTAAGACCTGAGATTTTATAAAGGGCTTAGATCAATACCTTAGGCTTGAGTGGAGTGGAAAAGATAAGAATATCGCTTTTGCATGTTCGCTTTGGCCTCCCAAGTAGCACTTTCAACTTGTTGATTTCTCCAAAGGACTTTAACGAAAGCCACATCTTTGTTTCTCAACCTCTTCACTTGTCTATCTAAAATCTGGACCGAAACCTCTTCATAGGTCAAATTATCTCCAACAACACCCACAACATCAAGAGGCACAATGGCATTCGGATCACCCACACACTTCCTCAACATAGACACATGAAATACCGGATGAACCAAATCCATTTCGCTAGGCAATTCCAACTCATAAGCTACCTTGCAAATTCTCCTCATCACCTTATAAGGACCCACGTATCTTGGGCTCAACTTGCCTTTCTTACCAAAACGAACACACCCTTCATGGGTGACACCTTCAAATAGACCCAATCACCAACTCGGAATTCAAGAGCCCTTCTCCTCACATCGGCATAGGACTTTTGGCGACTTTTGGCCATCTTCAACCTTTCTCTAATCATCCTAACCTTCTCAAGAGCCTCCATAACTAGATCTGGTACTAACAAGACCACCTCATCAACCTCAAACCACCCAACCGGTGATCTACAACGCCTCCCATAGAGAGCCTCAAAAGGAGCCATACCGATGCTAGAATGATAACTATTGTTATAGGCAAACTCAATCAATGGAAGATGATCATCCCAACAACCCTTAAGCTCCAATACACAAGCCCTAAGCATATCCTCAAGTGTTTGGATAGTCCTTTCGGCTTGTCCATCCGTTTGCGGGTGTAAGGCCGTAGTAAGCTTAACTCTCGTACCTAGACCCCTTTGAAAGGACTTCCAAAAGTGTGAAGTAAATTGAGTACCACAGTCGAATATGATGGATAGAGGAATCCCATGCAACCTTACCAAGTTATGAATATATAACCTTGCATAATCTTTCGCCCCATATGTTGTCTTTACCGGTAGAAAATGAGCCGATTTTGTCATCCTATCAACCACCACCCAAATAGAATCAAAACCTTTTCTAGTCTTGGATAAACCAACTACAAAATCTATATTAATTTCTTCCCACTTCCAAGTAGGAATCTCTATGTCTTGGGTTGGGCCACCCGGCCTTTGATGTTCGGCCTTGACTTGTTGACAACTATGACAGCCGGAGACGAATTTGGCAATGCCCTTCTTCATGCCTCCCCACCAATACACATCCCTCAAATCTCAATACAGTTTGGTAGAACCGAGATGGATGGAGTAGGAAGAATTATGAGCCTCCTCAAGAATTTTCTCCCTCAAACCATCAACACAAGGCATACACAACCTACCTTGGTACCTAAGGGCACCATCTCCCCCTTGGGAGAAAACTTCCACCTTGCCCTCTTTCACCAAGGCCTTCAATTCTAACAAGGAAGAGTCAAGATCTTGTTTTGCTATCACCTCATCAACCAAGGAAGACCTAGCACCATCAACAACGACCACACCACCATTACCAACCTAAACCCCAACCTAGCCAACTGATGCACCTCTCTAGCCATTTCCATATCACCAATATTGACATGAGCTAGGCTACCCATAGACACCCTACTCAAAGCATCCGCCACCACATTAGCTTTACCGGGATGATAATGCACACTCATATCATAATCTTTAAGAAATTCTAGCCACCTTCTTTGTCTCAAGTTGAGATCTTTTTGGGTGAAGACATATTGGAGGCTCTTATGATCAGTGAACACATCAACATGTACCCCATATAGGTAATGACGCCAGATCTTTAAAGCAAACACCACCGCGGCTAATTCAAGATCATGCGTAGGATAGTTCTTTCCATGCACTTTGAGTTGTCTAGAAGCATAGGCTATCACCTTACCATTTTGCATTAGAACACAACCCAAGCGAAATCTAGAAGCATCACAATACACAACAAATCCCTCAAGCCCATCCGGTAGTGACAATATAGGAGCGGACACAAGTTTATCTTTCAAGATTTGAAAACTCCTTTCGCACTCGTCAGTCCATTCAAACTTAGCCTTCTTTTGTGTCAACTTAGTCATGGGAGAAGCAATAGAAGAAAACCCATTCACAAATCTCCGGTAGTAACCTGCTAAACCCAAGAAGCTCCTAATATCCGACGGGGTCAATGGCCTAGGCCAATTTCTAATCACATCGGTCTTCTTAGGGTCCACCTTAATACCATCCCCCGACACCACATGATCTAGGAAGGCAACCTCCCTCAACTAAAATTCACACTTTTCATACTTGGCATACAACTTCTCCTCTCTCAATCTTTGCAACACAACCCTCAAGTGACCCATATGTTCTTTATCGCTATGCGAATAGATTAAAATATCATCAATGAAGACCACAACAAAGGAATCAAGGTAGGGTTTAAAGACCCTATTCATTAGGTCCATAAAGATAGCCGGTGCATTGGTCAACCCAAAGGACATGACCACAAATTCATAATGCCCATACCTTGTCCGGAAGGCTGTCTTGGGGATGTCACACTCCCTCACCTTCACTTGATGATACCCGGACCGAAGATCAATCTTAGAGAAGTGGCTAGCCCCTTGCAATTGGTCGAACAAGTCATCAATCCTAGGAAGAGGATATTTATTCTTGATGGTGACCCTATTGAGTTGCCGGTAATCAATACACATCCTAAGGGACCCATCTTTCTTCTTCACAAAAAACATCGGTGCACCCCATGGTGATTTGCTAGGCCTAATAAAACCCTTCTCCAACAAGTCCCTCAATTGTTCCTTCAAATCCTTTAACTTCGTCGGGGCCATACGGTAAGGGGGAATAGAAATGGGTTGAGTATCGGGAAGGAGGTCTACGCCAAAATCTATTTCCCTTTCGAGAGGAACACCGGGAAGGTCATTAGGAAAGACATCAAGGAATTCATTTACGACCGAAACTGACTCTAAAAGAAGGGTTCTAGACTCCACATCCCTAACCCTCACAAGGTGATAGAGACACCCCTTAGAGATCAACTTACGGGCTTTAATGCAAGAGATGAACCTACCCTTGACTACCACATTTTGGCTCTCCCACTCAAGAATGGGTTCACTTAGGAATTGGAACTTGACCCTACGGGTTCTACAATCAATGGAAGCATAGTATGCATGCAACTAATCCATCCCAAGAACAACATCAAAATCGACCATGTTCAACTCAACAAGATCACAAGGCAATATTTTATGCAAGATGCAAATAGGACAATTTCTATAAACCTTCCTAGCAACAATATATGCACCAATAGGAGTAGACACCTTATATGGCTCATGCAACAAGTCGGGCTCAACATGAAACTTTTTGGCAACAAAGAAGGTGACAAAAGAAAGAGAGGCACCCAGATCAATTAATGCATATACATCAAAGTCAAAGATTTTCAACATACCGGTAACGACGTCGGGGAATTTATCGACCCCTTGCCTCCCATGCAAAGCATAAAATTGATTGTGCCTTGGGGCACCATCTTGTCGGCCCCTTCTCCCCAAAGGAACCGCATTGGCACCTTGTGGACGGACCTCCTTACCCTTGTTGCGATTCCGAGGACAATCTATTGCCTTGTGCCCCATTTTCCCACAACTGTAGCAAGCACCGGTATTTCTTAAGCACGGGCCACCATGGACCTTACCGCACTTTGGATATACATCAATAGGACCCATACCACCAACACCTTGGGCCCTTGGAACGTCATTGGCAAACCCCCTATGGGGCGCATGAGAAGACCCTTGGCCTTGATGAAACCGATCTCCCCTTCAACTTTGGAACTTACCCTCAAAACGGGCCCTCTTGGCCTCATGACCCCTCTTCTTCCTCAACTTCTCCTCCTCCATTTGCTCGGCATAGACCATCAAGCGGGACAAGTCCATGTAACTAATCAACATTGCGGATCGGCATTCTTCACTCACTAGGTCGGACACACCCATCACGAATTTGTTCATTCTAGATTGTGAGTCGGCAACCAAGTGTGGAGCATATCTTGAAAGTTGGTTAAACTTGAGGGATACTCCCTCACACTCATAGACCCTTGTTTTAAATTCATAAACTCCATCAATTTGGCTTCCCTAAGCTCAAGAGGAAAGAATCGATTAAGGAAAGCCGTTTTGAACTCTTCCCAACGCACTACATAGTTTGCCCCCTTCTCTTCCTTCCACTGGTTGTACCATATTTGGGTCACCCCTTTTAGTTGGTAGGCCGCCAACTCCGCCTTATCTTCTGACCTCACGCCCATGATAACTAATATCTTGTAGACTTCATCAATGAACTTTTGAGGGTCTTCATCTAGCTTAGACCCATAGAATTTCGGGGGATTCATCCGCACGAAGTCTCTCACTCGAGATGCCGGGGTAGGAGCCTGAGGGGCTTGGGCCCCGTGGTTGGATTGATTAGCCATAGCTTGTGCAAATAAAGTAAGGGCATCCCGAAGATCCCCATTGGTTGGTTGTTCCTCGGGTGCGCGGGCTCGTCTTCCTCTTCGATTAGGCATGATCTAGTATAGAAAAGAACAAACCGTTAGGGAAGAACTTAATTCAACTCTACAACATGACTTAGAACATGGAGAAGAGAAACATTTCCTAAAATGTCTCATAGCCTCCTACTCATAGTTGTGGAGCGCAACACAACCATGAATCAGACTCTAATCAACGCGGTGTGTTGGACTCCGAGGATCTATCAACCTAGTGCTATGATACCAAGTTTGTCACGACCCAAGCCTAGGGCCTAGACGTGACCGGCGAATGGGGAACCCGAAGGAACCCCAAACAAGCCTCATAGCATATCATTACATATCCTTGGTCGCGGAAGCAATTAAAATGACCATAAGCGATAAACATAATCAAGGAGAAATTGGGACTAAGGGAGCAAGAGAAAAAGACAATAATACATAAATACCATTGATGAGTCAAGCTCAAGAATAATGCACAACTTGTCCAACACCACCTCTAAACATGGGTACATAGCGGGGGCCAAGACAAAATACCGGCTCACCCTCATAGTCAATACATAATTAAAAAGAAAAAGTCTTATACATAGCAAGAGATCATAAGCAACGTCCCTGGAATGGAGGACTCACCAATAAGCTCGATAGAAAAACGTATTAGCCAGGCGGAGAAGGATGGTCAAACGGTGCTCCGGTCCTTACATGGTGACATCATGTAGGCATAGAGTATGCATTAGTACGTTTGAATGTACTAAGTATATGGGATGCAATGCAATAATAGATGGACATCATAGGCAAAATGCATAATCATACCCGATAGATAGCATATTAATGAGATGATATGTATAATGCTGCTTACATAAAAAAAATCATATTTAGTAGGGCGTAGTACATGTGTAGCGAGTGACAATCAATATAGTATTTCCAACGTCTACCACCCCCTTGGAGAGGCAAAAGAGGTACAAACCCCTCAATGTGGTTACCCGAGCCTACCACCCCCCCTCGAGCTAGGGACCAAGGTACAAACCCCTCGATATGGTTATACGCGCCTAATACCCCTCGTACTAGGCAACCAAGGTACCAACCCCTCAATACGGTTATACGGGCCTACTACCCGAAGGTACCAATCCCTCAATATGGTTACCCGGGCCTACAACCCCCCGAGCTAGACTTGGTCGACTCGCAACACTATATAGAGAAAATCATATACATGTATCCATTTCATCATCATTTCAATAATTATATAACCATCCGACTCATAGGACGTACATTGGACCTTCCATTTCCTAAGAATTCTATAAATGGGCATTTTATCAAACAAATGGTGGGCTATTGTTAATGTAAATAAAATCATGTATTTCAAGAGTACTAAGTCCAACCAATTCCAAAATCCATATAAATTAGCCCACCAACAACATACACACATATATATATATATATATCAACCTTCATAATTTGATCATGGAAGCATGAAAACCATAAACATCACATAATAATTTCATTTCATAATAATATGCAAAATAGACCATACTAGGGTGTGTAGTAGTAATTTCATACTCAAGGGTTCATAAATAACCATAATGACCCATAAACTTGAAGTAGTAATAGAGGATAAATGGTTGGACTTGTGGAAAGGAAGGTTTCCACAATCAAACCCACATACCTCAACTTTGGAGAATCCTTGATGAAGATTGGAATGGAGAATTGAAGCTTGAGATTGAGTCTTGAATCCGAAATTAGAGCTTGAGATCTTTGAATTTGGTTGAGGATCTTGGTGGAATTTTGGAGGGGGCTTAGAGAGTGTTTTTGAGTGTTTTGAAGTTAAAATGACTAAGTATGGGACATATCCCATTTTTATAAAAAAACGTCCCCAACATTTAGCCTAAAAAACGAGGCTTAAAAAAAAAACAGCTCACTGGAAATTGCAAATCTTCACTGACAGGTTTTACGAAAATGGTCATAACTCCTTCATCCTAACTTGGAATGAGGTGAAACGAAGTGTGTTGGAAATCTAACTCAAAGAGATTTAATTTAATAGGTTGTGGCTCTTCCAGTTCCTTGTGTGCTAAGAGATATGGCCCTTTAAAGTTGACCCTCCAAATAGCATTTTTTGCGATTTTTGAATTTTGATACGATTGCTCTAAAATTTGGGTTAGACCCATTCCCCACTCAATTTGACCCCATGAATAAGAATATGAAGTCGAATTTCCAAAATCATGCACAGATTTTTAGATATATGGAAATTACAATTATAGGTGTTTCCGAAGCACATTTTCGGGCATTTTTGGGGTCATTTCAGAGGCTTTAGTTCAACCTACTAGGTTTTGTCTAGAACTTACTAGGTCAACTAACTACTTTACGGGGTGTTACATTCTGGTTTGGGTTCATCAACAACATCTTAATGCCATCCTAGAAGAAATCTATTATGCGCCATCCTAAGGTGGCCTGACATGGTTCTATCATGTCCAGGAGGCGGATCGATCTGGGACTAGTTATTTCACAAGAGATGGCCGTGAGAGCTAAATTGAAGCTGACATCTCTGCCATTTCTAGTTCTGGCCACTGAGTTGTACCGGTAAACTAGAGTACCTCGTAACACTACGATGGATGTTGAGGTCACCCGATCTTTCTCCACTGATATCCGGTATATAGAGGCCGAATTCACATGAGAGGATGTTGACAGGAGGAGAGCAGCTCCAGCAGATACTTCTCCAGAGGTTAATGTTGACTCATTTCTAGCAGAGGTACATTCGCCTACTCCGGCCTCTGAGCCCTCAGGTATACCCGTTCTTTCTTCCTCTTCCTTACAGACTATCGGTGCTTCATCATCCTCCCAGTCTATCATGATCACTCAGGCCATAATCCTGAAGATGGGGCAGTTGGCCTATTCAGCTAATGGGAGAGCTACCCACCTGGAGAAGTATGTTCCAGAGATGATCGACAGGGCCATACTAGCAGCCCTTACTCCACTTCAGTCTTTTTTTAATTCCTTGACACTAAGAGTCATTGCTTGTGAGAGAAGGCAGGGGAGACCTCTGAGGTGATGGCTTTAAAAGCTGAGATTGTGAGTTTGAGGAAAGACGTAGACTATCTTAAGTCTACTGACTTCATTTCACTAATAGAGAGGGCAGATAATAAGGATGCTCCTAAGACCACCGGAGATGTGTAGGGGGATGGCGCAGCACATGCAGAGTCGGATGCAGAGACCCACGAGGAATTGATATCAGTGCATGCAGAGGAGACATAGGAGAGCAGCGATGAAGGCATATTTATAGATTTGCGAGATCTTATAGAGACGGTTATGCAGCCGGTGATCTAGACATTCTCGACTGAGACGTCCACATCAACTCCTAGTGGATCTGGTATTGCTAATCCATCTTAGGCTACTCCGGGCACTGATGCCTAAATACAGACTGATATACCAGCCACCGAGACCCCGACAGAGCGAGATACTGCATAGATATGACCTTTCTTTACCTCTATCTCTGTCTTATTATATTTTTACTTTTCTAATCACATTCATATTGTAAGAAAAGCCATAGCTAGGGTTGAGGGAAAACTCATGGATTCTTTAGATTTGAAGTTAAAACCATCTTAAATCAGTAATATAATCCATAATAAACTTAAATCAATCTTTTAGAACAACTTTCAAAGGAATCCATGGGGTTGAGTTGAAACCCTAGCTTTTTGAAGATTTCTAGAATTTGAATTGAAAGCTTTTGAGAGGGCTCCATGGGTGGTAGCTACCCATGGATGAAAACCAACATACCTTAGGTGTAGAAACCCGCAAAAATCCTAAGAGAAAGTGTCCATCTTCAAGCCCCTATGATGGTTTCTTCATTGGTCTTCAATGGTATTCTTGGAGAGAAGACTTTGGGAGGGAATGGGAAATTGGGTTTTGATTTGGGGTCTTGACTAGTTGTGAGTTAATGGATTAGTTTAGGGACTTATAAGTCTCCTCAACCTAACTTCAAAAGACATTTTCATCATTTATAGGTCATTATAATTTTATATAGGTCATTATGGGAGTCATACCTGAACGTTTAACCCCTAAACATGTCCATCTAAGTATGAGAGTCATTTCTACAAGTCTTCACCCTCAGACAACACTCCAAACTTCAACGACAAGACTCTGACAACTCACTAGATCAAATGACTAGTTTCCGGACATTATAGTCGTGTCTTGATGTTTGAACTCCAATCTTCTCAAACTAACTTCAAAAGACATTTTCATCATTTAAACAAGTTTCCAATAATAAACTAACATGTCAGGCTCTAGTTCAACCTACTAGATTTAGTCAAGCCTTAGCTAGGTCTTACTTGGTTTTACCGGGAGTTACAATATCCCCTCCTTGGAAACATTAATCCCTGAATGACACTTAAAAAATCTTAATGAATCAATGAATGATAACCAGAAGCCCAACAAGCATGTAACCATCAAAGTGATGTACAATCTCAAAGACACATCACACACAATGAGCATCACTTCAAAAAGGGGGAACTTTAACTCCAATACAACATAGTCAATGCAATTACAAGGAAGTTGGAATCTACATCTATCAATCCATATATATGACATTATCATGTTTAGTTATGTTCAAGGAGGAACTGCCTTCTCCTAGTCATAACATGCTCATATTCCATCACATAGCTCATATGCAAGTTCCCATTTTCAATAACATTCATTTAAAGAGGAATTTCTTAATTTCAGTCTAAAACATGCTCATAAGTGATCTCATATAGAGTCACAAGTCATGTCATACATATTAGAATTCACATAGCTTCTTATGATAATGACACCACCCCCCATAACCCTTTAACAAGTCCACTTGAGATGCACATATGAAGTCCCATACCCCATATGTGCCAAGCAACTCACCAAAGAGTCATGAGTATAGTTGTCACGACCCAGGAGCACCCCTTAGTCGTAACCGGCGTACTCGACCTCGACGAGGTCTAATACAAGCCTCTTAGCATTCATTCATCGCATAGACACTAAAACCATAAGGAATTAAAAACTTTCTTTACCGAGAAAACATTTCATAAAAAAAAATATAGCAAGCGGAAGACTTTCTAGACTTTATACATGATGTCTCAAAACCATCTAATACTTTAGAATACAAAATTCGGGACTAATCCCATACACAACTTAAACAATACTAAAAAGACATAAAAGAACATATTGGGTATTGTCCTCGAATATATGAGGACTCACGAAGTCTTCTTCTTCAACACTTAGAAACCTATCAAATAGCCATGACATGTCATCATCTCCAAATCCCTACACTTTAGTCCAAAAAGGGAAACAAAGGGGTTAGCACAATTAAGTACTAAGTATGGAGACCATGCAAAAACATGCCAAAAAGGACATTTTCAAGGAAGTAAAATGCTTTCATGTCATTTGATAAAACCTTTCCTTTACAAGTATAAGAGACATAATACAAGTCAACATTAACATATAAGACCAAAGCCAACCATACATATACTCAACATATGTCCATATACAACCCATCCTTAACTTTAAAAGAACACATGTCATTTCATTACCATAGAACCTCTACCTAATATAACCTTAAGACACACTTGAGTGAGACAAGAAGTGACCGCCCATACAACCTCTTCATGCACACTTAAGTGTTCCCCAAGATTACCTTAGATAAGGACACAATCGAAATGCAAGAAATAGTTTCATAGGCATAATGAATAACAATATGAGGATGCATGATCAAAGTGACATCAAAACATGTTTAACTAGATCTATACTTAATAGTAGATATCATATGTATGTGCATAATCCAACCAATCTATAACCCCAACTTAGGATGGGGGATGCCGTTCACACCCAGACACCCTGGTGGCAAGGTATAAACCCCTCACATGGTTGATGTTGGTCACACCCCAAGCATCCTAGGTGGTGACGTATAAACCCCTCATATGGTTGATGTTGGTCACACCCCAAGCATCCTAGGTGGTGAGGTATAAACCCCTCACATGGTTATCCGGTTCTTTTCCCCCGGACTGGGCATGGTCATGCAACACTCTATATAGGAAATTCACATTAGACTCTAATGCAATCTCATGTATGGAATGAATATATACACAAGCTTAGTTTGTCATCAACACATCTCTGGAATGTTATACATCTCATAACTCAAGCCTTAAAGCATCAACTCATCAATTCTCCATAATTGGACATTTTGTCAAACACCTTGAAGGCATGTAATGGGGTCAAAGAGCACGGAAAATAGGGTAGTAATTATGCAGCCAAAACCAGTGAACAACCTGCAACAACGCCTTTTAACACCCACAAGACCACATGAAAAATCTCCACATCAATCCCAAGTTTACATTCAAGTTCTAGAGTCACAACATGCTCAAAACAACCACTTTTCATGCTAGAATTCACTGTGCAGGAAAATTTATACAAGGAACAAGACTAATTTATGAATCTCAACTTAAACCATGAATTAGTGAGTAGAATAGAGTCTAGACACTATGGGTGGAAGGACCCATGAGTTCAACACCACATACCTTAAATTTTTATGAAGGTCTTGAGAGTGTCTTCAATGGAAGTTTGGAACTTGGAGCAAGAATCTCTTCAATCTTGAGGAAGGTTTTGGATTAGGATTCTTGAGAGAAAATGTGTCTAAGTATGGAAGAGGTATTTTGGGAAATGTTTTGGAGATGTGAATTGAATTAATGCTATATAGGAAATAAAATATGCCCTTGGAAAAATGGGTCCAACACTTAGAAAAAAAAAAAGAGGCGGATGAACAGTAACTTTGCTCTCTGGAAATTGCATTTCCTGCACGAACAAATTTTACGAAAATGGGCATAACTTCTTCATCCGAACTCCGAATGAGGTGAAACGAAGTGTGTTGGGTAGCTAACTCAAAGGGCTTTCCATGGATATGTTATGGGACACCCAATTATTTGTGTGCTAGGAGATATGACCCTCCAAAGTAGACCCTCGAAAAAGGCTTCACTTGGAAATTTCAGATTTTGATATGGTTGCTCTAAAATTTGGGTTAGACCCATCTCCCACTCAATTTGACCCTCTAAACAAGAATATGAAGTCGGATTTTCGAAAAACGAAACGGATTTTTAGATATAACTAAAACAAGTTTTCGGTAACTTCCGAAGCACATTTTTTTGGAACTTTTTGGGTTGTTTCAACAAGATCACATAAAACTCATTCACATCATACCTTCACATAAAACTTTACATATAGCTTCATATATGACTGTACATATAGCTTCATATGTGTATAATAATACAACAATATAATAACATTTATATAATGCCCTTCATGGACTCAATTCACAATAATACAACAAATAACCACCTCCACCAAAGGTGGATCAAACCAATCAATAACAATTATATCAAATACTAAGAGATTAAGCCATTTTACCATTCTCCAAAGCCATAACCAACATTACTCAATTCCCTACTAATTCAACATTATTCATAAAGTAGGTCAACTTACCATCCTTTCCAAGCCACAATCACCATCCTTAATTCTCCATAATATCACAATAGAATAACATAGATAATAGTAGAATTTAACTATACAATACAAGCTAAACATAATCTAATAATCAACATGAAGATAAATTCACAATCTTTTTGCCCTTCAAGGCCAACATCCCACATCCTTCAATTCAATAAAAATTCTTAACAATTCACATATATAATACCATTTATGAACAGACCATACCATACTAAACACAATTTTTATAATCATCTACTCAAAATCAATACACCCACTTTATGGTGAAATTTAGAGAATTTGAGAAAACATGGGTTCATGGGGATTTCTTTCTAAAAACCATTAATAATCATTAATAACAATATAAATCATCATTTAAAACCCTTTTTATGCAAGAACCCATGCTAGAATCGAAATTAGGAATTTAGGATTTTTGAAGCACTTTGAAAATACTTTGAATTGGCTCTTTGATTGAAAAAGGAATCAAAGATAAAGAGTCCCCATACCTTAATATTGAGAAAGACCACGAAAATTGATGAAAGAAGCCTCCAATTTGAAACCCTAGTTCTTCACCCTTCTTCTTCCTTGAACTTGAAAGAAATATATGAAAGGAGATGGGTTTCTTTTTAATTCTAAGAGGAGTGACTTGAATGAAAGGAATTAAGTCATAAAAAGGTCTTATTGTTGCTAGGAAAGAAATAAAATAGCATAGGGTCAATTTTGGAAAAGGACTAAGGACCCATAAAGTCTTAACTTAAAATTTCTGCCCCTTCCCGCCTTAGTTCGCCCTTTTCTTCAGCCTGACAGTGCTTCAATATTTCGGGCATAACTTTTTACTCCAGGGTCGGAATTGGGCAAACTCGGTGGCGTTGGAAAGAGGACTCAAAGACCTTTAATTGGATAGGTAAAGGTCCACCTAATTCATTTTGAGCTAAAATATATGACCATCTAAAGTTGACCCTTACAACTCACTAGTTCAAATGACTAGTTTCCGGACGTCACGGTCATTTCTCATCGTTTCATCAAGTTCTCAACTCCAAACTCACATGTGAGGCTCTAGTTTCACTAGTTCGTTTTTAGGGTCGTTACAATAGTTCCATTTACAAACAACACACATATCTCCTAATCATGGTTCATGTTCATAAATCTTATCTTCGCAAAGTACAATAGATCACTCCTAATCAATGCATTATAACATGAGAAAAACAATTCACACAACTCATCATTATTCAAAACACAAGTTTTCATGGGAATGCAAAAACCTCATCAATTCACATAAATATGGGAGGAACTACCTCCTCCACTCTCTAGGCAAGTTTAACAGCACATAAGGAGCTAACATGCTATTTCATAAGAACACACCTAATCATGTTTATTAGTTCATAGCATGAATTCAAGTATGCAATGTTACACATAATGCACAACTTAGGAGAGAATCTCCATCTCAAACATACTTCATACAACATGAGAAAATAGGGACTACCTCCACAAACTCCTTATACATGTCGCTTACACATATTTCATTTCATTTGAGGAATTTCCTTCTCCAACTTAAATCATGTTTATCATATCATCTTAAGCCAACTATGCAATTACTTCTTAAAAGCACATTTAAACCATTCACCTCATGAATCACATAGGCTACATACTCTATTTGCCTATCAACATAAGGAACATGAGACATGAAAACTCATTTTCTCTTAAAACATGAATCTTCGAGAAAATTCACATCATTTGGAAATCATGAGATCATATATATCATACATGACTCCTAAACATAACATAAGCCCAACTAGGAACTCTTTGTCTCACGCTAGAATACGAATGGAAGAAAGAGATGAGGATGTCGGGATTTCAACTAGTCATTCTTTCTAAGCACTCCATCCCCTCCTAAGGAGGAAGCCCTCACTACAACCCTCAAGAAAACTTCTTTCAAGCACTCCTAAAGACATAACCACACCCATATTTTACCATCTTTGCAAAAGTCTATGGTCCTCAATATCTAGCAATACCACCCCTACATGACACAACAAGTACTAGATCTTTAAAAAAGAAGCATTTGTACTAGATTGCCATTTTACTCAAAAGGTGATAACTAATACACACCTAAGAGTCCCATATTCTTCTAACCATCCGGGCCTTATCAACAATAAAAACACACCATGTATGCAGCCCATCCCTACTAACAGTCACATCAAGGTCTAACACGCCAAGTTCCACTAAGTTAACAAGACTATTTCTAGGGAACAAGGTAAAGAAAGGGACATCTTCCATAAAACCTCTTTACTAATTTCAAACCATTAATCGGGGTAAAATCAGAAAAAGGTTCTATTAACTCATCCAGAGGACTCTAAGCCTCACAGCCTCATAACCTCATAAGGCATCATACTAGAAAAGGTAATACCGAAACACAACATAGCACTTACTCTAATATTAAATTACCAACGTATCGGTACCTTCATCCAAAAAGTCTTCCAAGTCAACCCTTGTAGCATCCCTTTCTAAGGCCTTTACTTATCAAGCTCACTCTACCTCATAAGGTGAGAATCCAAGAAAAACTTATTATCTAAGCACATTATCCCTCGCATAGGAGACACACTTACACAAGCTCTCTTAAACATCACTTCCTTTAATTCTAAGGTCGGAGCAAGTCATCACTCAAGCCTTCATACTCATCATCCATAATGATTCTAAACCAAGGTGAATGAAACTTCTACCCCTTTCTAAGAGGAATCTACTCATCTCACACATCCTAGGTATTTCTAAAGCACCTATATCACAATATTCTTTCAACATACTCCAACAACTCATCATGACTTTCTATCAATCATCACACAAAACACTAAGGAAATCCATCTATGCCAAGGACTTCATCCATATCCATCATATCAAGTCTTACCAAGTCATGTTACCATCCTTGCCATCACCTCTAACCTTTTCTCCCTCAATCATAGAAGCATTTAGCCTCTCAAGTAGTCACATCTAGAAAACCACCGGACAAGGGATAACAGAGAGATCTTATAGAGATAGGCTCTATGGCACGAGTCAAGAGTAATGAAGAAGTGGAATCTTACGCATCTTATAGCCTCTCATTCATAAGTGTGGTGCGCTTCACAATTATGAACAAGACTCTACTCGATGTGGCCTATGAGACATGAACTCTGATACCAAGTTTGTCACGACTCGGGCTAGCCCCTAGACGTAACACAACATACTTGACCCCAAAGGGGTCTCATACAAGCCCTTAGCATACATCATAGCATAAAATATGAAAATAAATAAAACTTTTTCTTTAGTCACCTTTATAAAATATAAAGGAGTCTAAACATTGTCTCATTGGCCATCTATACAATCGAATACTTAGACATATAGGGATACAACCCTTACATATTTCTAAAATGAAACTACTAAAAAGAAGCTACTAAGATAACTACTAAGTAAGATGGTTGTCCCCGAACTTGAGGACTCATCAACTACCTTGGAGGATCACCTATTCCAAGCTTGAACCAAAGATACCATCTCCATAAGCCAACCCCTACATGTGTTGAAAACATAGAAATATGTGTTAGCACAAGAATGTACTAAGTATGGTAGCTATGCATAAAACATTTAAAACATGCTTAAGGGGGACATTTTTGTTGAAACCATGCTATGTTCCCTTGAATATCTTTCTTAAAAGAGTTGGAGAACATAAGTCATAAACAACTCACATATAGTTCATCAAAGCACAAGGATAAGAACATTACCATAGGCATAGTCTCCAAACATAGTCATAATGCACATGCCATCTATTACAAGACATAATGCACATGCATAGTCACATATAGAGATCATAACATCATAATAGAACAACCACATAAGTAACCATAAGCTATACTTGTGCAATGCATAGATAGGGTCCATAGTCCTACCTATACTAAGTATCACTTCTAGACCACCAACAACATACATATCTTACTTTTGATTCATTCATAGCCAACATACATAAGTAAGGAGACATTCATAATCATAACTAACATTCATTCATATCATACATATATAATTCATAAGCCTTCATTACATAAAAGGACCTAACAATAATCTCTCCTAAGGTCCACTTGTGCAATGTATGGGTGAAGTACCATACCCTCACTCATACTTAGTAGTACCTCTTAAGAAGTCATAACTAGAGTCATGTTCTTATCATAGCTCGTATTCATATCTTTTAGGAAATATTAGCCTTTACCGACATAGACCATGTGAGCTACATGGAATCCGGTGTCATAGAACCCCACACCGAAAGAAGGAGTTCTACTTGCCTAAGGTAGAACTACATATATATCTATCTATGTGGATCCACTAGATAAATACCTATGTGGGCACATAGTTAAGGTATAGGGAGATTGCTTCTAGAATCCCCGCCTATTGCATTAACGAGAGAGCTTCCATCTCATGAGACTCCCTTGGATGACCCATCCTATTGCATTAATGGGAGGGTCTTTACCTCACTTTCCATATCCACTTGGTGTTAAGCATAATTCCCTTTAAAAGTTACATGAAGTCTTTGCATAAGTTTTGGTTCACGAAAGAATGCACTAGGCACTCAAACCAATGTATATCATAATAGCTCATAGATTCATTAGGGTGAGAACTACCTTTCACCTTAGAATCATCATTAGTATGTGAGTAAACATTTTACATTATATTCATAGTGTGTTCATGAGAATAACCTTTCGTACAACACAACATTAGTACAATAATCTTAACTTATCATGTGTAGTCATATCATATCGTACATAATCATATCATATCGTACATAGTCATACCTTCATGGACAAGTACATTTCATGCATAATAGTATGTAAAGGTGCATATGAGAATTATCCTTTCCACTGACGCCATAGACACATCATAGACACCTCCCTTCTCAAGGGGGTCACAACATGTACATAATATCCCGACTCATGCACAGTTCACATATATTGCGTTTAAGGATTTTAGACCATGTAAATCACATATCTAACATTCATTCAATAGACATGGATACATTCATCATTCAAGTAGGTCATTCATGGAATGTAGAGAATCATATACTCAAACAAGGGGATATATGGGTAGGGTTCTTCCACAATAGCACCACATACAATTCAACATACAAACACTGCCATGATCATAACATATCATTCGTATTCATAGCGTATCATACTAGTCATATCTAGGGTTGTAGGGAAGAGGGACCTTATCTCAACACTACAATTCAAATTGACAAGTACGCACCTCCAACATAAGTGGATCAATCTATTTATACAAAGGATACATGATAAGTAAGAACCTCCACCATAGGTGGATCAGCAATTCATATAATATAACTTCATCATAACATACCTCCATAGATTTTCCTTCAAAGCCAAGAGTAAAGATCAAGTCTAGCATCTTAGATTTGGCACATTTAGGTAGAAGAACATCATAAACCAACAATATAACTAATATGATCATAATCAAGTTAGTCTAGGGCTACAAGATTCTTCATGATCAATTCATGTCTAGGTGATCTAATCTAAGCAACTAAACAAAAAGATCATCAATCATAGAAGATCACATCTAACCCCTCAATTTGCCTCTTTATGAGATAAACCTAGATCATGTCAATTTCATCTTTGATTTATTCTCTAATCAAGAATACATGTATAATAATACTTAGATAATGCAATTTCATCAGAATTGACTTCTATTCATTCAATTGAATCAACTTCTAATCACAGTCATATTGTAGAGAAAAGCCATAGCTAGGGTTGGGGGAAAACTCATGGATTCTTTAGATTTGAAGTTAAAATCATCTTAAATCATTAATATAATTCATAATAAACATAAATAAATATTTTATAAAAACCTTGAAAGGAATCCATGGGGTTGAGTTGAAACCTTAGCCTTTTGAAGATTTCTAGAATTTGAATTGAAAGCTTTTGAGAGGGCTCCATGGGTGATAGGTACCCATGGATGAAAACCACCATACCTTAGGTGTAGAAACCCACGAAAATCCTAATATAAAGCCTCCATATTCAATCCCCTAGGATGGTTTCTTCATTGGTCTTCAATGGTGTTCTTGGAGAGAAGACTTTGGGAGGGAATGGGAAATTGGGTTTTGATTTGGGGTCTTCACTAGTGGTATGTTAATGGATTAGTTTAGGGACTTATAAGTTTATATACGTCATCAATTAACCACCTAAATGACCTACCTTAACCCCCATTAATAACTAATTAAAATACTAACCCCTAACTTAAATAAAAACTGCCAACAAACAGTCCCATCTACAGTTGGCCTTCCACGGACCGTAGATCAATCTACTGGCAGTGGGTGGCTTCTGTGGTTTGGGACTGTGGCTCTAAATTCTGGAGGCCCCTAAAAATACTAAGTATGGAACCACAAGGTCCATCCACGTATCATGGATTGGTCTAAGGGGATTGGTTTGGGTCCGTAGATCACCACCAAGGAGATCAAACCATGCTGTCCAGGCAGCATTGGGGGACGGTTTTGGGGTCCTCTTCTAGGACCCCTCGAGTGGTCTTAGGGGAGTTATACCCATACGTTTAAACCCTAAACATGTCCATCTAAGTATGAGAGTCACTTCTACAAATCTTCACCCGCAAACAACACTCCAAACTTCAACATCAAGGCCCTTACAACTCACTAGATCAAATGACAAGTTTCCGGACGCTATAGTCGTTCCTTGATGTTTGAACTCCAATCCCCTCAAACTAACTTCAAAAGACATTTTTATCATTTAAACAAGTTTCCAACTATAAAATAACATGTGAGGGTCTAGTTCAACCTACTAGATTTAGTCAAGCCTTAGCTAGGTCTTACTAGGTTTTACGGGGTGTTACATCTTAGATCTCCACTTTCGCAAAAATCATGGACATGTTGGTGGACTTAGCCTGGTCCACATCTCTCCCCAGTGCAGAAATAGCAGCATTTAGAGCCATCACCTCCTCGGTGGACCCTTGACCACGCTCACACACCATTATACTTGCCGCAAGGTCATCAATGGTAGCACTCAATGGTGTCACAGTATCAGCAAAGGATGTCTGAATCATGCACGGAATGGACGCCTCAAGTATTGCAGCATGGCGATCACTAGAATGGGCTAGCTACCCCATCTATAGTAGTGCAGCCTAAGTAACTAGGGGCCGCGAGGCAGCAACAATAGCAGTACCAGATCTTGGAGGCAATGAAGCAATATAGGAATTAGGAATATCAGAAGGAACAACACTTGATATACTAGAAGGCCCAGGGGCCGGAGTAAGCAATGGTGCCTCTGCAAGTGATGTGTTTGTGTCCACAACCGGGAAAAAGTCCACCGGGGCTGCTTTTTTCTTCTCCGCCTCATCTTTTAATACTCTACCTCGATTCTTCGGATATCAGTTGAAGATGTGGGATCACTTCCACATCTTTCTTCTCATCTCTAGGAACCCAGCCCGTCTGCATAGCTTGGTGATCAATACCGGAAAGGGAAGGGAGGTTTGGCACTGCTTGGCCCACATGAGCATATCCTTTGCAATGATTATCGCCAAGTTCAGCCTTGTCCCCGCAATGATGCAACCTAGGCAGGCTATTTTGGCGTGGTCGAGAACAGACTCATTTTGGGAGGGTATGATCGTGTTCCTGACGAAGCAAAACCAATACCTCGCTACCACATTGAGGTCCTTCTTTTCAATAGCTGCTCCAACCCCTAGCCACTTGGGAGTGCCATCTGATATCAACAGAGCCAAACAATTCTTCATGTTCTCCTGCGGCTTTGTCAGGATCTTGTATTGATAGTCATCCTCAAGTCTCGTAGTGCATTCTAACACGGCATTGATGGCAAAAAAATCACACTTACACCCTTTTTCCTCTGACACCCACGTAGTCAGCCGACTTGAATTTCGGTGTCATCTTCTTTCCTTGTGGCCAGTGCTCCGTAGGCATTGTAGAACTCCCAGACCCAATTTGGAATATAAGGACCTCGGGGTCGAGTGAACAACTGGAACTTGTGTGACTTTAGGCAACTCATAATTTCTGTATACATGTCAACGACATCATCTGTCGACAGCCGTTTCTCCTTTATAATTGTCCTTAGCCCCTTAGTCTTCAGTTTGTTCATAACCCAAGGATAAGGACCATGTACTGGTGGTTCTAGGAGCAGAGCCTGTGCTAGAGCGGGAGGAGGAGTAGTGGTCGCCTTAGGAGTCCTGATCCTAGATAGATCATTCACCTTTTTGGATCGCAGCTCTGCCCTCTGTGCTTCTACTAGTTCATCATCCTAAGGCTCGAAAGTTGCAGCCTAATGCTCCTAGTGCTCACCTTCACTCTCAGAAGTGGTGAGGTGAGTTGCGTAGATACCATTACTATCGGAGCTGGCCTCCGGTGAAGCAGGTGCTTTCCCTTTGCCCTTTCTTTTCCCACCAGTTGTGGGAAGTTTGGTGGCCATGGCCCTAGATGCAGCTGCATCCTCATTGAATTTTATCTCTTTAGCCCTTTTGCGGGGCGGCATGTCCCTACCAGCAACCTTTGGTCTAGCCATTTCTACAAAAATATCAAAAATAGTTAGAAACAATTCAAGTAAAAGCACAAAAAACTAGTTGCAGACAGACTCGTCGAACCAGTCGGTGAGTCATCAATCTCTTTGACGAGCCAAATTGGGCTCACCAAAAGGATTTGCTCAAAAATTCCTAGGAAATTGGCATGTCGGCGATAGAAAGGGCTTTTTAGCGAATCATCGATAGCATTCGGCGAGCAAATACTAGTCCGCCGAAAGATACAGTGCATTTTAGGATTAGAGGCTCAACCAAAGGGTGATCAAGAAGGACTTTTGGTGAGTAACCGAGTGCACTAGGCCAACTCAGACTTCTCGCCGAAAGTTACAAAACCCAAATCAAGTTAAAGCATGAAATTAAAGGCGTTTTAGGGAAATTTAGCGAACCGTAGAGTGGTTCAGTGTGCTCGACCCAGCTCGCCAAACGGCCCAACGTGCCTACTTTCAATCCAGCTTCCCAAATTCAACCCCGCAGCCCCCAAAAAAATCAAACTATGCACCCATATAATTAAGCTAAGGCCATGTACACCTATACCCTCGGGATACTCAAACTTCTCCCTGTTTGGCCAAATTTAGCCATTTGACGACTTTTGCCCTTAAGACTGACGTCAACCGCTCTATCATAGGGAAAATTACATCATTTGGCACAAATGTAGGTTACTTAGACATCAACCAACTAGACCCAACAACATCCAAGTACAACCCCATAATTTTAAGGCACAAAATCTCGGTAAATCAACAATATAAGTTTTACGGGCATGATATTCAAATTAAAACAGGCACACACATTTACAATTATGATTAGAGAGGCCCAACACACATCACTAAGACAAAATCGATTGCAAATGAGTAAAAATCACTAAAAATGAATTTGGAGTTCGGAAAACCAACTTTAGATGCCGCATAAATACTTTGAAATGCTGGGAGGCAAAAAAATCCCGCTCCAAACACATACTTGATGACTAAAATATGATAAAAACACAAGAAATATGGAACGTATTTTGCGGGTGTGAGTTTGGGAAGTTTAAAAGTGAGGGAAAGTGAAAGAGTTTGAAAGTTTAAACCTTTGTCCTTTAAAATCCATCTAATTCTCGCCCATTCGACGACATAAGTTTGCTCGTCGACCCACTCGATGACTCTCCGAGTGGGCACTTACCTCGCTGAGTTTTACAGGACCTCCAGTTAATGTGGGAGTCTAAACGACAGACTAGGTCGTGACGTCCGACCTGGTTGGCGATTCGCCAAGTTGCTCCTGGGCTCATCGAGTTTTACATACTCCAATTTCAAAACATCTTTAGTCCAACGGCGGTCCAAGTCAGGTTCGCCGACCTCTTCGGCCAGTCGCCCACCGAACTTTTAGCTCACAAACGTGCACTTTTCAAACACTTTCCACACATTGACCTGGACAATAACCACGCCATTATATCAAACTTAAAATGAAAGAAAATAAAACTTAGGTTGCCTCCCAAGCAACACCATAGTTAACGTCGTGGCACGACACAAGTCCCCACTTAAGTTCCAGTAGTTGGGTTTTCCTTATTTTCATAAGGTAACCCCTCTTTTGGTTCTAGGTTGAGACAAGATTGCACTTTGTCCATTTTGGACTCTAGTAGCTGAATAAACAAGGAATGAGAGGTTGTCATTTGATTTAGCATCAAGACATTCTCTCTTATCTCCTCCAACACTTTGTCATGTTGTTCAACTTTGTATAGAATGAGTAAGAGGAACTCTTCAATTAGCCCACCCTCTTGCTTCTTCATCTTTTGACGCTCGTGAGGGGGGATGCACCTGTCCTTTTTTTGGACACTGCCTCTAATTCCATGACATTCTTTGCCAAGACATCCAGCTGAATCAACAATATAGACAAGTCTTGGTATTTTTCTTTCTCCTTGTTGGTCTTGACCATGTGATCAAGGAGTTGGGCTGTGTAGCACCTAAAAAATTCATAGACTAAACTAGAGCCAAAAAGCTAGGGTTCTAGAGTGTGATGCTAAGAGTTCAAATTGTAGATGAGACTTTACGTCCTAGCAATTAGGGGTTGTAAAGACTGGGGAGTGGTAAAGGGCCTAAGCTATCAAGGTAGAGTGAAAGAGAACTTGTTCTCATATGGGCCTAATTGGCGATTGGGCAGTATGATCGCCCAAGTGACTTGGCGATGCACCAAAGTGCACTTGGGGCCGCTTAGTGGTCTATCCCTTTGGCCTAAGTTGTTGGAGAATAAACAAGCAAAGTCGTGGCTCGCCGATTGGATTGGCGAGTCACCAAGCTGCCTCTCCCCCATCGCCTAAGTGGCCTGCCCAATTTAAGGAGCTACTGGAAAATTGTGTGAGCCAAGGGTCCACTTGGTGAGTCACCTAGTGCCCTTGGTTAGCCAAGACGGGCAAATGGGCAACGTAAGTCGTGGAGGATAGCAATTTTCAAATTAAAATGTTAAAGGTCCTTAGTTCTTTTCCAAAGTTGACCCTACACTATTTTATTCCCTTCCTAGCAAGTATATAAGTAAATTAGACCTAAGTTTACCTAAATTAAGTCATTCTCCCTAGAATTAAAAAAAAAAACAACTTCATCTTCTCCAAAGAATATTTCTCTCTCTAGAAAACCCCCATTGAAGAAGAAGATAGAGCTTGCAACTTGGGTCAGGAACAAAGTCCACTGTTGAGAGCTTGTGCTAGGGCTTTGACTAAATGTATGTTTATCTTTTCATCTATGTGTTCTTTCACCCATAGAGTCCCCTAGAAATCCCCAAGATTTGTGAAGAAGAACCCCAATCTAACCTAGGATTACTTCCAATGTATGGGTTTTAGATGGGCATGATTCCAAATAGTTGTATAATGGTTATATATGCTCGATTTAGTGTTGATTCATGATATTATGATGAATTTATTTGAATTCCACGATTAACCCTAGAAATCAAAGTATGTGGGTTTATGTCTTTTGATGATAAATTTATGATTCTTGATAGATTCTCTAGAATTGTTATTATGTATAGATCTTAGTAATGATTATGAATATGAAATCATGAATTGGACTAGACTTATGCATGTATGATAGACCATGAATGGTAATGATAGAATTTGGGACTTTATGATGAATTGTGCATAGAATTGCCTATGATTAAGGCTTGTGAATATTATTTCTTGTGATCTAGTCTAGTATGATGATTGTGGAGTAAAGCTTGAATGTAGGGATTGAAGTCATTATGTTGATCACTAGGGCTCATAGAGTAAGTGTAAAATGGTAAGTAGCTTGCATTTGAATGAAACACTAGAGGTTAGAGTTGTTGTGGAATGCTTTTACCTACATGGCCTATCTTGTGCTAAAGGAATGCATGTATTTAGAATGTGAAAGGTCTTCTCACATAGAATGGTTCTAGGTTGACTTAATTACCTAAAATAAATAAAAGCATTTTAGAGTAGAATAGCTTGAAGTTGTGATATATGATTTGTTCAAGTGAAGATTAACTTGGTAAGACAAGACCATTTCATGGTACATGGGGATTGAGAACCATACTCTCCTAAGGTTAGCTTGAACTAGTATTTGTGGTATGCTCTTCATGATAGGTTGAATGAGCATTTGTGGTATGTTCTTCATGGTAGCTTGCATTAGTATACACATGGTAGCCTAGGATTGAGGACTTACACTCTCCAATGTTTAGCTTGAACTAATGATGCTTTAATGGTAGCTTGATTTGGTTAGGCCAAGACCATTTCATGGTAGCTTAGGATTGAGGATTCATACTCTCCTACGGATAGCGTAGGGTAGATGATTCATACTCCCCTGAGGATAACTTTCACCATATTGAATGGTTGCATGGTAACTAGGTTGGAATACTTGTATCCTTCTTTGGTTAGCTTGGATTGCATGTTAGTCTATTTTCCATGGAAGTTAGATCTAGCCTAGTAGTGTGCTATTCTTTATAGTCTAGAATAATAAATAGCAAGCATTGGGAAAAGTATCCTAAACAAGTACGTAGTATGTGTGGTATTATGGGATGCCACTCATACATGGCACAAGTACGAGTTGAAGCTACTTATGATGTGTCCTCTTATGTATTGCATGCTTAGCTTGGATTGATGCTATAGTTTCCTTCCATGATATGATTGACTTGACATAGTAATTCCTTGTCATTATGAAGTAGGTAAAGAATGACATCTATGATTAGTAATAGTGAATAGGGTGACTACAAGATATGCTTAGTGTGAGTGGTATTATGGGATGCCCCTCATGCATTGCACAAGTGTGCCTTGAGGTTACCTAGAAGTATAAGTTCTCTTATGAAATGAAAACCTAGGTATTGACTATGAAGGTGAACTATGCCCAAAGATGACTAAAAATAGGTACTTAGCTTGGATGGTAGTACATGATGCTATCTTTGCATTGCACAAGTATGCTTTAAGGTGGCTTATGAAGTGGTTCTCCTGTAATATTAAAGACAAAGGTTGAAGTATGTAAATATGAAAGTCTAAATAGAGGCTATGCTATGAAAATGATGTATCTCGTATGCTCATTTATTATGTCTTATGTTTATATGATGCTTATGTTGGAGATTATGCTATGACTATGTTATTATCTCGTATGTTATGTCCTGTGTTGACTAACCATTTTGAGATGCTCTTATGATGTTGTGCTAGCTTTCATACTTGGTACATTTTGTACTAATGCATATTGCCTACATTCTAATCAAATGTAGGGTCTTAGAGATTGAGTTGCTTTGGAGCCTATGTTTCTAAGGTGCAAGAAATGTTGAAGAATTGGTTAGTCCTCATAGCTTCGAGGGAAAACCCCATATGTAGCCTTTACGTCATTTCTTTATGTTTGAGACATTATGTGGGTTGCGTCCCATGTCTTTTTATTCAAGAGTTTTAATAGATGGTTTGAGACAAAGTTGTTGTAAAGACTTCCCCTTTCTTATAAAGATGTTTTCGATTGTATGGTTTAAAAAAGTTTAAAATTTTCCCGTATTATTTGTGTTCTTATGTTATGATTAGTCTAAGGGCTTGTATGCGACAACTTTTGGGTCAAGTATGCCTCTTTACGTCTAGAGGGTACCCCTGGGTCGTGACAAACTTGGTAATCAGAGCAAAAGGTTTAGAATGGTTCTAGGATTGTCTCAAACCATATCTAGTAGAGTCTTGTTCATAAATGTTAAGCACACCACTTTTATGAATAGGCGGCTTTTGGATGCTTAGGATATCTTACTTCTTCACTCTCTTAGTCACGCCATAGAAGTTTAGCTCTAGTAGGTCCTTCTTCTAAAGTTTACCTATGGTTTTTCAGGTTATGAAAAATACTAGAGCTAATACTAGGAAGGATGAGGAAGACAATGGAGAACAAGAGGTTCCTCCACAAGTTCCAAACCAAGCTCCTCCTCAAGTTCCAAATGATCTCCAATTGGGAATGTCACCCTAGCAGAGTTTAGGACATCTATGCAATTGTTGGCCAAAGCCTTAACGGTGCAAGCCAATAGAAAGGTGGTGGCTTCGGCAAACTCAATAAGGGAGATGGTTTCTTCTAGAATAAAGGAGCTTTTGAGGATGAATCCCCCGAAGTTTAGTGGCTCCAAAGTGGAAGAGGATATGAATGGGTTCATAGAGGAGGTTTATAAGACTATTGCTATCATGGGGGTGACCTCTAGAGAGAAAGTAGAACTAGCCACTTATGAATTGAAAGATGTTGCCCAAATTTGGTATTAACAATGGAAACATAGTAGACCGGTAGAAGTGGGCCCAATAGAGTGGGAAGTGTTCAAACTAGCCTTTCCTGATAAGTTCTTTCCTCGGGAGTTGGGGGAAGCTAAGATGGAAGAGTTCATCAATCTTAAGCAAGGTAACATGAGTGTTAAGGAGTATGCCTTGAAATTCACTGTTTTGTCTAAGTATGCTCCATCCATAGTGTCAAATCCAAGAGATAAGATGAATAGGTTTTTGTCGGGTGTTTCTGACATGGTAGCCAGAATGTCACACGACAATGCTTGTTGATAATATGGATATCTCACACCTCATGATTCATGTCGAACAAATGGAAGAAGAATAATTCAAGGGAGACAGATCTAGGGAGAAAAAGAGGTCTAGGGTGGATGGTGATAAATCATTTCATGATGGATCCAATGAACATGGTCGTTCTAGCAATCGACAAAAGTTTTCCGAACAAGGCTTTTATAATGCTCCTAAGCTTAAGGATTAGAGGGTGTCTACTCCTAGGTATAATTAGACCTAATTTTACCTAAATTAAGTCATTCTCCCTACAATCAAAAGAAAACCCAACTTTATCCTCTCCAAAGAATATTTCTATCTATAGAAAACCCCCATTGAAGAAGAAGATAGAGCTCGAAGCTTGGGTCAAGAACAAAATCCATTGTTGATAGCTTGTGCTAGGGCTTTGATTAAAGGTACGTTTAGCTTTTCATCTATGGGTTTTTCCACTCATAGAGTCCCCTAGAAATCCCCAAGATTTGTGAAGAAGAACCCAAATCTAAGCTAAGGAACCACTTCCAATGTATGGGTTTTAGATGGATATGATTCCAATAGGCTGGATAATGCTTATATATGATTGATTTAGTGTTGATTCATGATATTATGAAGAAATTATGTAAATTACATGATTAACCCTAGAAATCAAAGTATGTGGGTTTATGTCTTTATATGAGAAATTGATGATTCTTGACAGATTCTCTAGAATTGTTATTATGTATAGATCTTAGTAATGATTATGAATATGAAATCATGAATTGAAATAGACCTATGCATGTATGATAGACCATGAATGGTAATGATAGAATTTGGGACTTTATGATGAATTGTGCATAGAATTGCCTATGATTAAGGCTTGTGAATATTATGTCTTGTGATCTAGTCTAGCATGATGATTGTGGAGTAAATCTTGAATGTAGGGATTGAAGTCATAATTTTGATCACTAGAGCTCATAGAGTAAATATAAAATGATGTGTAGTTTGCATATAAATGAAACACTAGAGGTTAGAGTTGTTGTGGAAGGCTTTTACGCACATGAACTATCTTGTACTAACGGAATGCATGTATGTAGAATGTGAAAGGTCTTTTCACATAGAATTGTTCTAGGTTGATGTATTAATCTAAAATGAATCAAAGCATGTTAGAGTAGAGTAGCTTGAAGTTGTGATATATGATCCCTTCATGTGTAGCTTGACTTGGTAAGACAAGACCATTTCATGGTAACTTGGGATTGAGAACCATACTCTCCTAAGGTTAGCTTGAACTAGCATTTGTAGAATGCTCTTTATGATAGCTTGAATGAGCATTTGTGGAATGTTCTTCATGGTAGCTTGCATTAGTATAGGCATGGTAGCCTGGGATTGAGGACTTACATTCTCCTATGGGTAGCTTGAACTAGCATTGCAATGATGCTTTAATGGTAGCTTGAGTTGGTTAGGTCAAGACCATTTCATGGTAGCTTAGTATTGAGGATTCATACTCTCCTAAGGATAGCTTAAGGTTGAGGATTCATACTCCCCTAAGTATAGCTTGCATCATATTTAATAGTTGCATGGTAGCTACGTTGGAATACTTGTATACTTCCTTGGTTAGCTTGGATTGCATGTTAGTGTGTTTTCCATGGAAGTTAGGTTTAGCCTAGTAGTGTGCTATTCTTGATAGTCTAGATTGATAAATAGTAAGCATTGAGTTAGCTAGTCTAAAGAAGTACCTAGTAGGAGTGATAGTATGGGATGCCACTCATACATGGCTCAAGTATGACTTGAAGCTACTTATGAAATCTCCTCTTAGGTAATGCATGCTTAGTTTGTATTGTTGCTATAGTTTCCTTCCATGATAGGATTGACTTGAGATAGTAATTCCTTGTCTTTATGAAGTAGGTCAAGAATGACATCTATGATTAATAAGCATGAATAGGCTGACTTCAAGATATGCTTAGTGTGAGTGGTATTATGGGATGCCCCTCATGCATTGCACAAGTGTGCCTTGAGGTTACTTAGGAATATAAGTGTTTTTATGACATGAAAATGAAGGTCTTGACTATGAAGGTGAACTATGCCCAAGAATGACTAAAAAGAGGTACTTAGCTTGGATGGTAGTATGGGAATCTATCCTTGCATTGCACAAGTATGCTTTGAGGTGGCTTGTGAAGTGGTTCTCTTGTAATATGAAAGACAAAGGTTGAAATATGTAAATATGAAAGTGTAAATAGAGGCTATGCTATGAACATAATGCATCTCCTATGCTACTTTATTATGTCTTATGTTTATATGATGCTGATGTTGGAGATTATGCTATGACTATGTTATTATCTCTTATGCTATGTCTTATGTTGACTAACCATTTTAAGATGCTCTTATGATGTTATGCTAGCTTTCATACATGGTACATTTTGTACTAATGCATATTGCCTACATTCTTATCAAATGTAGGGTCTTGGAGATTGAGTTGCTTTGGAGGTTGGGTTTCTAAGGTGCAAGAAGAGTTGAAGAATTGGTGAGTCCTCACAGCTTCGAGGACAAACCCCTTATGTTTCTTTTATGTCATTTCTTTATGTTTTAGACATTATGTGGGGTGCGTTCCATCTCTTTTTATTCAATAGTTTTAGTAGATGGTTTGAGACAAAGTCTTAGTAAAGACTTCCACTTGCTTATAAAGATGTTTTCGATTGTATGGTTTAAAGAAATTTTAAATTTTCCCGTACTGTTTGTGTTCTTATGTTGTGATTATGCTAAGGGCTTGTATGTGACCCCTTCAGAGTCAAGTATGCTATGTTACATCTACGGGGTACCTCGGGGTCGTGACAGGCTACTTCAACATAAGGTAGTTGGATGAGACCACCTGAAGAGATTTGGTCAACTATTATTCTTTTTTCGGGGCCAAGACCCCGGTAGAGACATTCCAGAAGCATCTTATCTAGAAGCCGATGTGTTGGGCACTGCTGTAATAAGGTCTTAAATATTTTCCATAACTAATAAATGGCCTCACCCTCCAATTGCTTGAAATTTAGGATTGTACTCCTAAGAATCATCAATCTCAAAGGAGGGTGGTCCATTGGGTTAACGTTGCTACCAGATATGCTCCAATTCTCTGGTCAAAACAGCAACACACAAACAAAAACTAAAAATAAGTAGATTCAACTACAACTAAAAAGAATAAAATTCAACTTAACTAACGAATCTTCACCAACACCACTCCCCGGCAGGGGTGTCATTTTTATAAATTAACATTTCAAAGAGACTTCATTCAATTCTAAGCGTCAACGGTCGTTAATCAGTATAATAACCCAACTAAATAAGTTAGGGTCGAATCCCACAGGGAGTGGTAGGTGTTTAAGATTCAATAGCAAAGTACGACTATGTTCCAATCAATCATAGGAATAGATATTTACGAATAAAAACATAATTCAAATTAAGGGGTGACACAAATGTCAAATAAGGGGGTTTTGGTTTTAACTATCATCTACAACGACAACAAATAAAATGAATTAACAAGTAATGAGACGGGTTCTTGGGATGTGGTTGGATTATAGGCTAAGGTAGACAAATAGGTAATTGCAATTGTTAGTATATAATTGTAAATCAGTGGTTAAGCTAGACTTTAGTGGGGATAAACTTTCTCTCGAACAATTTACCCCGAATGAAGTTGGTTTCTCTCGAACACAAACAAGCAGCAAATAATAACAACCTACACTTTAGTCCATTCACTCTCTCGAGCTGAATGTGTGGAAAAGGATTTAGGATTCTGATAGCATCCAAGGAAGCGCAACTCCATTGAAGGACAAGGATGAAGCTTTAGAAACTCCAAGGAGGCCCATAACAAGATCTCAAACCAAGGAGTTCAATGATAAGCTCAATGGGCTTCAATCGCTGATCCAAAGGTGTCTTATTGGGGAAGAAGAGCTCAAGCCCAAGGAAGAGGAATTGTCCAAATGCTACAATTATTTGGTGGCCCAAATTCAACCCCAAGATGAGTAATTTTAAAGCCCAATTTCGTGCAAATAAGGTCAAGAAGAGTCCAAGAATCAGCCACAACAAGAGTTGCTTTCTGCTCAAGTTTTGAGAGAAGACTAGTTAAACTTTCCAAGATTGTCAAGATTCTTTTCCTAGTTGGGATTTACCTTATTTATTTATTTATTTATAGGTTATTAATATTTTCCTTATTCTATTTATGGTCTCCTAAGTACCATAGCTTTCCTAGAAGTACTAAATTTGTTTTTAGTTAGATTACTTTATTTCCTTTCTAGAGTAGGAGTCCTTGTAATTGTCTTTTAGGGTCTTGGACATTTTTCACCCCTTCTCCTATATATAGGGGTCCTTTTTATTCATTAAAGACAATTTAGATTGATATTAATAATATTTGAGAGAGTTCTTTGAACCTTTGTGACTTGTTCTTTGAGAATTTATCTTTAAACCTTTACTAGATTCATAGTTTAAGGTATAAAGTAACTTCTTCTTGTGATATCTGTGATTTCTTTTTGGTATTCTTTAGAAGGTGATTAGTTCTACATACTAATTATTGTCTTTAGTTACTCATAAAGTGGTCAAGATCCGAATCTATTGTTTTGATTCGTTTTCTCAAGTAAAGGCGTTAGATTTCTTCCATAAATCTATACGTTGTTACTTGGATCTTTTCAAGACCTTAGAACATCTAATCCTTGGAAATTCGTGGATCTTTTCTTCGAATTTCCCATATCTTTATTTAGTTTTTTTGTTTCTTTTCTTTGTGCTTCCGCATTCTAATATTCAATTCTCTATTTGTGATCTCCTTAACCCTGCTGTTATCAGATTCACTCTCTCGAGATGAACCCATGACAACCCAAGACCCGCAGACCATCAATTCAGTAATCTTGGTTTTAAAACCTCTCTCTCGAGCAAGACAAAAATGTGAAGGTATAATTGCATTTGCAGCTACAACCCTTTAAATTAAACCACAATTACTGATTAAAATCACTTCTAAACAACATTTAAACTATCAATTAGCAATACCCATAAGCTAATTCAACCCATAATCACGTAATCACAACCCAAGAATTGGGGTTTTAGGTAGACATCCTAAAAAGAGAGAAATAATTATCAAATTGTGTTTCCATCAACTAGTTAAGATTAATTTCATCTTTACAAAGGTCCAAGTTGAAGAATCTCAACGACCCACTTCTAATTTCTCAAAAATGGAAAACTTCAATTCTTCAAAGCTAAGGAAAACTTGTGTCCCAATACTCTCAGTTCAAACTCAAAAATTATATATTATGAAAAACTGATTCCTAAACTTAATATTCAAAAATATATTTATAGTCGCCAAAAATATGCTGCGAAGGACCATTCGAAGCAGTAAGCCAGGATTGCTGATCAGCTCGGAGATCCGCCCTTTGGTCAGTTCCAATGTCTGTTTGCTTTGTCCTTCAGCATCCTCAAGTTCTATAACATTAGGACATCCAATTATTGCATCGTGGAACCGTTCGGTGACACATCGACTGCTCCTTTCTCTGCACGACGTGATTTTCTCCTTCAGGGCTTGGCACACTGGAAGTTTAGGTGAGGTAATAGCCACTTGACTACTCGCCTGATGGATTAGGCGATTAACATGCCTTCTTTTCTTTGTTCTTTCAGTTGCGTTGTTCCTTTATAGACATTAGTGTCCATGCTTTGTTTCAAAATCCAAATACCTGGAAATCAAGGATTTTACATCAGTTATTGGAATAAAATAGCATTTGAGGACACTAAATTTATCCAAATAAAGACTTAAATGAGTCCAAATCGTGGACTCATAAATATGCTAAGTGGCTTACATGGTGTCATTCGGGGTTCTATGTGCCTTGTAATGTCTAGGGGGTACCCTTGGGTTGTGACAAAGTTGATTATCAGAGCACAAGTTTTAGAATGATTCTAGGATGATGTCTCATAAGCCAGGTCTAGTAGAGTCTTGTTCATAAATATGAGGCGCGCCATATTTATGAATGAGAGGCAATAAGATGATTAAGAAACTACACTTCTTTCATTACTCTAAAGTCGTGCCTTAGAGTTTAACTGTATAAAGTCCCTCTCTGAATTCTTCTCTTATGTCTTCAGAAAATGGATGCATGATGGGCTAATGCTAGAAGGGTGGAAGAAGAGAATATGAATCAAGGAGATCCCCCTCAAGCTCCGATTGATGCTTTGTCTATGTCAAATGAGGAGGTTAGATCATTTTTTCAAATGTTGGCCCAAGCTTTGGAGACTTAAGAAAATAAGGATGTGGTAGCTCCAGTCAATCCTAATGTGAATTCGACTACTTCAAGGGTTAGGTATTTTGCTAGAATAAACCCTCCCAAATTTCATGGCTCTAAAGTAGAAGAAGATCCCCAAAGGTTTATCGATGAGGTTTATAAAGTGCTTGACATTATGGGAGTGTCTCCACAAGAGAAGGCGGAGTTAGCTGCCTACCAATTGAAACATGTGGCCCAAGTTTGGTATACTCAATGGAAGAGAAATAGGTCGGTAGGAGCGGGTCCCGTAGAGTGGGAAGTGTTTAAATTGGCATTCCGTGATAGATTCTTTCACTGAGAGTTGAGGGAAGCTAAGGTAGAAGAATTCATTAACCTTAGGCAAGGTAACATGACCGTTAAGGAGTATGCCTCGAAAGTCACCCAACTATACAAGTATGCTCCATCTATGGTGGCAGATACGAGGGATGAAATGAGTAGGTTTTTCACGGGTGTGCCTGACTTGGTTTAAGAAGAATGTCGTACGGCAATGCTCCATCATGACATTGATATATCAAGGCTCATGGTATATGCTCAACAAATGGAGGAGTCAAAACTTAAGATGAAGGAATAAAGAGGTAAAAATGGCTAGAACCGGTGATGGGAATTTCTCCAATGCTAGGTCTAATGGACAAGGGTGACAAAGGTTCTCCAACCAAGGCTCCTCTAGTGCTTTCCCAAGGGTCAACAAGGAGAGGTTTCCAATCCTAAACACCAAGGAGGTAATAGTGGTGGTTCTTATGTTGCTAGGCCTAATTGTGCAAAATGTGGTAGAAAGCATGATGGCAAGTGTCTTATTGTTACCGATAGGTGTTCTAGTTGTGGGAAGGTTTGCCACAAGATGAGAGATTGTCCAATGCTCAAGGTTAAGGGAAGGGAAGACAAACAAGCTCCTCCCAGCGATTCCAACTCCAATGTTCAAAACAAAAACCACTTTTATGTTCTTCAATCCTGAGGTGACAAAGAGAGCTCCCCGAATGTTGTGACTAGTATGTTAAAAGTTTTTTGTATTGATGTATATGTGTTGATAGATCTTGGCACCAATTTTTCCTTTGTGACACCTTTTGTGGACATGAAGTTTTAAATACTCCCCTAAGTTTTCGTAGAACTTTTTTTGGTCTCTACCCCGGTTGGTGACTCGGTGGTGGAAAAAAGTGTCTATAGAAGTTGTCCAATTTCCTTGTCCCATAGAGATACTTTGGTGGATTTGGTAGAGTTAGATATGTTAGACTTTGATGTGAATTTGGGTATGGATTGGTTGCATGCATGTTATGCCTCTATAGATTGTAGGACTTCGGTGGTTAAATTCCAATTTCCAAATAAACCTATTTTAGAGTGGAAGGGGGGGAGGGGGAATTCTATCCCTAGGGGTCAATGTGTTTCTAGCCTTAAAGCTAGGAGAATGATCTCCAAAGGGTGCATTTACCATCTTGTTAAGGTGATGAATGTTGTGTCCAAAACCCCTTCTCTACAGTCTGTTCCGGTATTGAATAAGTTCCCAAAAATTTTCCCCAATGATTTTCCCAGTATTCCTCTTAAGTGGGAAATAGATTTTGGTATTGACCTTCTTTCGGATACGCAACCTATCTCTATTTCTCCTTATAGAATGGCTCCTGCCGAGTTGAAAGAATTTGAAGAGCAACTTGATGATTTATTAGGCAAGGGCTTCATCCGACCGAGTATCTTTCCATGGATGGGTCTCCTTGAATGTGCATCGATTATTGTCAATTGAATAAAGTAACCGTCAAGACTAAATATCCCCTTCCAAGAATTGATGTTTTGTTTGACCAACTTCAAGGGGCTAGCTATTTTTGAAGATTGATCTTCGTTTGGGTTATCAACAATTGAGGGTTGGAGGGGTTAATATTCCAAAGATGGCCTTTAGGACCCGGTATGGTCGCTATGAATTTGTGGTTATGTCGTTTGGGTTGACAAATGCACCGGCGACATTTATGGATTTGATGAATAGGGTGTTTAGACAATACCTTGATATGTTTGTGTTTGTATTTATTGATGATATTTTGATCTATTCAAGGAGTGAGAATTAACATATGGACCATTTGATAATTTTGTTGCAAGTTCTTAAAGACAAATAACAGTTTGCAACGTTTAGCAAGTCTGAATTTTTGTTAAGGTCAGTGGCTTTCCTTGGTCATATTGTGTCGAGTAAGGGTATTGAGGTAGATCCGAAAAAGAAGGATGCGGTCAAGAGTTGGACTAGAACCTCTAACTCCTTCCGATATTAGAAGCTCTTTGGGTATGGCCGGTTACAATATGAGGTTTGTTGAGGGGTTTTCCTTCACTGCTTCTCCGTTGACGACTTTCACTCAAAAGAAAGCTAAGTTTGAGTGGTCGGAGGCTTGTGAAAAAAGCTTCAAAGAGTTGAAAGATAGACTTATATCCGCTACGGTGTTGAACTTACCTAAAGGTACAGATGGCTTTGTGGTATATTGTGAAGCCTATAGAGTGGGGTTGGGATGTGTCGTCATGCAGAAAGGTAAAGTGATTGCCTATTCTACAACACAACTTTAGGTCCATGAGAAAAACTATCCTACCCATGATCTTGAATTAGCAGTGTTGGTATTTTCCTTGAACATATGGAGACATTATTTGTATGGGGTCTATGTGGATATTTTCACTAATCACAAGAGTCTTCACTATGTGTTTAGTCAAAAGGACTTGAATCTTCGTCAACGAAGGTGGTTAGAAATTTTGAAGGACTATGACATTAGTGCCCTTTACCACCCCGACAAAGCTAATGTTGTAGCGGATGCACTTAGTAGATTATCCATGGGTATTGTGCCTTATGTAGAGGATTAAGAGAAAGAATTGGTTCGTGAGGTGCATAGATTGGCCCGACTAGGTGTCCAACTAGTCGATTCCACCAAGGGTGGTGTCATGGTCCATAATGGGTCCGAATCGTCCTTTGTGATGGATGTGAAGTCTAAACAAAGCCTTGATCCTATGTTATATAACCCAACTAAATGAGTTCGGGTTGAAATCCCAGAGGTAGTGGTATGTGTTTAAGATTCAATAGAAAAGTATGAATATGCTCAAGTCAATCATAGGAATAAACATTATCGAATAAAAACATAATTCAAGTCATGTGGTGACGCGAATGTCAAATAACAGGGGGGGTTTTGGTATGAAATTATCAACTATAGCAGCAACAAACAACACAAAAATAACAGTAATGAAATGGGTTCTTGGGATGTGATTTGATTATAGGCTAATGCTGTCACGACCCAGGGCTACCCCCTAGAAGCAACACGGCGTACTCGACCCCGAAGGGGTCTTATACAAGCCTCATAGCATATTCATTGTACAAGATACTTAGGAATAATGCGTAATTTAAAATTTTTCTTTTATAAATCCAACAACCAAAACATTTAAAAACAAGCAGAAGCGTATCGTCTCACATGGCCATCTAATCAACATACTTGAAGCAAAATAGGGTCACGAACCTTTGCAATTGAAATCATATCAATAGTCTTACATGAAAAGAAAGGAGCATCTAAACACTTGTCCTCGATCTATGAGGACATACCACTTCGTCTTGAGGAACTCTAGTCCAAGCTTTACTAGATAAAACCACTCAATTGCCGAAACCTACACTTGTAGTAAAACATGAAGAAGAATGGATTAGCATAATAAGTACTAAGTATGATAGCCATGCAAAAACATGCTTAAAACAGACTTTTTATTTGAAAGTCATGATATATGGCATTTTGATAAAAACTTCATGAACATAAGCATAATAGGCATAATAATCAACAATAACCAACATACAAGTCATTTAACCACATTAGAACATAATCATCATATAAACAATTACCTTCACATAAGCCTTCACCTCAAGTAACCCTCAAACTATACTTTGTTCAATGTATGGATAGCCTGCCATACCACTATCCACACCAAGTACCACCTTAAGGTCACCAAAAGTGAACTGACCATTTAAACTTACCACCCTACACCATTCACATGCATAAGAGAAATAAATACTCCATAAGTAATGTCATCACATAAGGACCATCACCTAAGATTACTCTAAATCATACTTGTGCAATGTACAAGTACCATCCCATACTACTACTCACACTAAGTACTCCTTCGAAGTCACCATAGGCAAGGCACATTCATATACAATATGTCATGAGAAAAAAGTAACTCATAGTACAATCCAAGTATATCATGCATCTTTACATTCAAGCATAAGTCACATTCTTCATTAGCTTCATTTCATTAAGAGCACCTTCATTCATTTAGACATTAGAACAACATTCTTCATTAAATCATCATAAGAGCACATTCATTACACTTAACGTTATAAAGGAACACATCACAACCTTTCTCAAATCCTACTTGTGCAATGCATAGATGGTATCTTATACCACCACCCACACTAAGTAGTGCATTCTTAAGAAGCCATAGTTCAATAACATTCTTTGTGGGGGTAAGCCTTAACCGACATAGACCATATGAGCTATTCATGGAATTCCAGTGTCACTCTCACCAGATAAGGGATTCCTACTTGCTTAAGGTAGGACAGTTGTTTCTAGCTGAAGTGGATCCACTAGCTAGACCTATGTGGGCACATAGTTATGGGATATGGAGATTACTACTAGATACCCCACCTCAACTAACATATGGGTATCCATCTCCTAATGTTGTTACTAGATACTCCGCCACAACTTACGTACTCATCCATCTCGATACATATACACTCGGTGCTTAACATCATTCCCCACGGAGTATTTGACATTCTTACTTTCATTCATTATTATGGGATAAGATACTCTTACTAGGTACCCCGCCTCAACTAATGTATAGGGATCCATCTCAAACCCAATATTCATTCATTGGAAACCTCATAGATTCAAAGATGAGAATAGCCTTTCACCTAAGAATCCCCTAATTGTGAGACAGTCCTTTCACAACAAGTCATTATCATTCAATAGAGTACAATTGAGAATATCCTTTCAACAAGTACTTCATCATTAGCATAACTATATACTTTCATTCATTATTCATTCATGAGTGTGTGTATGTGAGAGAGAATCACCTTTTACATAGATCATCATCATTGATAGGTGTTAATTGAGAAATAACATTCAATCATAACACACTTACATTCTAAACATGATCATTATACCTTCATTAAAATCACACACATATACTTTACATCATGAACATTCATAGATACTTCATATATATATATATATATTAGGTACAAGAATGATATCCATCAATTCAACACCACAATATACCTAGTAAGTAAACACCTCCATCTTTCAAGTGGATCAATAGATCAAGCTCAATTCTACTTCAATAAGTAATTTGTTCATAACTTGCCCTTCAAGGCTAAGAAGCAATATCAATCTGTAAATCCAAGATACTACAATAGATAATGTAATTGGCATGATTCAATCACTTAATTCAATATAAGCAGCAACAATTCAACATACTTGCATAATCAATCAACTCCCAATCACAAATCACAATTTAGGAAATTGGGGGAAAGCATGGTTTCTACGAAGAAATCATTTTAATTCATATTTAAATCCACAATTCATTCATAAATCAATGCAATAAATCCTTTAGAAATCATTTAGAATCGAACCCATGCATATATTGAAATCGAGGGTTTTAGAGAAAACATTGGAGACTTGGAATCACTTTTGAGATTGGCTCCTTGAAAGAAACTAAGTCAAGGATGAAGACCACCATACCTTTAATGGAGGAAATCCATGAAAATCCCTTGAAAAACTTGAAGTCTTGACCTTAAAAGCTTGAAGTCTTCACCTCCAATGGAGGTTTCTAGAGAGAGAACTTTTGGAGGGTAGGTAGGAGAGGTTTTGATTTTGGGTTTTGAAATAATGAAGACTAAAATATGTTTTAATACTTTAAATGCCCTTAAAATACCATAGATAACTAATTAAAACCGTCCCCCAACCAAACAAGGCTTAACATGATTTTACAATTCTACCCTCACCATGGCCGAACCACACCAACAAACCAGGTGGGGACCTACAACTCCAAACCACATACCATGGTCTGGGTCACGCCCCATCCTAGTCAAGCGTGGTTTGTGGCTGAGGCTTGGTTTTTGGGGCCATGACCCACGGATGCCATCCACGGGGCGTGGGCAGCCTTTTGCTTTCAAGGGGTCTTGGGGGTTAGAATTAGTGTCCTCCTAAAGAACCCCTAGGGTGTTCCTTGGGGAGTCGTACCTTGACGTTTAACCCCTAAATCACTCAACCTAAGCTCAGGAAAACATTATACTACCCTTAAACCTCACAACAACTCCAAGACACACTAGTTAGGCTCTAGTTTCACTTATTCGTTTTACGGGTCGTTACATTATCCCCCACTTAGAAACATTCATCCTCGAATGACACTTAAAACACATTAAGGGGTTAACGAGTCAAGACTAGTTGCCCATCATGCATTCAACATCATAACCAAATGCACAAAACTAGGAGGAAACCTCAACTCCACATCAAAAGCTCAATGCAATACAAGAAGGGAGGAACTACATCTACAAACTCATTATGCATCAAAAGTTCACATTTCTCTTTACATTGGAAGAATTACCTTCTCCAACACATATCATGCTCATCAAAACATCATTAAGCACATTATGAAATCTCTTCATAAAAACACATTAGGCATGTTCAATAATCAACCACATGAAGCACATAGACAACTCATACTAAATGCATATCAACAAGAGGAACATAATTCATATAAACCCATTTTCTCTTTGAAACTTAAACTCATTAAGAAATCCATAACATAAGGAGACCATGGAAACACATATTCACATGTGACTCCAAAATCATGAAACAAGCTACAAGGAACTCTTGGTCTCAAGCTTGAATAAGAATAGAAGGAAAGAGATAAGGATATCAAAACTCTCAACAACCTTACCACTCACCATACTATCCCCCACTTAGGAGTAAACCCAACCAAGGCTACCATGAAAACAACATAGAAATCTCAACAAGATATTCACAACCAAAATGAACTATCACTTACTGGTACCTTTACACGGATTAGCTCCTTTGTCCTTATTAGCTTGAAACACATAGAACCAGTTTCTATTTGAAGCATTAGGATCCTGGCCATCAATGAAACGACCCAAAAAGTTCCTAAAAATGTGCTTCGGAAGTTACCGGAAACTTGTTTTAGCTATATCTAAAAATTCGTTTCGTTTTTTCAAAAATTTGACTTCATATTCTTGTTTAGGAGGTCAAATTGAGTGGGAGATGGGTCTAACCCAAATTTTAGAGCAACCGTATCAAAATCCGAAATTTCCAAGTGAAGCCTTTTTCGAGGGTCTACTTTGGAGGGTCATATCTCCTAGAACACAAATAATTGGGTGTCCCATAACATATTCATGGAAAGACCTTTGAGTTAGCTACCCAACGCACTTTGTTTCACCTCATTCGGAGTTCGAACGAAGAAGTTATGCCCATTTTCGTAAAATCCGTCTGTGCAGGAAATGCAATTTCCAGAGAGCGAATTTACTGTTCATAAGCCTCATTTTTTTCTCTAAGTGTTGGACCCCTTTTTTTTCTCCAAGGACATATTTTATTTTCTATATAGCATTAATTCAATTCCCATCTCTAAAAAAATTTCCCAAAATACCTCTCCCATACTTAGACACATTTTCTCTCAAGAACCCTAATCCAAAACCTTCCTCAAGATTGAAGAGATTCTTGCTCCAAGTTCCAAGCTTCCATTGAAGACACTCTCAAGACCTTCATAAAAACTCAAGGTATGTGGTGTTGAACTCATGGGTCCTTCCACCCATAGTGCCTAGACTCTATTCTACTCACTAATTCATGATTTAAGTTGAGATTCATAAATTAGTCTTGTTCCTTGTATAAATTTCCTGCACAGTGAATTCTAGCATGAAAAGTAGTTGTTTTGAGCATGTTGTGACTCTAGAACTTGAATCTAAACTTGGAATTGATGTGGAGATTTTTCATGTGGTCTTGTGGGTGTTAAAAGGCGTTGTTGCAGGTTGTTCACTGGTTTTGCTGCATAATTACTACCCTATTTTCCATGCTCTCTGACCCCATTACATGCTTTCAAGGTGTTTCACAAAATGTCCAATTATGGAGAATTGATGAATTGATACTTTAAGGCTTGAGTTATGAGATATATGGCATTCCAGAGATGTGTTGATGACAAACTAAGCTTGTGTATATGTTCATTCCATATATGAGATTGCATTAGAGCCTAATGTGAATTTCCTATATAAAGTGTTGCATGACCATGCCCGGTCCGGGGGAAAAGAACCGGATAACCATGTGAGGGGTTTATATTTCACCACCTAGGATGCTTGGGGTGTGACCAACATCAACCATGTGAGGGGTTTATACCTCACCACCTAGGATGCTTGGGGTGTGACCAATATCAACCATGTGAGGGGTTTATACCTTGCCACCAGGGTGTCCGGGTGTGAACGGCATCCCCCATCCTAAGTTGCGGTTATAGATTGGTTGGATTATGCACAGACATATGATATCTACTATTAGTATAGATCTACTTAAACATGTTTTGACGTCACTTTGATCATGCATCCTCATATTGTTATTCATTATGCCTATGGAACTATTTCTTGCATTTCGATTATGTCCTTGTCTATTGTTGTATTGCACCCCGCATTCTTAGTACATTCGAAAGTACTAACTCATATTTTGCCTACATGATGTCACCATGTAGGGACCGGAGCTACTCTTGATCCTTCTCTCCATCCACGTGGCTAGTACGGTGCTTATCCGAGTTTGTTGTTGATTTCTCAATGATTCGAGTGCTATGTTATGTTTCCTACTCCTATGTTTTGTGACTTGAGCTTGCAATTGTGTTCTGACTATGAGGGGAGCTGGTAGTATGTCATGGCCCCCGTCCTATCTATGTATTTAGAGGTGTGCGTTGGATAAGAATTTTGTAAATGAGCTTGAATCTTATTCTATGATGTTATTTTGAAATGGTTCTCCCTTAGTCCCTAATTCCTGTTATTTAATGTTGAATGTACTTTCGCGACCAATGAAGTGTGATGACAAGTTTGAGAGGCTTGTTTGGGGTTCCTTCGGGTTCTCATTCACCATGTCACGTCTAGGCCCTAGGCTTGGGTCGTGACAAACTTGGTATCAGAGCACTAGGTTGTTAAATCCTCGAAGTCCAACACACCGCGTTGAGTAGAGTCCTAATCATGGTTGTGAAGCACACCACGACTATGAATAGGAGGCTACAAAATGTTTTAGGAAAGGTTTTCCTTCTTCATGTTCTATGTCGTGCTTAGAGTGTAATAAGGTGATTCCTCCCTAACGCTTGTTCTTTGGATTGCTTGATCATCATGCCAAACATGAGGGGAAGACGGGCCCGATCACCGGAAGAGCCACCCACCAATGGTGTGCTCCGTGATGCACTCACCATGCTTGCACAAGTGGTAGCTAACCAAGTGCAACAAGGAGCCCAAGCTCCTCGAGCTATCACCCCGGGGGAAAGGGTAAGAGATTTCATGAGGATGAACCCTCCGGTCTTCCATGGTTCAAAGGTGGATGAGGACTCGCAAGAGTTCATCGATGAGTTATGCAAAATCTTGACCATTATGGATGTTGGTGCTTGTGAGAAGGCGGAGTTGGCAGCCTACCAACTCAAGGGGGTTGCTCAAATTTGGTTTGATCAATGGAAGGGTGAGAAAGGTAATGGCTATGTGGTGTTGTGGGAGGAGTTTAAACTTGCTTTCCTTAATAGGTTCTTCCCTCTTGAGCTTAGGGAGGCAAAGTTGGTGGAGTTCATAAACTTTAAGCAAGGAGCTATGAGTGTGAGGGAGTATGCCCTCAAATTTGTCCAACTCTCTAAGTATGCACCTCACTTGGTGGCCGACTCTAGGTCGAGGATGAACAAATTTGTGATAGGTGTATCCGACTTGGTTAGTGAGGAGTGTCGGTCCGCTATGCTCATTGGAGATATGGATTTGTCTCGATTGATGACTTATGCCGAGCAAATGGAGGAGGAGAAATTGAGGAAGAGAAGGGGGCACGAGGCCAAGAGGGCCCGATTGGAGAATAGGTTCTCTAAGGGTGCTAGATTTCATCAAGGCCGAGGAAACCCTCATGTCAACCGGGGATTTGCTATCAATGTTCCTAGACCTCACGGGGAAGGTGAAGTGGGTTCTATGGATGTATGCCCTAAGTGTGGGAGGAAGCAAGGTGGTCCTTGCATGAAGGGTTCGGGTGCTTGCTTTGAATGTGGAGAAGTGGGTCACAAGAGGTTTGAGTGTCCCAAGATCCGCAACAAGGTCCGAAATGCTAACACTACTCCTTTGGGTAGAGGTGCTTCTCAAAGTGGTGCCCCAAGACACAATCAATTTTATGCTTTGCATGGTAGACGAGGTGTTAATGAGACTCCCGATGTGGTGACCGGTGTGTTGTAAATCTTTGATCTTGATGTTGCAAATCTTTGATCATGTCGAGTCGGAATTGTTGCATGAGTCATATAAAGTATCTACTCCCGTTGGTGTCTCTATTGTTGGTAGAAAAGTGTATAGAAATTGTCCGATTTGCATAATGAATAAGTTGTTGCCTTGTGATCTTGTTGAGTTGAACATGGTGGATTTTGATGTTATTCTTGGGATGGATTGTTTGCATGCATATTATGCTTTTATCGATTGTAGGACTCGTAAAATCAAGTTCCAATTTCCTAACGAACCCATCCTTGAGTGGGAGAGTCGGGATGTTGTGGTGAAGGGGAAATTCATTTCTTGCATTAAAGCCCATAGGTTGATTTCCAAAGGGTGCTTGTACCATATTATGAGAGTCAATGATGTGGAGTCTAAAGTCCTTCCTATTGAGTTTATTCCGATTGTTAATGAATTTCTAGATATCTTCCCAAAAGACCTTCCCGATGTCCCTCCCGAAAGAGATATAGGTTTTGGTATAGACCTTCTTCCCAATACTCAACCTATTTCTATTCCCCATTACCGTATGGCCCCGGCGGAGTTGAAAGAGTTGAAAGAGCAATTAAAAGATTTGTTAGAGAAGGGGTTTATTAGACCTAGTCATTCTCCATGGGGTGCTCCGGTTTTGTTTGTGAAGAAGAAAGATAGGTCTCTTAGAATGTGTATTGATTATCGACAACTTAATAGGGTCACCTTCAAGAATAGGTATCCTCTTCCAAGGATTGACGATTTATTTGACCAATTGCATGGGGCTAGTCACTTCTCTAAGATTGATCTTCGGTTCGGGTATCATCAAGTGAAAGTGAGGGAGTGTGATATTCCCAAGACGGCCTTTCGTACTAGGTATGGGCACTATGAGTTTGTGGTGATGTCTTTCGGGTTGACTAATGCTCCGGCTATCTTTATGGATTTGATGAATAGGGTCTTCAAACCCTACCTTGATTCTTTTGTGGTGGTGTTTATAGATGACATCTTGATCTATTCTCGGGGTGAGGAAGAGCACATGGGTCACTTGAGGGTTGTACTCCAAAGATTGAGGGAAGAGAAGTTGTACGCTAAATATAAAAAGTGTGAGTTTTGGTTGAAGGAAGTTGCTTTCTTAGGCCATGTGGTGTCGGGGGATGGTATTAAGGTGGATCCTAAGAAGACCGATGTTATTAGGAATTGTCCTAGACCTTTGACCCCGTCGGATATAAGGAGTTTCTTGGGTTTAGCGGGTTATTATAGGAGATTTGTGGAAGGGTTTTCTTCTCTTTCTTCTCCTATGACTAAGTTGACTCAAAAGAAGGCTAAATTTGTGTGGTCGGATGAGTGTGAGGAAAGCTTCCAAACTTTGAAAGAAAGGCTTGTGTCCGCTCCTATTTTGTCACTTTCAGATGGGTTAGAAGGTTTTGTTGTTTATTGTGATGCTTCCCGTATTGGTTTGGGTTGTGTGTTGATGCAAAGTGGTAAGGTTATAGCCTATGCTTCTAGGCAACTTAAGGTTCATGAAAAGAATTACCCAACCCATGATCTTGAATTGGCCGCCGTGGTTTTTGCTTTAAAGATTTGGCGTCACTATTTATATGGGGTGCATGTTGATACCTTCACCGACCATAAGAGTCTCCAATATGTGTTCACGCAAAAAGATCTTAACTTGAGACAAAGGAGGTGGTTAGAGTTCCTTAAGGATTATGATATGAGTATTCACTATCATTCGGGGAAAGCTAATGTGGTGGCGGATGCATTGAGTAGAGTGTCCATGGGTAGCTTGGCTCATGTGGAGGAAGGTAGTAAAGAGTTGGCTAAGAAGGTCCATCGGTTGGCCAAATTGGGAGTTAGGTTAGAAGGGGTGGATAGTGGAGGAGTAGTTGTTGTTGATGGTTCAAGGTCTTCCTTGGTTGATGAGGTGATAGCCAAGCAAGATCTTGATCCTTCTTTGGTGGAATTAAAGGCTTCGGTGAGTAGTGGTAAGGTGGAGGTTTTCTCCTAAGGGGGAGATGGTGCCCTTAGGTACCAAGGTAGATTATGTGTTCCTTGTGTAGATGGTGTGAGGGAAAGAATCCTTGATGAGGCTCATAATTCTTTTTATTCTATTCATCCGGGGTCAACAGATATGTATAGAGACTTGAGGGATGTGTATTGGGGGGGCGGTATAAAAAAGGACATTGCAAAATTTGTTTCGGGTTGCCATAGTTGTGAACAAGTCAAGGCTGAACATCAAAGGCCGGGTGGCCTAACTCAAGACATTGAGATACCTACTTGGAAGTGGAAAGAAATCAACATGGATTTTGTAGTGGGCTTGCCCAAGACTAGAAAAGGTTTTGATTCGGTTTGGGTGGTGGTTGATCGAATGACAAAGTCGGCTCATTTCCTACCGGTTAAAACTACTTACGGGGCTGAAGAGTATGCCAAGTTGTACATTCATGAATTGGTAAGGTTGCATGGGATTCCCTTGTCTATCATCTCGGATCGTGGTGCCCAATTCACTTCTCACTTTTGGAAATCTTTCCAAAGGGGTCTTGGTACAAAGGTAAAGCTTAGCACGACCTTCCACCCTCAAACGGATGGCCAAGCGAAAGAACAATTCAAACCTTGGAGGATATGCTTAGAGCTTGTGTCTTGGAGTTGAAAGGTAGTTGGGATGATCATCTTCCTTTGATTGAGTTTGCATACAACAATAGTTATCATTCTAGTATCGGTATGGCTCCTTTTGAGGCACTTTATGGTAGACGGTGTAGATCACCGGTTGGGTGGTTTGAAGTTGGAGAGGTGGCCTTGTTGGGTCCGAATCTGGTCATGGATGCTCTTGAGAAGGTAAGGATGATTAGGGAGAGGTTGAAAACAGCCCAAAGTCGTCAAAATTCTTATGCCGATGTGAGGAGAAGGGATCTTGAATTCAAAGTGGGTGATTGGGTTTATTTGAAAGTTTCTCCAATGAAAGGTGTGGTTCGTTTTGGTAAGAAGGGGAAGTTAAGTCCTAGGTGTGTCGGTCCTTATGAGGTAATAAGAAGGGTTGGTAAAGTAGCCTATGAGTTGGGGTTGCCCAAGGAGATGGAATTAGTTCATCCGGTATTCCATGTATCGATGTTGAGGAAATGTGTTGGTGATCCTAATGCTATTGTACCTCTTGAGGTTGTGGGTGTTGTAGAAGATAATTTGACGTATGAAGAAATCCCGGTTTAGATCTTAGATAGACAAGTTAAGAGGTTGAGGAATAAAGAAATGGCGTCCGTTAAGGTGCTTTGGAGAAATCAACAAGGGGAGAGTGCTACTTAGGAGGCCGAAGCGGACATGCAAGGACGTTATCCTTATCTATTCAACTTCACTCAAGCCTAAGGTATTAAATCAAGTCATTTGTACTCCATTGAGTCTTATATTTCAGCCCCTAGATCATTCATGTGCATATATGTTTAAATTGATGAGTTATGGATGCTTTACAATAAGTTTTGAAATCTTGAAGTGATGTTTAAATAAAATTTTTGCATTCATATTGGAGCTGATATGTTCTTACTAAGTCTTCCCTTGTACGTCTCTTCCACATTCGGGGACGAATGTTCTCAAGGGGGAGATATTTAAACGACCCAAAAAGTTCCTAAAATGTGCTTCGAAAGTTACCAGAAACTTGTTTTAGCTATATCTAAAAATCCGTTTCATTTTTTCAAAAATCCGACTTCATATTCTTGTTTAGGAGGTCAAATTGAGTAGGAAATGGGTCTAACCCAAATTTTAGAGCAACCGTATCAAAATCCGAAATTTCCAAGTGAAGCCTTTTTCGAGGGTCTACTTTGGAGGGTCATATATCCTAGCACACAAATAATTGGGTGGCCCATAACATATCCATGGAAAGCCCTTTGAGTTAGCTACCCAACGCACTTCGTTTCACCTCATTCGGAGTTCGGACGAAGAAGTTATGCCAATTTTCGTAAAATCCGTCCGTGTAGGAAATGCAATTTCCAGAGAGCGAATTTACTGTTCATAAGCCTCATTTTTTTTTCTAAGTGTTGGACCCATTTTTTTTTCCAAGGACATATTTTATTTCCTATATAGCATTAATTCAATTCCCATCTCTAAAAAAATTTCCCAAAATACCTCTCCCATACTTAGACACATTCTCTCTCAAGAACCCTAATCCAAAACCTTCCTCAAGATTGAAGAGATTCTTGCTCCAAGTTCCAAGCTTCCATTGAAGACACTCTCAAGACCTTCATAAAAACTCAAGGTATGTGGTGTTGAACTCATGGGTCCTTCCACCCATAGTGCCTAGACTCTATTCTACTCACTAATTCATGGTTTAAGTTGAGATTCATAAATTAGTCTTGTTCCTTGTATAAATTTCCTGCACAGTGAATTCTAGCATGAAAAGTGGTTGGTTTGAGCATATTGTGACTCTAGAACTTGAATCTAAACTTGGAATTGATGTGGAGATTATTCATGTGGTCTTGTGGGTGTTAAAAGGCATTGTTGCAGGTTGTTCACTGGTTTTTGCTGCATAATTACTACCCTATTTTCCATGCTCTTTGACCCCATTACATGCTTTCAAGGTGTTTCACAAAATGTCCAATTATGGAGAATTGATGAATTGATACTTTAAGGCTTGAGTTATGAGATGTATGGCATTCCAGAGATGTGTTGATGACAAACTAAGCTTGTGTATATGTTCATTCCATATATGAGATTGCATTAGAGCCTAATGTGAATTTCCTATATAAAGTGTTGCATGACCATGCCCGGTCCGGGGGAAAAGAACCGGATAACCATGTGAGGGGTTTATACCTTACCACCTAGGATACTTGGGGTGTGACCAACATCAACCATGTGAGGGGTTTATACCTCACCACCTAGGATGCTTGGGGTGTGACCAAGTGAGGGGTTTATACCTCACCACCTAGGATGCTTGGGGTGTGACCAACATCAACCATGTGAGGGGTTTATACCTTACCACCAGGGTGTCCGGGTGTGAACGGCATCCCCCATCCTAAGTTGCGGTTATAGATTGGTTGGATTATGCACACACATATGATATCTACTGTTAGTATAGATCTACTTAAACATGTTTTGATGTCACTTTGATCATGCATCCTCATATTGTTATTCATTATGCCTATGGAACTATTTCTTGCATTTCGATTGTGTCCTTGTCTATTGTTGTATTGCACCCCGTATACTTAGTACATTCCAAAGTACTAACGCATATTTTGCGTACATGATGTCACCATGTAGGGACCAGAGCTACTCTTGATCCTTCTCTCCATCCACGTGGCTAGTACGGTGCTTATCCGAGTTTGTTGGTGAGTCCTTAATGATTCGAGGGCTATGTTATGTTTCCTACTCCTATGTTTTGAGACTTTAGCTTGCAATTGCATTTTGACTATGAGGGGAGCCGGTAGTATGTCATGGCCCCCGTCCTATCTATGTATGTAGAGGTGTGCGTTGGACAAGAATTTTGTAAATGAGCTTGACTCTTATTCTATGATGTTATTTTGAAATGGTTCGCCCTTAGTCCCTAATTTATGTTATTTAATGTTGAATGTACTTCCGCGACCGATGAAGTGTGATGACAAGTTTGAGAGGCTTGTTTGGGGTTCCTTCGGGTTCCTCATTCGCCATGTCACGTCTAGGCCCTAGGCTTGGATCGTGACAATCAAGAGAAGCTTGTTTGGTCTCTATTCCTTTTGCCATGAGTGTTGGGTAATCTCTCATATTATGACCCTTCTTTCCACAACCAAAGCACCCATCCATGCGAGCAAGGCACTTACCAAAATATTGCTTCCCACACTTGGCACATTTAGGACTCTCAAAAGAAGAACCACTTACACTCCCTCCTTGAAATTTAGGGTTAGACACCCTATCATTATTCACCATTGAAGAATTTGGTTGCAAAACTTCTTTTTGGACCTGGGTTGACTTTGTTCATCGGACCTAGACCTCTTCATTTCTCCACTCTTCCTCTCAAGTTTGGACTCCTCAATGGATTGAGCGTACATAATGAGTCTAGAAATGTTCATGTCATCATGAAGCATCATCATATGACACTCTTCCTTTAGAAGGTCGTATACACCGGTGACAAACCTACTCATCTCATCTCTAGGGTTGGACACCAAAGATGGAGCATAATTAGACAATAAGGTAAACATCAAGGAATACCCCTCCACACAAATGCTACCTTTCCTAAGGTTTATAAACTCCTCCACCTTAACCTCCTTCTTCTCACGGGAAAAGTACCTACCAAGGAAAGCCTCCTTAAACTCCTCCCATTCTATAGGACCCTCTCCTATAGGCCTATTGCTTTTCCATTGAGTGAACCAAACTTGGGCAATATCTTTCAATTGGTAAGAGACAAGTTCGGTTTTTTCTCTAGAAGTCAATAACATTGACTATCTTATACACCTCATCCAAAAAGTCATGGGGATCTTCTCCTACCTTAGAACCTAGGAACACTGGAGGATTCATCCTCACAAAGTCCCTCAATCTAGAAGCCATAGTTCTCTCAATAGCATTCACTCTAGGCCCCACATCTCTATTCACTTGGGCCGTCATGGCTTGGGCTAAGGTTAGAAAAGCTGACCTAATTTCTTCATTAGTCATGTCCGGAGAATTAAACGGAACTTGATTGCCTTGAGGAACTTAGTCAAGTTAAGGACCTTGGGGATCTCAGGGAGGAACTCCCTCATTCACATTATCCTCTTCCACTCTTCTTGTGGACGTCCTTCTTGTATTCATATCCTATAAACACAAGAGAAGGATTAGGAAAATGACACTTATAGAGCTAAACTCTAAGGCACGACTTCAAGAATAGGAAAGAAGTGTAACTCCCTAACGTCCTATAGCCTCTTGCTCACACGTGTGTCGTGAATCACACAGATGAACAAGACTCTACTAGACGCGGCTTGTGAGACATCAATCCTAAAGACCATTCCCAAAACTTATGCTTTGATACCATGTTTGTAACAACCCGGGGTTAGCCCTTAGAAGCAACATAGAGTACTCGACCTCGAAGTGGTCTTATACAAGCTTCATAGCATATTTATTGCATAAGATACTTAGAAATAGTGCAGAATTTAATTTTTTTTTTGTTTATAAATACAACAAACAAAACATTTTAAAATAAGCAAAAGTCTATCGTCTAACATGGACATCTAAACAACATACTTGAAACAAAATAGGGTCACGACCCTTTACAATCGAAATCTTAACAATAGTCTATTACATGAAAAGAAAGGAACATCTAAGCATTTGACCTCGATCTATGAGGACATACCACTTAGTCTTGGGGAACTCTAGTCCAAGCTTCACTAGAGAAAACCACTCCATTGCTGGAACCTACACTTGTAGTAAAACATGAAGAGGAATGGGTTAGCACAATTAAATACTAAGTATGATAGCCATGCAAAAACATTCTTAAAAAACACATTTTATTTAAAAGTCATGATATATGCCATTTTGATAAAAACTTCATGAACATAAGCGTAAGAGGCATAATAATCAACCATAACCAACATATAAGTCATTTAACAACATTAGAACATAATCATCATATAAACAATTCCCTTCACATAAGGCTTCACCTCAAGTAACCCTCAAACTATGCTTTGTGCAATGTATGGATAGCGTGCCATACCACTATCCACACCAAGTACCACCATAAGGTCACCAAAAGTGAACTTACCATTCAACCTTACCACTCTACACCATTCACATGCATAAGAGACATCAACACTCTATAGGTCATATCATCACATAAGGGCCATCACCTAAGACAACTCTAAATCATACTTGTGCAATGTGCAAGTAGCATCCCATACTACTACTCACACTAAGTACTCCTTCAAAGTCACTATAGGTAAGGCACAATCATATACAATAAGTCATGACATGGAAATAACTCATAGTACAATCCAAGTATAACATGCATCTTTACATTCAAGCATAACTCACATTCTTCAGTATCTTCATTTCATTAAGAGCACCTTCGTTCATTTAGACATTAGATCAACATTCTTCATTAACATCATCATAAGAGCACATTCATTATACTTAACATTATAAAGGAACACACCACAACCTTGCAGAAAGCCTACTTCTGCAACGCATAGATGGTGTCCCATACCACCACCCACACTAAGTAGTGCATTCTTAAGAAGTCATAGTTCATTAACATTTTTTTGGGGGATAAGCCTTAACCGACATAGACCTTGTGAGTAATTCATGGAATCCTGGTTTCACCCTCACCGGATAAGGGATTCCTACTTGCCTAAGGTAGGACCATTATTTTTAGATTAAGTGGATCTACAAGCTAGACATATGTGGGCACATAGTTATGGGATAGGGAGATTTCTACTAGATACCCCGCCTCAACTAACGTATGGGCATCTATCTCAAGAGATTGTTAATAGATACCCCACCTCAACTCACATATGAGTATCCATCTCAATCCATATCCACTCGGTGCTTAGCATTATTCCCCATAGAGTATTTGACATTCATTACTTCATCCTTTATTATAGGATAAGAGAATAATACTAGGTTCCCCGCCTCAACTAACGTATGGGCATCCATATCAAACCCAACATTCATTCATTGAAAATTTCATAGATTCAAAGATGAGAATAGCCTTTCACCTAAGAATCACCTTATTATGAGAAAGTCCTTTCACAACAAGTCATTATCATTCATTGAATAAAATTGAGAGTAGACTTTCAACAAGTACTTCATCATTAACATAACCATAGAACTTCATTCATTATTCATTCATGAGTGTGTGTGTATGTGAGAATCACCTTTCACATAGATCATCATCATTAATAGGTGTTAATTGAGAAATAACATTCAATCATAACACACTTATATTCTAAACATGATCATTATACCTTCATTGAAATCACACACATATACTTTACATCATGATCATTCATAGATCCTTCATATATAAAGGTACAAGGAAGATAAATATCAATTCAATACCACAATATACCTAGTAAGTAAACACCTCCATCTTTCAAGTGGATCAATAGATCAAGCTCAATTCTACTTTAATAAGTAATTTGTTCATAACTTGCCCTTCAAGGCTAAAAAGCAATATCAATCCGTAAATCCAAGATACTACAATAGATAATGTAATTGGCATGATTCAATCACTTAATTCAGTATAAGCATCAACAATTCAACATACTTGCATAATCAATCAACTCCCAATCACAAATCACAATTTAGGAAATTGGGGGAAAACATGGTTTCTAGGAAGAAATCATTTTAATTCATCTTTAAATCCACAATTCATTAATAAATCACTGCAATAAATGCTTTAGAAATCATTTAGAATTGAACCCATGCATAGATTGAAATCTAGGGTTTTAGAGAAAACATTGGATACTTGAAATCACTTTCAAGATTGGCTTCTTGAAAGAAACTAAATCAAGGATGAATACCACGATACGTTTAATGGAGGGTTGTTCATATTTTACATGTTAGTCGATGTTTGAGAGTAATTGACTTGATTCGGGGTAAATTGTTTGAGAGAAAGTTTACCTTCTTTATAGTCTAGCTTAATCACTAATATTCAACTATTTCCTAATAGTTGCAATTATCTATTTGTCTACATTGGTAACGACCCATAAAATGAATAAGTGAAACTAGAGCCTAACTAGTATGTCGTAGAGTTGGTGTGAGGTTTAAGGATGATATAATGTTGTCCCAAGATTAGGTTGAGGGGTTTAAAGGTTAAATGTCAACGTACAACTCCGCAACTACCACCCTAGGGGTTCTTGAGGAGGACACTAAGTATAACCCCCAAGACCCCTTGAAACCAAAAGGCTACCCAAAGTTTGGCAAGCCAAAAACACTAAGGTAGAGCTGCATTTGCAACTACAATTTTTTAAAATTAAACCACAATTATTGATTGAAATCACTTCTAAACAAAATTTAAATTAACAATTAGCAATACCCATAAGCTAAATCAGCCCATAATCACACTCCACGAATAGGGATTTTAGCTAGACATCATAAAAAGATAAAAAAAAATCATTACCAAATTGTGTTTTCATCAACTGGGTAAGATTAATTTCATCTTTACAAAGGTCCAAATCGAAGAATGTCAAAGACACACTTCCAATTTTTCAAAAATGAAAAACCTCAATCTTCAAAGCTAAGGAAAACTTGTATCAATACTCAGAGTTCAAAAACAAAATTACTCTAACTCATCCCACATTAAAATCTGATTGACAAAAGATTTTATACTAAATGTTCAAAAATGTATTTATAGTCGCCAAAAATATGTTGCGAAGGACCATTCGACGTAGTAAGTCAGGCTCCACGATCAACTCGACAATCTTCCCTTTGTTCAGTTCCATCACCTTTTTTATTTGGCCTTGAGTTTCCTTAAGTTCTGTAACTTTGGATGATCCAACACTGCAACGCAAAATGACTCAGCAATCCGATGACTGCTCCTTTCTCTCGCAAACTTGATTTTCACCTTCAGGGCTCGACACATTGGAACTTTAGGTAAGGTAATTACCATTTGGCGACTCGCCAAAGGGACTTGGCGATCACCAGGCTTTCATTGCTTACTTCTTTTCAGCTCGCTTCATTCCTTGTTGCATAATTAGTGTCCATGCTTTGGTCTACAATCCATATACCTGGAAATCAAGATTTTTTTTATTAATTATTAGGACAAAATAAGCATTTAAGGACACTAAATCATTATAAATAAAGACCTAAATTAGTCCAAGTCCAGGACTCATCAACACCGCCAACTTAAACTTTGTTTGTCCTCAAGTAAAACTCAAGTTCAGCAGTTCAAAAAGGCTGTCTCAAACAGTGCTACACAAGACTGAATCATGAATGCACACAAAAAGAGTCAACTTACTCATGCAAGGATCAATTGTATACTCAAAGATTCAAGTTGTGACTCACCATTACCAAAGATTCTCAAGGTCACTATTCTTGCTTCAAATTCAAGTTCAAGCTCAAAAAGGTACTGAAATGCCATCACATAAAGAATGATTCCATATTCACACACAGTGGTTCAACACTTTGAAGTTCCGAAATCACATACAACTCTCACACTCACAAAGATTAACACATGCATGACTCCACCCATTGGTTTGCCATTTTTTTTCCAATCAACACTTATTTCTGCTCACTCAAGATCAAAAAGGTCTTTTCAAGGCCTGTAACAGGGCTGAGTGTAGAGGTATGGTCACTTAGGCTCAGTGGATGCTACCCTCATGAAATTTGGTATGAACAACGCGTCCTTTCCTTATCTTCATCATTCTCATTTATGCTCAAAATTCACCCCATTGTTCATTTTCCATGGAACTTCGAACACCTCATTTTTCTTGCACTTTCACAACTTTATTTCAAAGTTTTTCATTCTTTTTCTATTTTTTTCTTTTCTTTTTCTCTTATTTTTTTTTGTATGGAGGTGTTCTATCTTTTTTAAAGGCATGGGTGGAGGGGACTTCTTCGCACTTCTTCAATTACCTTCTCTGTTCACCACACCCCCCCAACTTAGGCTTTTGGCCTAAGTTGGATATTCAAACAAACCACATCTTATGAGGACGAATGGTGAACGGATAAAGAAAGGTCACAATTTCATCAAGTTTCTTCTAAGAAAAGGGTAAGTCTCAAAAGGAGCTCAAACAAAGTTCACACATCTCAGAATGTTGGCCTCAAAAGAGGTATAATGTCAAATTATTTCATTCTTTAGAATTGTTGCCTAAGATCATTTCAAGAGCTTGCATCACATAATCAATCGGGCCAACAGGGAAAAATCTAGGTGTCATCACACATGGTTCACAGTAAGCTCATCACACAAAACATTGACACCAGTGTCAAACAAGACTCCACAGTTTCGCTATTGTGCAATGTTCATCACAAAAGACTCAATTTGATAACCGGCTAGTCATAACGAGATGCAAAAAATTTGCATATTGTCTATGCAACTTCATTTGGCCTCATCGTAGTCGAACATTCATTTTTGTTTGATGAGGAGTATTATTCAAGTCATCGATACTGATCAAGAATGATACTCACACTTGCAAACAGCCACATTCAAACACAATCAAGAGGTGGCATAATTTTTTTCAAAAAGGGTAAAAAATTAATTACATTGAAAACAAGGAGCTGCAAACTCAAATATCGATAAACACAGTGCCAAAACACGAAAACACATTTTATAGCATAAAACCCAATATATAAACAAAAGTAGTATTCACAAGAGGTAGGTATGGAAAAACCTCACCCTACCACAAAACAAAGCAACTTGTTCTCAAATGCAAGAAAATATCCAAAAAGTCAATAAAAAGGGACATAGAGGGAGGTAAAGAAGATCCTGTATAAGCAGTCACTCCATCTATTGGGGAATTAGTGTCCAGTGTCACAACAATCTGATCATGGGCATCAGTGCCCGGAGTCATATCAGTAATAATACACCTCTACAAGGGCCTGTCATGGACGTCTCGGTCAGCAATTTCTAAATCACTGACAATACAATGCTCTCCTCCAGATTTGGTAGGTCTCCATAAATGCTCACCTCTATCTGCTCCTCGTCGGTCTCTATCTCCGACTCATGAACTACCACATCATCCCTCGACATGTTTTTGGTGGTAATTGGAGGAATCTCAGAACTATGTTGGGCATTCACATCATTTGCTGCCTTTAATAATGAATTAAAGTCTGTAGACTTGAGATAGTCTATATCCTTTATCATATTTGCCACTTCGGCTTTTAAAGTCGTAACTTCAGAAGACTTCCCTTGTCGATGCTCACAAGCTGTGACTCGCAGTCAAATCATCCACAGATGTTCAAATGGTGGTTGGTGTAGCAAGGATGGCACACTCAATCATACATGGGACTGCAACCTCTAATAGGGTAGCGCGCTCATCAGCCGAATGGGCAAGGTGCCCCATCTTCAGGATCATATCCTGAGTAATCTTGGTAGGTTGTTCTGCAGAAGAAGTACCAGGAGCCTAGGAGAAAGATCTGGGAGCAGATGTACCTAAAGGCCTAGAGGCCGAAGTAGGCAAGGATGCCTCTACAGGTATAGAGTCAATGTCCACCTCCGAAAATGTATCTACTAGGGTTGCTCCTTTCCTATTTACCTCTTCTCGTGTGTACTCAGCCTCTCTATGCCGAATGTCTGTGGAAGATGAAGGATTGACCTCAATATCTTTCATCGCATCTTGAGGAACTCCAGCATGCTGGCATAAGGCAGGCTGCCTTAGGAGGTCTGACTCTACTTCATGCTCATGGCCATCCCTTGCTCTATAATGATTCCCATGTCAATGCTCTTCCTGGACATGATCATCGAAAGGCAGGCTGCCTTAGGGAGGTGAAGGATGGACTCATTCTAGGATGTCATGATTGTGATGTTGATAAAGCCAAACCAGAACTGAGCAACAATACTCATGTCGTTCTTCTTAATGGGGGCCCATACCTCTATCCACCTTGGAGTGGTATCAGAAATCAATTGTGCAAGCCAGCCCTTTAAGTCATCCAGGGACTGAGCAATAGTCAAGCCCTCATATGCCAGTGTAGAGCCTAAAGCCCTGTCAAGTACAGTATAAATATGGTCGCTACTGCACCAGACTTTCTTACCCCGTACCATGGCCGACTTGACCAATCAAAAGGCGATGTTCTTCTTCTTCCCTTTTGGCACTAGCTCTCCATATGTTGTATAAAATTCATAGACCCACATAGGAATGTAAGGGCCTCAAGGCCTACTACATTGCTCGAACCAATAAAAGTGGAGGGTGTCCCTTAATACGGAGTATCTATCTACTAAACCCTCCATGAATAGTAGCTTCTCTTCAAGAATCATTCGCAACCCATTGTCTTTCAATCTGTTAAGTAGCTAGGGAAAATAAACCATTGGTGGTCTGGAGCTACAACAGGGGTCGGAGCTGGCACTGTTCCTGTTGGAGAGGAGGCTAGTGGGGATCTCGAGGAGTCAAGGATAGACCTAGTACGAATCTCTACTCACCTAGACTGTAGAGGCTGGTCATCCTTCGGCTCAGATAATATAGCTTGGGAGTTAAAGGCCTCTCCCTCGCTGCCGGAGTTTTGCTCCAGAACATCAGATACCACTCTTTTCTTTGCCCTTGCCTTAGGTAGGAGGTTTTGTTCTTCTGTTCTTAGGGGGATTGGATCCCCCTTTATTTATCACGATGCCCCGTGCTCTAGTTCTTAGCCAATACTAGTAGGTACTATATTTGTGGAAAGAATGATTACTAATAGAAAGATTGTCCTACTCTTACGGCTAGAGAAAGGGAGGCCAAACAAGATTATGTTGATGGGCCGGATCCTAATGTTCCAAGGAAGAATGGTTTCTATGTGCTTCAAGCTAACAAGGACAAAGGAGCTAATCGGGATGAAAGCACCTGTATGTGATAGTTCCTTATAGTTGTGAATGTTTTGTTGAGGTTCCTATGTTGTTTTCATGTTGGCCTTAGCTTGGGTTTTCCCCTAAATTGGGGATAATATGTTGAAAAGTAAGGATTTTGAGAGTTTTGATATCCTTATCTCTTTCCTTCTATTCTTATTCAATCTTGAGACCACGAGTTCCTTGTAGCTTGTTTCATGTTTTGGAGTCTTGTGTGAATATGTGTTTCCATGGTCCTCTCGTTTTATGCATGTTCTAGTTGAATTCTTGTTTATATGAGAAAATGAGTTTTCATGAGTTATGTTCCTCATGTTAATGTGCATTTAGTATGAGTTGTCTATATGTTTCATGAGGTGAATTGTTGAACATTCCTAATGTGCTTTTATGAAGAAATTGCATAATGTGCTTAATGTTGTTGTGATGAGCATGATATGAGTTGGAGAAGGTAATTCCTCCAGTGTAATAAAAAATGTTGAAGTTATGTTGCATAATGAGTTTGTAGATGTAGTTCTTACTTTATTGTGTTGCATTGAGCTTATTGATGCAGAGTTGGTGTTTCCTCTTATTTTTGTGCATTTGTTTATGATGCTGCATGCATGATGGGCTGCCAGTCATTAGTATTTAATCACTTAATGTTTTTAAAGTGTCATTCGAGGATGAATGTTCCTAAGTGGGGGATAATGTAACGACCCTAAACTCTAGTAGCTGAAACTAGAGCTTAACGAGTTTCATTTTGAGTTTAGTTTTGGGTTTCATTTGATAAAATGTTGTCCCGAGCTATGGTTGAGGGGTTTAGGATTTAAACGTCAAGGTATGACTCCCCAAGGACCACCCTAGGGGTCCTTGAGGAGGACCCTAAAGCCTAACCCCCAAACCTCCCAAAAACTGTCCTAACTAGCCCAACTTGGTGAACCACGGATGGGACCTACGAGGCATAGGTCCATCCACGCCTAGTGGTCTTGATCCATAGGTCAAGGCCTTCAATACCAAGCCCCAGCTAGGACGGTCTATGGTCCATCACTATATAAATTGTCTAGGGTTCGGCTAAGGCAAGGGTGTTTTGGTAAATTGCTTTTATGATCTATTAAGTTGAGGGACGGTTAATTTGGGTTAATTATGGTATTTTAAGAGTATTAAAAGTATTAAACTCTATTTTCCAATTCATTGCTTCAAAATCCAAATACAAACCCACCTCTCTTCTCAAAAGTTCTCTCTCTAAGAAACCTCCATTGGAGGTGAAGGATTCAAGCTCTGAAGGTCAAATCTTCAAGTTTTTCAAAGGATTTTAGTGGGATTCTTATATTAAAGGTATATTGGTCTTCATCCTTGACTTAGTTTATTTCAAGGAGCCAATTTCAAAAGTGATTTCAAGTGTCCAAAGTTTACCCAAAAATCCTAGATTTCAATCTATGCATGGGTTCGATTCTAAATGATTTCCAAAGGCTTTATTTCATTGATTTATTAATGGATTATGGATTTAATGATAAATTAAGATGATTTCTTCTTAGAACCCATGTTTTTCCCCAAATTCTTAAATTGTGATTTGTGACTATTATTTGATTGATTATGAAGTATGTGGGTCGTTTATGTGTATATGGATATAGAATGTTGAAATTATGTTATTGCTCTTGCCAAATTTTATTGATCTAATATGTGTTGGTGAATGTGATCCATGGCCTTGAAAGGCAAGGAATGAACGTCAAGGTATGATTATGATGTGAAAGATATCTATGTGAATTCAATGATAGTATAATGATCATGTTTAGAATGTAATAGTGTTGTGATTGAAAGCATATTATCAATTAACACTGATGAATGATGATGATGATGGAATGTGAAGGGTTTTCTTCTATGAATTGTATATCATGAATTGGTAGGCTTATGCATTCTTCTCTTGTATAAATGGAAGTAATGTGATTGTGATATCTTGAATTGGTAGGCTTAGGCATCCTTTCTTGTATAATGAATGTATCTTGACTTAATGTATTAATGTCTTCAATTGGTAGACCTAATGTTTGTAGCCTTTCATGAATGAATGAATGATAAAGTATTCTAGGCTAAACCTTGGATTAGGAGACCTAATGGTGGTGAACCTTCATGATGTAATGACCCTTCAGGTCATTTTTAAATTAAAGAATTCTTTCCCTTGTATAGAGCATTTCTGTAGCGACCCCAAGTCATTTATGACTTGCTAGCACTGACTGTTCGGTCGCCTGGTCGTTCGTTTGGATTTTAGGCCCGTTTCCCTATTTTGGAGATTTTTATAACTTGAAAAAATTGACTTTGGTCAACCTTCTTGGGAGTCGTGCTCAGATGAAATTTCTGACAGCTAGGTTAGCTTCAGAAGATCGATTTTGGTCTAGAACGACCCTTTGTTCACTTCTCGAGGCTTTAGATGGCAGTTGTGGAATCTGGCTCAAACGATACTGGGTGTGGGACCCACTTTTCATCGAAGCAATCTCCAAATGGAAATTCCGCCTTCACTGTTGAGTCCGAAATATCGTTTCCAATTAGATTCCATATATGGTTTGTATTTTTTTTATTCCGAACGAGTCCGGAACATCGAAATTTAAGTTTGGAGAGTTGTAGAATTTTGACGCGGCGGTGACGTGGCAGAGCCACGCGACGCCACGTGGCAGCGGCTGGAAATCTAGAAATTTCCAGATTTTAGGACGAGTTCGTCCATTTTTTTCCCTCAACTTCAACATCAGATTTCTCCTTCATTTTGAGTCCAAATTAGGTCCTTCAAGAGGCTAACTTCAAGAGAATTTCGTGGGGAATCTAGCGCTGATCTCAAAAACACGAGGAGAGGCTTCGTTTGAGGTAAGGAATCGAATTTAGCCACTGCTAGGATGATTTCCGGATTGAATTGTTGTTGAATTTTGAAATGTGAGATCTTGATCATCTTAGGTCCATTTTGAGTCATTCTTGAGGCTAACTTGTAGAGTTTTTCGCAAGGATCGTCGTGGTATAATCTGTTTGGGTTGAAAGGGTCTCGTTTTTCCAGAAATTGGTGATCAAGGGGCTGCCCATTTTAATTGTTGTGACTGATTTGCTGTGTTTTAGGCATCTGTTTGTGCTAAAATTTTGGGGTATTAGTTTAGTAAGGTATTTGAGACGTTTCCACGGATTCGATTTCGAGATTCGAATTGTGGGCCCCACAATCCAGTTTTAGACCCGATTTTGGGTCCGTCTCCGAAAAATACAATTTTAGTGTCAATATATTCGTAATGACGAGGTGATTGACCTTTTGTTAGTGGGGAAGCGTTCGGAGACCGTTCGAAGGGGAAAAGATCTGGTACCGTGAGTTGGAGCACGCGTGGTCGGCTTTCAGGTAGGCTATGGCTTTCTCTCGTGAGATTGAGCATGTTTAGGCATTTGTTTATTGATTTTCTTGAGTATGGAGGGGTTCGGGTGTTGAGCATGCTAAATTTCTATAGTTCTTGCCTTAGACCTTATTTCGGGAAAGTGTTGGATTGTGACAGCATGTCTCTTGATATTATTGAATATCCATATCTTGTGGTGTATATGATAATATTGATTTGAAGTATGTTTGGCCTTAGTCTAGGCTTAGACTAGTGTTCCATAGACTTGCGAGATTTCGGATGTCGTTGGGCAGTAGAACTTTTTCCGACGCCGTTTCAGACGGTCAGCTCCTTGTAGACTGATATAGCGTACTTGAGTCCGATAGTCGGTAACTCGGCTTATGACCTTGTATCCATAATGCCCTCGCTTTTCGTTAGCTACAAGCATCTTGTTAGAGTCCGTGGTCCAACTTACTTATGTCCAGGCTTAGCTACGGTATCCTGGTTCGAGTCCGTGGTCCAGCTTACCCGTGATCTGGTTTTGGCTACATGCACCTGGTTAGAGTCCGTGGTCCAGCCCCACCCGTGCCCGACCTTTGGCTACAAACACCGGTTCGAGTCCGTGGTCCAGTCCATATAGGTTGACTCATTAGCTATAGTACTCGGTTCGAGTCCGTGGTCCAGCTTGCTCGTGGTGTATTCCCAATTCCTCACTAAAGCTTCAGTTAGTCTTGATTATTCTTATCTGTAGGTTGAGGTTTTGGAGGTTGGAGAGATTCCGATTAAAGTCCGGGACGTAATGAGATCCTGGAATATGATTGGGAACGGTTCAGTTAAAAGTCCGGAAATTGGTAATATTGTGATAGACCTTCTAGCTCCATTATTTTACTTTATCTGCCGATGCATCTGCCGGGCTTATGGGGGTCCGTGCAGGTGGTTTCTTTTATTGTGCATGAGCGTACCCGTCGGGTTTATGGGAGCCCGACGGAGTTAGTTAGATTACTTGTCTTTGTTGCTTGTACACTCGTGTACATACCCCCATTTACTACTCTTTGCACTTTATGTGACCCTTTATTTGCATTTCAGTTCACTTTTGCTTATCTTGCTCAGTCGGCCTATGATGCCTACTGGGTACCTGTTGTTTTGGTACTCATGCTACGCTTTGCATCTATTTTGTGATGCAGGTCCGAGCACTAGTAGCCAGCGTTGATCGAGCTTGGAGTAGACTTATCCGGAGACGGGGGTGAGCACATGGCATTTTGTACTATTTCAGTCTCCATCTGTATATATAGACTTGTCTATTTCCTTTCGAGACAGTCCAGTCTCTGTTGTCCAGTTTTGGGACTTGTACTCATTTTGTAGTAGCTCAGACATCGGTGACTTCCAGGTTCTGGGAGGGATCTTTATTTGTATATATGTTTTGGGTTGGTTCCTCCTGTTTATATTGTTATTTTCCTACTTTTGTTTGATTTCTACTCTCAGACCCATTACTTGTTGTTCCGGGTTACGGGTTGGCTTACCTGCTGGTGGATTATAGTAGGTGCCATCATGACTTGATAAATCGGGTCATGACACATGAGGTGTCTAGGAACTAATGTAATGTTAAAACCTTGAAGTGGTAGACCTAATGTTGGTGGCCCTTTCATGTGTTAAATGATGAACCTTGTATCAGTAGACCTAATGTTAGTGGCGCTTCTTGGAAAGTCAATGAGCTATCTTAATATACCTTGAATCGATACACCTAATGGTGGTGGCCCTTTCTTGTGTAATGTACCTTGGGTTGGTAGGCCTAATGTTGGTAGCCTTGTCAAATAAAATAATGTTGATGAAAATAAAATACTCTATGGGAATGGAGGCCAAGCACCGTGAGGATATAGTTAGATAGAGGTTCTTCCTACATTAGGCCGGATTTCAATGAACATCTTTCATATACCATAACTATGTGCCCATGTAGGATATTAGCTAGTGGATTCCATCCAAGCTAAAATGTTACTAGTTTCGGATTCCATGATTTAGCTCTCATGGTTTATGTCGGTTAATTTCTATTCCCATCGTGTAAGATGTGCAATATTGTTTCTTGACGAATCCTATGAAGTGTCAGTGGTAGTATGGGATGCCATTCATGTATTGCATGTGTAGGCTTCGAAAGGGTCGTAGTGAGTTCTCTAAGTCTTAATAGCTAATGTATGAATGTGTCCTAAATGAAGCTAATAAAGAATGTTGACTCTTATATGTATTTAAATGAGATGATGTATGCCATACTTGGATTGTATTATGAGTTACTTCGTTGTCATGACTTATTGTATATGAATGTGCCTTGGCTATGGTGATTTCAAAGGAGTACTTAGTGTGGGTAGTAGTATGAAATGTTACTTGCACATTGCACAAGTATGACTTAGGGTTGTCTTAGTTAATGGTCCTTATGTGCTATGACCTATGAAATGTTTATGTCACATACGTATGAGTATTGTGTAAGGATGGAAAGGTTGAATTGTAAGTTCACTCTTGGTGACCTTAAGATGGTACTTTAGTGTGGATGGTGGTATGGGACGCTATCTATACATTGCACAAGGTATAGCTTGAGGGTTACTTGCGGTTAAGGCTTAATGTGAAGGTAATGGCTTATATGTTGATCACGTCTCTATTGTGATGAAATGACTTATATGTTGGTTATGTTTGAATATTATGCCTCTTATACTTATGATTCATGAAGTTTTATCAAAATGGCATAAAAGCATGACTTTTAAATAAAAATCGTTTCAAGCATGGTTTTTGCATGACTATTATACTTAGTACTTAATTGTGCTAACACATTCTTCTTCATGTTTTACTACAAGTATAGGTTCCGCCAATTGAGTTACTTTCTCTCTAGTTGAAGCTTGGATTTGAGGTTCTCCAAGACTAAGTGGTATATCCTCATAGATCGAGGGCAAGTACTTGATGTTTCCATTTCTTTCATGTAAAAGACTATTGTTAGACTTTTCGATTGTAAAGGGCCATGTCCCTACTTATGTTTTGAATATTGTTTTTAGATGGCCATGTGAGACAATAGACTTCCGCTCTATTTTTCAAGAGTTTTGAATGAGTATTTTGATTGTGTGGTTTTGAATAAAGTTTTAATTTCATACTATTTCTCTTATCGAATGCAATGAAATGCTATCAGGCTCGTATGAGACCCCTTTCAAGGTCAAGTACACGGTGTCGCATCTAGGGACTAGCCTCAGATCATGACACATAAGTCCACGCTCAAACCTCATTCTTGGGGTTGACCATAGTGTCACTACGCAACCCCCCTTGTTGTCTCGGGTTTAAATGAGATGAGATATGACTCATTTGGGTCTCCAACTATTTGGTAAAGACAGAATATGAGGTAACCATCTGGCTAAGGGTCGACACATCTTTCTTCATATCTTTCAAATTCTTGTCAGACCCCTCAACTTTGTTGGGGATACAAGAGAGCATATCCTCTGATCGACCTCCCTAGGAATCCTTTGGCTTTTGATGCTCATGGGAGGAATGTAACTATCCTTCTCCCCATCCCTTTCCTTCCAAGTGGGATTTCAATCCCTCCATTCTGTATCACGATCCTTCCAACCTTCATCCCTACTCCAACCTTGGTTACCACCCTGCCTCGGGTAGTTTGCAGGATAACCACTTCCTTGGTTGGCTAGGAAATTCACCTCCTTGTTGTACAATGCTTCAAGCATAGCCTCTTCGGGATTCACACACCCAATACCTACGACATTGACACTCCTAGCACCAGCTCCCATGACATTTTTAGATAAAATGTCAAGTTGGGTCATGATCTTGGCCATGTTTTGGTCCCTCTCTTCGTCTTTATCCATCTGCTCCTTGGTCAATTTTAAAGTGAGGCAAGAGACTATGTCTTCGCGGGTGTACCATGCCCGGTTGATCTTGGTCATGCCATCCAAGCGCAGAGCCACTATCACATAAGGTTACTGGATTAAACCTCCAGGAGAAAGGTTACCTTGTCTTGGCTACCATTACTTCAGTTCACACTCATACTCTCTGTTCAAAATAGCAACACAAACCAAAACTAAAAATAAGTAGATTCAACTATAACTAATAAGAACAAATTTCAACTTAATTAAAGAATCTTAACCAGCATCGCCATTTTGATTGAATAACATTATCAAAGCACTTCATCTGATTCTAAGCGTCAATGATCATTAGTCAGTATATAACTTAACTAAATGAGTTGAGGTCGAATCTCAGAGGGAGTGGTACATGTTTAAGATTCAAGAAAGTAGAAATATGCTCAAATCAATCATAAGAATAAACATTATCAAATAAAAACATAATTCAAGTCAGGGGTGACACGAATGTCAAATAACAAGAGGGTCTTGGTTTGAAATTATTAACTACAGTAGCAGCAAACAACACAAAACTAACAATAATAAGACGGGTTCTTGGGATGTGATTTGATAATAGGCTAATGTAGAAAAATGGGTAATTACAACTGTTAGGAAATAGTTGAATATTAGTGATTAAGCTAGACTATAAAAGAGGTAAACTTTCTCTCAAACAATTTACCCCGAATCAAGTCAATTTCTCTCGAACATTGACAAGCATGCAATATAAGAACAACCTACGCCTTAGTCCATTCACTCTCTCGAGTTGAATATGTGGAAAACGGTTTAGGATTTACTCTCTCGAGCTGAACCCATGACAACCAAATATCCACAGACCATCAATTAATAATCTTGGTTTTAAAACCTCTCTCTCGAGCAAGCCAAAAACACGAAGGCAGAACTGCATTTGAAACTATAATTCTTTAAATTAAACCAAAATTACTGATTGTAATCACTTCTAAACAACATTTAAACTAATAATTAGCAATACCCATAGGCTAAATCAGCCCATAATCACATAATCACACCCCAGGAATTGAGGTTTTAGCTAGACATCATAAAAGGATAAAAAAAAATTGTTACCAAATTGTGTTTCCATCAAATGGGTAAGATTAATTTCATCTTTACAAAGGTTCAAATTGAAGAATCTCAAAGACCCACTTCCAATTTCTCAAAAGTAAAAAAGTTCAAATTCTTCAAGGCTAAGGAAAACTTGTCTCAATACTCAGAGTTCAAAAATAAAATTACCCTAACTCATCTCAGATTAAAATCTGATTGACAAAAGATTATATACTAAATGTTCAAAAATGTATTTATAGTCACCAAAAATATGTTGTAAAGGACCATTCGGTGCAGTAAGTCGGTCTCGCCGATTAGCTCGGCGATCCGCCATTTGTTCAGTTCCATCACATTTTTTGTTTGGCCTTGAACTTCCTCAAGTTCTGTAACTTTGAGCGATCCAACACTACATCACGAAACCACTCAACGATCCGCTGACTGCTCCTTTCTCTCGCCAACTTGATTTTCTCCTTTAGGGTGGCACACTAGAACTTAAGGAAAGGTAATGGTCATTCGACGACACGCCAAAAGGACTTGGCGATCACCAGGCTTTCATTTCTGCCTTTTTTCAGCTTGCTTTGTTCTTTTTTGCAAATTAGTGTCCATGCTTTAGTCTTCAATCTATATACCTAGAAATCAAGGGTTTTTCATTAATTATTGGCACAAAATAAGCATTTGAGGACGCTAAATCATTATAAATAAAGCCCTAAATTAGTCTAAATCTAGTATGATCAGTAATTTAGAAGTTCGTTGTGGCTTTCTCCCAAGGGGGAGATTAGATTCTTCGGTACCAAGGTTGATTATGTGTTCCGGATGTTGATCGTTTGAGTTAGAAAATTTTAGAAGAGGCTCATAATTCTCGGTATTCTATTCATCTGGGAGCCACCAAGTTGTACCGTGGCCTATGGGAAGTCTATTGGTTTAATGGTACGAACAGAGGCATTGAAGGATTTGTAGCCTAATGTCCTAATTGTCAACATGTTAAGGTTGATCATCAAAGGCCGAAAGGTTTGTCCCAAAATATAATTATTACCAATTGGAAATAGGAAGATGTAAAAATGGATTTTACTGTGGGTTTGCATCTCACTCGAAGGCAAAAGTATTCTATTTGGGTCATTATAGATCGAATGACAAAATCAGCCCACTTTATTCCCGTTAAGGTTTCTCATTCGGCGGAAGACTATGCCAAGTGTATGTAAATGAGATAGTGAAGTTGCATGGGTTCCCTTTATCTATCATTTCGGATTGGGGTACTCAATTTACTTAACAATTTTGGAAGTCGTTCCAAAAAGGGCTTGGTACAAAGGTTAAGTTTAGCAAGACTTTTCATCCCTAAACTGATGGGAAAGCGGAGCGTACCATCAAAATATTGGAGGATATGTTAAGCGCATGTGTTATAGATTTCGAAGGTAATTGGGATGACCACTTGCCATTAATAGAGTTTCCCTACAATAATAGTTATCATTCTAGTATCGGTATAGCTCCCTTTGAAGCCTTGTATGGTAGGAGATTTAGGTGTCCAGTTGGTTGGTCTGAGGTAGGTAAAATTGCTCATATTGGTCCTGAATCAGTTTATGAAGCTATTGAGAAAGTTTGGCTCATTAGAGAGAGATTGAGAATGGCTCAAAGTAGACAAAAGTCTTATGCCGATATGAGAAGAAGGGATCTAGAATTTGAAGTTAATGATTGGGTCTATTTGAAAATCTCACCTATGAAGGGTGTGATGAGATTTGGAAAGAAAGCGAAACTTAGTCCACCGTATGTAGGCCCATATCAAATTTTGAAACGTATTGTGAATGTTGCCTATGAGTTGGATTTGCCAAATGAGTTGATTCCGGTTCATTCGGTATTTCATGTTTCTATGCTTAAGAAGTGTATTGGAGATTCGGTATCCATTATTCCCCTAGAAGGGTTGGAGTTGACGAAAGCCTTTCCTATGAAGAGGTTTCGATTGAGATCCTAGACCGGCAAGTCAAGAGATTGAGAAATAAGGAAATAGCTTCTGTGAATGTTTTATGGAGAAATCATTTAGTTGAAGGTGCTACTTAGGAGGCCGAGGCCGATATGAAGTCCGGATATCCTCATCTCGTTCTTTCTACTCCTATTCAAGCTTGAGGTAAGTAGTTCCTCTTGAGTTTGAGTATTTTGGGCATGTGTGTTATATGGGCCTTTCCATGATTTCCTTATGTTATGCATGTTCTTGATGAAATTCATGTTTAGTAAGAAAATGACCTTTCATGATTTATGTTGCTCATGTTGTTGTGTATTGTATGAATTGTCTTTTTTGTTTTCATGAGATGAGTTGATGAACATGCTTTAGTATGATTTTGAGAGTAATTGCATATTGGCTCCATGTTATTGTGTTGAGCATGCTTTTAGTTGGAGAAGGTAGTTCCTCTTATGATTATGTAATATGATGAGTTTCATGCATAATGGGTTGTTAGATGTAGTTCCTACTTTCTTGTGTTGTTGCATTGATTATGTTTGAAAGGGATTTGATGTTTCCACCTTTTAATTTGTGCATTATTTTGATGTTGCATGCATGATGGGCTGCTAGTATTGACTGTTTATTTCCGTAAGGTGTCTAGATCGTCATTTGAGGATGAATGTTCCCAAGGGGGAGATATTGAAACACCTCAGAAACTAGTAGGCTAAACTAGAGCTAAAACGTGAGGGTTAACTTCGAGGGCCAAGGAAAATGGGCAAGGGCCAAAGCAAGGGGCCAAGGCTGCCCATTTTTGCCAAGGTACTTCCCACAAAAACTACGACGGTCCTCATGACCCGTAGTGGGTATCATGAGTCATGGTGCCACTCGTGGATGTGGATGCAGTATCCTCCTTAGGCTGGCCCAAAAGTGACCCCTCCACACAAGCTACTTCACGGCTCGTAGGAGTGGTCTTTAAATTGCCTTAGTGGAAAGGCCCTGGAGTGTGGATTTACCTAGCCACTACCTCAAAGGTCCACGAGAGGGATCATGACCCGTGGCTTGCTCCACGGCTCTAGAGCCACTCGTGAAGATGCCTTGGGATCGTGAGCAAAAGGCAACTGTTGCCATACCACTGCCTCAAGACCATGGATGGGACCATGGTTCGTGGTGATGACAATGGCTCGTGGAGCCCCACGTGGTCCCTGGCAGCTCACTTAAAGTGAAGGGCATTTTGGTTAATTCCATTTTAAGTCCTATCAAAGTGAAGTCATTTTGGGTAAGTTTAGGGTCACTATATAAGTTATTTTTAAGTCAAATTCACCAAAAGTAAGTCATATTTTCACAACACCCAAATAATTCCCAAAAGTTCATCTTATCTCATAAAATCTCTCTCTAGACTTCAAGAAAGAAGAAGAAGGAAGAAGGTGGGGCTAGGGTTAAAGACGCAAAGCTTTTACACCAATTTCATTGAGATTCATAGCTAAGGTATGATAGTCCTTCATCTATGGATATTCTTCTATCACAACCAAGGGGTACACCCTAGATGTAACATGGCATACTCTACCCTGAAGGGGTCTCATACAAGCCACTTAGCATATCATAACATTAGATAATAGAAAAGTTCAAAATTTTAATACATTTTTCATGCAATCAAAGTTTTTATAAAATGAAGCGGAAGTCTTACAAAACTTTTGTCTCAAACATCTATAAACATACTTTGAATAACTCTTGGGACACAACCCAAACCGATGTTCAAGAATAGAACTCAAAATCACATAACCCTACATTTGATGAGAATGTAGGCAAGATTATGCATTAGTAAAAAAGTACTAAATATGATAGCTAGCATAACATCATAAGAGCATAACATAAGGGTTAGTCAACTAAGACATAAGCCACAATCATAAGAGAGAATAACAATCTCATAAGCATAATTTCCAACCTAAGCATAATATAAACATTAGTCATCATAAAGCATAGTTCATTTACATAGTCAATACTTAGACCTTCTTATCATAAGAAACCTGCTCTATAAGTAACCTACAAGTATACTTGTGCAATGCATGTTTAGGATCCCATAATACTATATGCTAAGTATCCCCTTTGGTCATCATAATCATACTTACCATGTAATGGTCCCAACCTTAGCTTATATCTCATAGACAAGGAAATCTTCACCTTTAGTCAACATATCAAGGAAGGCAACTATAGAAACAATCCAAGCTAAGCATACAACATATAGGAGACACACTTAACTAGCTTTAAGTCATACTTGTGCAATGCATGGATAAGACCCACTAATCCTACCCATAATAAGTACCACTTTAGGCTCTCATGCATATTGATCCTCTCTTTTCTATCATATCTAGCTCATTATGAAGGAAAAATGGAATCACCTCAAGCCATACATATCATGAAATCATAAAGGACAACGGGAGTCACATCAAGTCATGCATGTGTTGGAAGGGCCTTTCAAGCTACAATCCAAACTAGTCATGCTCATCATACTCTTTACTTATTCTTAAAACATGGGAACTCACCTCTCTATGTCTTATCATAAGGGCCAATGGGTATTCACCTCTCTATATCTATCATATAGGCCAAATGGGTATTCACCTCTTACTTTACATGTATAGTCGTAGGTATTTGCCTCCATAACTATTTTAGGGAAACATAGGTATTCGCATCCATGCCCCACCATTATATGATATAGGTATTCTCCTCCACACCGCTTCATAAGGATTATAGGTAATCGCCACCATGATCGTCATAAAGTCTAATGGGTAATTACCTTTTGCTTTACTATTGAAGTCATATTTTAAGGGTAGTTACCACACACTTCTCATATCATATCATGGGTAATATTTTCATGATTATCTATCTAGGGATAAAGGGTGTCACCTCACATCCCTCTCATACAAAGGTCTTTAGGGGAATCACAACAAGCTTCATCACATTTCATAGGCCTTAGACTTTGATTCATTTTAGGTGAGATTCAACCTATAATCATTCCTTGTGAGAGCATGATGAGTACAAGATTTGGACTGATTTAGGGCTTTATTTGGATAGATTTAGTGTCCTCAATGCTTATTTTGTGCCAATAACTGATGTAAAAGCCTTGATTTCAAGGTATTTGCATTGAGGAACAAAGCATGGACACTAACTTGAAAAAAAGGAGCAAAGCGAGCTGAAGAATGAAGAAATGAAGGACTGGTGATCGCCAAGTCCCTTTGGCAAGTTGTGGTATAGCCATTACCTCACCTAAATTTCCAGTGTGCCAAGCCCTGAAGGAGAAAATCAAGTCGGCAAGAGAAAGGAGAAGTCGGTGTGTCACCAAGTGGTTCCGCGATGAATTGTTGGATCGCCCAAATTTACAAAACTTGAGGCTGAAGGACAAAGAAAAAAGTTGATGGAACTGACCAAAGGGCGTATAGCCGAGCTGATCGACGAGCCCGACTTAATTCGCCGAATGGTTCTTCACAACATATTTTTGGTGACTATAAACATGTTTTTTAATATTTAGTTTAAAAGGAATATTCAGTATTAAGGAATTATATTCTGATTTTTTTAGGAAGTTTTGAATTCTGGGTATAGAGACTAAGTTTTTCTTAGCTTTGAAGAATTGAAGTTTTCCATTTTTGAGAAATTGGAAGTGGGTCTTTGAGATTTTCCAGTTTGGACCTTTGTAAAGGCGAAATTAATCTTAGCCAGTTGATGGAAACACTATTTTGTAATAATTTTTATATTTTAATGATGTCTAGCTAAAACCCCAATTCTTGAGGTGTGATTATAGGTTGATTTAGCTGATGGGTATTGCTAATTGTTAGTTTAAATGTTGTTTAGAAGTGATTTCAATCATTAATTGTGGTTAAAATTAAAGGATTGTAGTTGCAAACGAAATTATGCCTTCATGTTTTTGGCTTGCTCGAGAGAGGGCTTTTAAAACCAAGATTATTGATTGATGGTTTGTGGGTATTGGGTTGTCATGGGTTCAGCTGGAGAGAGTGAATCCTAAACCCTTTTCCACACATTCAGCTCGAGAGAGTGAATGGACTAAGGCGTAGGCTATTCTTAATTGCTTTCTTGTTGGTGTTCGAGAGAAATCGACTTGATTCCACACTAATTTACAGCTATTTTGTAATAATTACAATTACCCATTTGTCTACATTAGCCTATATTCGAATCATATCCCAAGAACCTATCTCCTTATTGTTATTTCTTGTTATCCGTTGTTGTTGTACTTGATAATTTCAAACTAAAGCCCCATGTTATTTGACATTCGTCTCACCGCCCGATTTGAAGTATGTTTTTATTCAATAATTCATATTCCTATGATTGACTTGAGCATATTCGTACTTTTCTATTGAATCTTAAACATGTACCGCTCTCTGTGAGAATAATCCCAACACATTTAGTTGGATTATATAGTGACTAACGATCGTTGATGATTAGAATTAGATGAAGTGTCCTTGATTACATTAATCAAAATGGCACCGTTGTGGAGGAGTGGTGTTGGCTAAGATTCTTTGGTTAAGTTGAATTTTGTTCTTGTTAGTCATAGTTGAATCTATTTACTTTTAGTTGTGGCTTGTGTGTTACTTGTTGAGTAGAAGAATTGAAGATATCTTATAGCAACGGTGAACAAATGGACTGTCCTGTTTTGAGATTGATGATTCTTAGGGATGACATCCTAACTTTCAAGCAATCGCAGGGTGAGACCATCCATGAGTTGTGGCCATGAATTAAGGCACTATTGCAGCAATGCCCAACTCATGTATTTCCAGATAGGATGCTTCTGGAATGCTTCTATAGAGGTCTTGGTCTAGAAAATAGAACAGTGGTTGACCAACTTTCCTCGAGTTGTTTGATTCGACACACCTATGAAACAGTAGACCAAATCCTTGATGGCATTATTAAGACAAACAAGGAGACAGAAAAAGACCAAGACTTGGCCACATTGTTGACTCAACTAGATGTCTTGGCCAAGAAAGTCATGGAATTAGAGGTAATGTAAAAAAAAAAGGACAGGTACATCCCCCCTCATCAGAGTCGAAGGACAAAAAAGCAAGAGGGTGGAAAATTGAAGAGGTCCTCTCAGTTATTCTACACAAAGTCGAAGAGCACGATAGAGTGTTGGAGGAGATAAAAGAGAACGTCTTAATGATGAATCAAATGACAACCCCTCATGCCATGTTCATTCAGCTTCTAGAGTACCAAATGGACCAAGTGTTGTCTTGTCTCTACCCAGAGCAAAGAAAGGAACCACCTTGTGACACTGAGGCAAACCTAAGAAATGAAACCTAAGTGGGGACTTGCATCGTACCACAATGTTAAGTAAGGCGCTTCTAGGGAGAAAATGTAAGGTTTTATCGCTTTATCTTTGTTTTAGAAATAATCGTGTGTTGATTTTGCAAGTTAAAGTGTGGAATGTGTTAGAAAAGTTAAGTTTTGTAAGCCAAAAGTCCAGTTGGCGACTCGCCGAAGAGGTCGGTGAGCTCGACATGGACTGCTGTTGGACTCAAGACATTTTGAAATTGGAGTCTGTAAAACCGACGAGCCTATGAGCAGATTGGCAAATTGCCGACTAGGTCGACCATCATGATTTTATCTGCTATTTGGACCCCTATATTAACTAGAGGTCCTTTAAAACTCCATGAGGTAAGTACCCACTCGGCTTGTCGTCAAGTGGGTCAGCGAGTAAAACTTATGTCGTTGAATGGGCGAGAACTGAACGGTTTTAAAAGCCAAAAGTTCAAAAGTTCAAAATCTTTCACATTCCCTCAGTTTTCAACTTTCCAAAATCACACCCGCATTATTTTTTGCCGTAATTTTGCTTCATTATCTCTTTATGGTCGTCATTTGTGTGTTCGGAGTTGGATTCTTTGCCGCCTAACTTTACAACTTCTCACATTTGACCTATAAGGTTGGTTTTTCGAACCCCAAATTCTTATTTTTGCGATTTTACTCATATGCAATGATTTTTATCTTTGTGATATGTGGTGGGCCTCTCTGAACGTAATGTCGTAAGTGTGTACCTATTTTAATTTGAATGTCATGCCTATAATTCCTTTATTGTTGATTTCCTAAATTTTTCGTGCTTAAAATTGATTAAAATTGTGGGGTGTTTCTTAAATGTTGTTGGGTCTGGTTAGGTGAAGTCTAAGTAACCCGCATTTGTGCTAACTGACGTAATTTTCCCAATGATGGAGTGGTTTACGTCATTCTTCAGGGAAAAAGTCATCAAATAGCTAAATTTGGCCAAATCGGGAGAAGTCTGAGTATCTCGGGGGCATGGGTGTAATGGGTCTTAGTTTTATTGAATGGGTGCATGGTTTGGTTTTGTTTTAGGGGGCTACGGGGTTGAATTTGGAAGTTGGGGTTGAAAGTAGGCACGTTTGGTCGTTTGGAGATATAAGTTGAGCTCACCGAACTACTCAGTGGTTCGCTGAATTCTCCTCTTATCACCTTTAATTTCATGCTAAATCTTGATTTTGGTTCTACAACTTTCGGTGAGAAGCCTTAGTTCACCGAGTGCACTCAGTGACTCGTCGAAAGTCCTTTTGGATCGGCCTTTCTGCGCCCCTAACCCCTCAAATGCACGTAACTTTTGGTGAGATAGTCCTTACTCGCTGAATGATGTGGGTGATTCACCAAAAGGTCCTTCCCAACACTGACATTCCAATATTTTTGGGAATTTTTTTGCCAATCCTTTCGGCGAGCCCGATTTGGCTCTCCAAAGAGATTCGGTGACTCACCAACCAGATCGGTGAATCTATTTGCAACTATTTGATGAAATTTTTCTTGAACTGTTTCTAACTCTTGTTGATGTTTTTGCAGACATGGCCAAACCAAAAGTGGCCAGTAGAGATATGGCATCCCATAAGCGGGCCAAGGGAATAAAGACTAATGAGGATGCAACTACATCCAATGCTAAGGTTACCAAACTTCCCATAGTAGGTGGGAAGGGAAAGGGAGAGGGCAAGGCACCTGAACCTGCGTCACCGGTGGCCAGCTTCGATAGTAATGGTATCTGCACCGCTTACCTCACCACTTCTGAAAGTGAGGGTAAGCTCCAAGAGCATCATGATGCAACTTATGAGCCTGAAGATGAGCTACTAGCAGCCCAGAGAGCGGAGCTACGTTCGAAGAGGCTGAATGATCCATTTAGGATCAGGACCTCCCAAGCCACTACTTCTACTCCATCTCCAACACATGCTATGGTCCTAGCACCACTGGTACAGGGTCCTCCCCCACGTTCTATGAACAGACTAAAGATTGAGGGGCTGAGGACCATTATAGAGGAGAAGCGATTGTCGACTGATGGTGTCATAGACATGTATCCAGCGATTATGAATTGACGGACTTTAGCTATTCACCAAGCCCCGTGGCCCGTACATTCCAAATTGGGTCAGAAAATTCTACAGTGCCCTGGTGCCACAATGGTATAAGTTGACAGCCAAATTCAAACCGGTTGACTATGTGGTCATTAGGGGAAGAAAGGTGAAATGTGATAGTGATGCTATCAATGCCATCATGGGAGTTTAAACGCGAATGATGATAACTGCCAACATCTGATTAGGACAAAGACACTAGACAACATGAAGAAGTTGTTGGCTCCATTGATATCAGACGGTACTCCCAAATGCCTTGAGATTGGAGCACCTATTGAGAAGAAGGATCTAAACATATCCGCAAGGTTCTGGTTTTGTGTCACGACCCAAGCCTAGGGCCTAGACGTGACATGGCGAATGAGGAACCCGAAGGAACCCCAAACAAGCCTCTCAAACTTGTCATCACACTTCATCGGTCGCGGAAGTACATTCAACATTAAATAACGGGAAATAGAGACTAAGGGCAAACCATTTCAAAATAACATCATAGAATAGGAGTCAAGCTCATTTACAAAATACTTGTTCAACGCACACCTCTACATACATAGGACGGGGGCCATGACATACTACCAGCTCCCCTCATAGTCAAAATGCAATTGGAAGCTAAAGTCTCAAAACATAGGAGTAGGAAACATAACATAGCCCTTGAATCATTGAAGACTCACCAACAAACTCGAATAAGCACCGTACTAGCCACGTGGATGGAGAGAAGGATCAAGAGTAGCTCCGGTCCCTACATGGTGACATCATGTAGGCAAAATTTATGTTAGTACTTTGGAATGTACTAAGTATGCGGGGTGTAATACAACAATAGACAAGGACACAATTGAAATGCAAGAAATAGTTCCATAGGCATAATGAATAACAATATGAGGATGCATGATCAAACTGACGTCAAAACATGTTTAGGTAGATCTATACTAATAGTAGATATCATATGTGTGTGCATAATCCAACCAATCTATAACCCCAACTTAGGATGGGGGATGTCGTTCACACCCGGATACCCTGGTGGCAAGGTATAAACCCCTCACATGGTTGATGTTGGTCACATCCCAAGCATCCTAGGTGGTGAGATATAAACCCCTCACATGGTTGATGTTGGTCACACCCCAAGCATCCTAGGTGGTGAGGTATAAACCCTTCACATGGTTGATGTTAGTCATACCCCAAGCATCCTAGGTGGTGAGGTATAAACCCCTCACATGGTTATCCGGTTCTTTTCCCCCGGACCGGGCATGGTCATGCAACACTTTATATAGGAAATTCACAATAGGCTCTAATGCAATCTCATGTATGGAATGAACATATACACAAGCTTAGTTTGCCATCAACACATCTCTGGAATGCCATACATCTCATCACTCAAGCCTTAAAGCATCAATTCATCAATTCTCCATAATTGGACATTTTGTCAAACACCTTGAAGGCATGTAATGGGGTCAAAGAGCATGGAAAATAGGGTAGTAATTATGCAGCAAAACCAGTGAACAAACTGCAACAACGCCTTTTAACACCCACAAGACCACATGAAAAATCTCAACATCAATTCCAAGTTTCGATTCAAGTTCTAGAGTCACAATATGCTCAAAACAACCACTTTTCATGCTAAAATTCACTGTGCAGGAAATTTATACAAGGAACAAGACTAATTTATGAATCTCAACTTAAACCATGAATTAGTGAGTAGAATAGAGTCTAGGCACTTTGGGTGGATGGACCCATGAGTTCAACACCACATACCTTGAGTTTTTATGAAGGTCTTGAGAGTGTCTTCAACGGAAGCTTGGAACTTGGAGCAAGAATCTCTTTGATCTTGAAGAAGGTTTTGGATTAGGGTTCTTGAGAGAAAATGTGTCTATGTATGGGAGAGGTATTTTGGAAAAAAAATTTTAGAGATGGGAATTGAATTAATGCTATATAGGAAATAAAATATGTCCTTGAGAAAAAAAAACGGGTCCAACACTTAGAAAAAAAAATGAGGTTTATGAACAGTAAATTCGCTCTCTGAAAATTGCATTTCCTACACGGACGAATTTTTACGAAAATGGGCATAACTTCTTTGTCTGAACTCCGAATGAGGTGAAACGAAGTGCGTTGGGTAGCTAACTCAAAGGGCTTCCATGGATATGCTATGGGCCACCCAATTATTTGTGTGCTAGGAGATATGACCCTCCAAAGTAGACACTCGAAAAAGGCTTCACTTGGAAATTTTGGATTTTGATACAGTTGCTCTAAAATTTGGGTTAGACCCATTTCCCACTCAATTTGATCCCCTAAACAAGAATATGAAGTCAGATTTTCAAAAAAATGAAATGGATTTTTAGATATAGCTAAAATAAGTTTCCGATAACTTTCGTAGCACATTTTTAGGAACTTTTTGGGTCTTTTCAATATCTACCCCTTGGGAACATTCGTCCCCGAATGTGGAAGAGACGTACAAGGAAAGACTTAGTAAGAACATATCAGCCCCAACATGAATGCAAAAGTTTTATTTAAACATCACTTCAAGATTTCAAAACTTAGTGTAAAGCATCCATAACTCATCAATTTAAACATATATGCACATGCATGATCTAGGGGCTGAAATGTAAGACTCAATGGAGTACAAAGGACTTGATTTAATACCTTAGGCTTGAGTGGAGTTGAATAGATAAGGATAACATCCTTGCATGTCCGCTTCGGCCTCCCAAGTAGCACTCTCCCCTTGTTGATTTGTCCAAAGCACCTTAACGGACGCCACTTCTTTGTTCCTCAACCTCTTAACTTGTCTATCTAAGATCTGAACCGGGACTTCTTCATACGTCAAATTATCTTCTACAACACCCACAACCTCAAGAGGTACAATAGCGTTAGGATCACCAACACATTTCCTCAACATCGATACATGGAATACCGAATGAACTAATTCCATCTCCTTGGGCAACCCCAACTCATAGGCTACTTTACCAACCCTTCTTATTACCTCATAAGGACCGACATACCTAGGACTTAACTTCCCCTTCTTACCAACACGAACCACACCTTTCATTGGAGAAACTTTCAAATAAACCCAATCACCCACTTTGAATTCAAGATCCCTTCTCCTCACATCGGCATAAGACTTTTGACGACTTTGGGCTGTTTTCAACCTCTCCCTAATCATCCTTACCTTCTCAAGAGCATCCATGACCAGATCCGGACCCAACAAGGCCACCTCTCCAACTTCAAACCACCCAACCGGTGATCTACACCGTCTACCATAAAGTGCCTCAAAAGGAGCCATACCGATACTAGAATGATAACTATTGTTGTATGCAAACTCAATCAAAGGAAGATGATCATCCCAACTACCTTTCAATTCCAAGACACAAGCTCTAAGCATATCCTCCAAGGTTTGAATTGTTCTTTCGGCTTGGCCATCCGTTTGAGGGTGGAAGGTCGTGCTAAGCTTTACCTTTGTACCAAGACCCCTTTGGAAAGATTTCCAAAAGTGAGAAGTGAATTGGGCACCACGATCCGAGATGATAGACAAGGGAATCCCATGCAACCTTACCAATTCATGAATGTACAACTTGGCATACTCTTCAGCCCCATAAGTAGTTTTAACCGGTAGGAAATGAGCCGACTTTGTCATCCGATCAACCACCACCCAAACCGAATCAAAACCTCTTCTAGTCTTGGGCAAGCCCACTACAAAATCCATGTTGATTTCTTCCCACTTCCAAGTAGGTATCTCAATGTCTTGAGTTAGGCCACCCAGCCTTTGATGTTCGGCCTTGACTTGTTGACAACTATGGCAACCCGAAACAAATTTTGCAATGTCCTTCTTCATACCGCCCCACCAATACACATCCCTCAAGTCTCTATACATCTTTGTTGACCCGGATGAATAGAATAAAAAGAATTATGAGCCTCATCAAGGATTCTATCCCTCACACCATCCACACAAGGAACACATAATCTACCTTGGTACCTAAGGGCATCATCTCCCCCTTGGGAGAAAACCTCCACCTTACCACTACTCACCAAAGCCTTTAATTCCACCAAAGAAGGATCAAGATCTTGCTTGGCTATCACCTCGTCAACCAAGGAAGACCTTGAACCATCCACAACAACTACTCCTCCACTATCCACCCCTTCTAACCTAACTCCCAATTTGGCCAACCGATGGACCTCCTTAGCCAACTCTTTACTACCTTCCTCCACATGAGCCAAGCTACCCATGGACACTCTACTCAATGCATCCGCCACCACATTAGCTTTCCCCAAATGATAGTGAACACTCATATCATAATCCTTAAGGAACTCTAACCACCCCATTTGTCTCAAGTTAAGATCTTTTTGCGTGAACACATATTGGAGACTCTTATGGTCGGTGAAGGTATCAACATGCACCCCATATAAATAGTGACGCCAAATCTTTAAAGCAAAAACCACGGCGGCCAATTCAAGATCATGGGTTGGGTAATTCTTTTCATGAACCTTAAGTTGCCTACAAGCATAGGCTATAACCTTACCACTTTGCATCAACACACAACCCAAACCAATACGGGAAGCATCACAATAAACAACAAAACCTTCTAACCCATCCGGAAGTGACAAAATAGGAGCGAACACAAGCCTTTCTTTCAAAGTTTGGAAGCTTTCCTCACACTCATCTGACCACACAAATTTAGCCTTCTTTTGAGTCAACTTAGTCATAGGAGAAGCAAGAGAAGAAAACCCTTCCACAAATCTCCTATAATAACCCGCTAAACCCAGGAACTCCTTATATCTGACGGGGTCAAAGGTCTAGGACAATTCCTAATAACATCGGTCTTCTTAGGATCCACCTTAATACCATCCCCCGACACCACATGGCCTAAGAAATCAACTTCCTTCAACCAAAACTCACACTTTTTATATTTAGCATACAACTTCTCTTCCCTCAATCTTTGGAGTACAACCCTCAAGTGACCTATGTGCTCTTCCTCACCCTAAGAATAGATCAAGATGTCATCTATAAACACCACCACAAAAGAATCAAGGTAGGGTTTGAAGACCCTATTTATCAAATCCATAAAGATAGCCGGAGCATTAGTCAACCCGAAAGACATCACCACAAACTCATAGTGCCCATACCTAGTACGAAAGGCCGTCTTGGGAATATCACACTCCCTCACCTTCACTTGATGATACCCGAACCGAAGATCAATCTTAGAGAAGTGACTAGCCCCATGCAATTGGTCAAATAAATCGTCAATCCTTGGAAGAGGATACCTATTATTGACGGTGACCCTATTAAGTTGTTGATAATCAATACACATTCTAAGAGATCCATCTTTCTTCTTCACAAACAAAACCGGAGCACCCCATGGAGAATGACTAGGTCTAATAAACCCCTTCTCTAACAAATCTTTTAATTGCTCTTTCAACTCTTTCAACTCCGTCGGGGCCATACGGTAAGGGGGAATAGAAATAGGTTGAGTATCGAGAAGGAGGTCTATACCAAAACCTATCTCCCTTTCGGGAGGGACACTGGAAAGGTCTTTTGGAAAGACATCTAGAAACTCATTAACAACCGGAATAGACTCAATAGGAGGGACTTTAGACTCCACATCATTGACTCTCACAATATGGTACAAGCACCCTTTGGAAATCAACCTATGGGCTTTAATGCAAGAAATGAATTTCCCCTTCACCACAACATCCCGACTCTCCCACTCAAGGACGTGTTCATTAGGAAATCGGAACTTGACTTTACGAGTCCTACAATCAATAGAAGCATAATATGCATGCAACCAATCCATCCCAAGAATAACATCAAAATCCACCATGTTCAACTCAACAAGATCACAAGGCAACAACTTATTCATTATGCAAACCAGACAATTTCTATATACTTTTCTAGCAACAATAGAGACACCAATAGGAGTAGATACTTCATATGACTCATGCAACAATTCCGACTCAACATTAAATTTTCTAGCAACTAAGGGGGTAACAAAGGAAAGGGTGGCACCCGGATCAATCAAAGTATAAACATCAAGATCAAAGATTTGCAACACACCGGTCACCACATCGGGAGTCTCATTAACACCTTGTCTACCATGCAAAGCATAAAATCGATTGTGCCTTGGGGCACCACTTTGAGAAGAACCTCTACCCAAAGGAGTAGTGTTAGCATTTCGGACCTTGTTGCGGATCTTGGGACACTCAAACCTCTTGTGACCCACTTCTCCACATTCAAAGCAAGCACCCGAACCCTTCATGCAAGGACCACCTTGCTTCCTCCCACACTTAGGGCATACGTCCATAGAACCCACTTTACCTCCCCCTTGATGTCTAGGAACATTGATAGCGAATCCCCGGTTGACATGAGGGTTTCCTCGGCCTTGATAAAATCTAGCACCCTTGGGGAACCTATTCTCCAATCGGGCCCTCTTGGCCTCGTGCCCCCTTCTCTTCCTCAATTTCTCCTCCTCCATTTGCTCGGCATAAGTCATCAACCGAGACAAATCCATATCTCCAATGAGCATAGCAGATCGACACTCCTCACTAACCAAGTCGGATACACCCATCACAAATTTGTTCATCCTCGACCTAGAGTCGGCCACCAAGTGAGGTGCATACTTGGAGAGTTGGACAAATTTGAGGGCATACTCGCTCACACTCATAGCTCCTTGCTTAAAGTTTATGAACTCCACCAACTTTGCCTCCTTAAGCTCAAGAGGGAAGAACCTATTAAGGAAAGTAAGTTTAAACTCCTCCCACAACACCACATAGCCATTACCTTTCTCACCCTTCCATTGATCAAACCAAATTTGAGCAACCCCCTTGAGTTGGTAGGCCGCCAACTCCGCCTTCTCACAAGCACCAACATCCATAATGGTCAAGATTTTGCATACCTCATCGATGAACTCTTGCGGGTCCTCATCCACCTTTGAACCATGAAAGACCGGAGGGTTCATCCTCATGAAATCTCTCACCCTTTCCCCCGGGGTGATAGCTCGAGGAGCTTGGGCTCCTTGTTGCACTTGGTTAGCTACCACTTGTGCAAGCATAGTGAGTGCATAACGGAGCTCACCATTAGTGGGTGGCTCTTCTGGTGATCGGGCCCGTCTTCTCCTCATGTTTGGCATGATGATCTAGCAATCCAAAGAACAAGAGTTAGGGAGGAATCACCTTATTACACTCTAAGCACGACATAGAACATGAAGAAGGGAAACCTTTCCTAAAACGTTTTGTAGCCTCCCATTCATAGTCGTGGCACGCTTCATAACCATGATTAGGACTCTACTCAACGCGGTGTGTTGGACTCCGAGGATTTAACAACCTAGTGCTCTGATACCAAGTTTGTCACGACCCAAGCCTAGGGCCTAGACGTGACATGGCGAATGAGGAACCCGAAAGAACCCCAAACAAGCCTCTCAAACTTGTCATCACACTTTATCGGTCGCGGAAGTACATTCAACTTTAAATAACGGGAAATAGGGACTAAGGGCAAACCATTTAAAAATAATATCATAGAATAAGAGTCAAGCTCATTTACAAAATACTTGTCCAACGCACACCTCTACATACATAGATAGGACGGGGGCCATGACATACTACCGGCTCCCCTCATAGTCAAAATACAATTGCAAGCTAAAGTCTCAAAACATAGATGTAGGAAACATAACATAGCCCTCGAATCATTGAGGACTCACCAACAAACTCGGATTATGCACCGTACTAGCCACGTGGATGGAGAGAAGAATCAAGAGTAGCTCCAGTCCCTACATGGTGACATCATGTAGGCAAAATATGCGTTAGTACTTTGGAATGTACTAAGTATGCGGGGTGCAATACAAAAATAGACAAGGACACAATCGAAATGCAAGAAATAGTTCCATAGGCATAATGAATAACAATATGAGGATGCATGATCAAAGTGATGTCAAAACATGTTTAGGTAGATCTATACTAATAGTAGATATCATATGTGTGTGCATAATCCAACCAATCTATAACCCCAACTTAGGATGGGGGATCCCGTTCACACCCGAACACCCTGGTGGCAAGGTATAAACCCCTCACATGGTTGATGTTGCTCACACCCCAACATCCTAGGTGGTGAGGTATAAACCCCTCACATGGTTGATGTTGGTCACACCCCAAGCATCCTAGGTGGTGAGGTATAAACCCCTCACATGGTTGATGTTGGTCACACCCCAAGCATCCTAGGTGGTGAGGTATAAACCCCTCACATGGTTGATGTTGGTCACACCCCAAGCATTGTAGGTGATGAGGTATAAACCCCTCACATGGTTATCCGGTTCTTTTCCCCCGGACCGGGCATGGTCATGCAACACTTTCTATAGGAAATTCACATTAGGCTCTAATGCAATCTCATGTATGGAATGAACATATACACAAGCTTAGTTTGTCATCAACACATCTCTGGAATGCCATACATCTCATAACTCAAGCCTTAAAGCATCAATTCATCAATTCTCCATAATTTGATATTTTGTCAAACACCTTGAAGGCATGTAATGGGGTCAAAGAGCATGGAAAATAGGGTAGTAATTATGTAGCAAAACCAATGAACAACCTGCAATAATGCATATTAACACCCACAAGACCACATGAAAAATCTCAACATCAATTCCAAGTTACGATTCAAGTTCTAGAGTCACAACATGCTCAAAACAACCACTTTTCATGCTAAAATTCACTGTACATGATATTTATACAAGGAACAAGACTAATTTATGAATCTCAACTTAAACCCTGAATTAGTGAGTAGAATAGAGTCTAGGCACTATGTGATAACAGCTAGGTTAAGGGAGATCACAAATAGAGAATTGAATATTAGAATGCGGAAGCACAAAGAAAAGAAACAAAATAAACTAACTAAAGATATGGGAAATTCGAAGGAAAGATCCACAAATTTCCAAGGATTAGATGTTCTAAGGAAAAGAAAAATGAAAGCCTTTATATAAAAGCCAAAGAATATTTGAATGCTAGGAGAGAGGGGCTGCCCATAATACTACTTACTTACAAAGAAGTATTGATTAATTTTGAACAACTAACTCCTTCTTTGCCAAATAGTGTTTCTTCTCTTTTGCAGAATTTTGAAGATGTTTTTCCTGATGACACTCCAAAGGGATTGCCACCTTTGAGAGGGATTGAGCACCAAATAGACTTTGTGCCTGGGTCTCAACTTCCTAATAGGCCTGCATATAGGAGCAATCCTGAAGAGACCAAAGAATTACAAAGGCAAGTTGAAGAATTTCTTGAAAAGGGATTTGTTCGAGAGAGTATGATCCCATACTCTCTACCAGTCCTATTGGTCCCCAAAAAGGATGGAACATGGAGGATGTGTGTAGATTGTCGAGCTATCAACAAGATAACGGTAAAGTATCACCATCCTATCCCTCGTCTTGATGACATGTTGGACCAACTGTATGGTTCCAAAATCTTTTCTAAAATTGATCTAAAGAGTGGTTACCATCAAATTCGTATGAATCCAATGGAAAACTGCTTTTAAGACCAAATATGGACTATATGAGTGGTTAGTTATGCCCTTTGGCTTGACTAATGCACCAAGCACTTTTATGAGACTAATGAATCATGTTTTTAAAGATTTCCATGGAACATTTATTGTGGTGTATTTTGATGACATCTTGATCTTTTCTCAAAATCTGGATGAACACCTAGAGCACTTAAAACAATTTTTTGAAGTTCTTAGAAATCAGCGTTTATTTGCTAATCTCAAAAAGTGTACTTTCTATGTGGATTGTGTGGTTTTCTTAGGTTTTGTGGTCAGTTCTAAGGGAGTTGAAGTTGTATATGGATTCAACCCCCTTACCCCCCTTGATTTATTGCCTTTGCCTACTAATGATTTTGCTAATCTTGATGGTAAGAAGAAAGCTGATATGACGAAGAAAATTCATGAACAAACAAGGCTTGCAATTGAAAAGAAGAATAAGGAAGTTGCATTACGAAGGAATAAGGGCAAAAAATATGTTGTTTTTAAACCTGGTGACTTGGTTTGGGTGCATATGAGAAAGGAAAGATTTCCTTCCAAAAGAAAGACCAAACTAGATCCTAGAGGAAGTGGGCCATACAAAGTCCTTGAAAGGATTGGAGACAATGCTTATAAACTTGATCTTCCTGGTGAGTTCCAAGTTAGTGCTACTTTTAATGTTTCTGATCTTTCCCATTTTGATGCAGATTTGAATTCGAGGACGAATTCTCTTCAAGAAGAGGGGAATGATAGCATCCAAGGAAGCGCAACTCCATTGAAGGACAAGGATGAAGCTTTAGAAACTCCAAGGAGGACCATAACAAGATCTCAAACCAAGGAGTTCAATGATAAGCTCAATGGGCTTCAATCGCTGATCCAAAAGTGTCTTATTGGGAAAGAAGAGCTCAAGCCCAAGGAAGAGGAATTGTCCAAATGCTACAATTATTTGGTGGCCCAAATTCAAGCCCAAGATGAGTAATTTTAAGGCCCAATTTCGTGCAAATAAGGTCAAGAAGAGTCCAAGAATCAGCCACAACAAGAGTTGCTTTCTGCCTAAGTTTTGAGAGAAGACTAGTCAAACTTTCCAAGATTGTCAAGATTCTTTTCCTAGTTGGGATTTACCTCATTTCTTTATTTATTTATAGGTTATTAATATTTTCCTTATTCTATTTATGGTCTCCTAAGTACCATAGCTTTCCTAGAAGTACTAAATTTGTTTTTAGTTAGATTACTTTATTTCCTTTCTAGAGTAGGAGTCCTTGTAATTGTCTTTTAGGGTCTTGGACGTTTTTCACCCCTTCTCCTATATATAGGGGTCCTTTTTATTTATTAAAGACAATTTAGATTGATATTAATAATATTTGAGAGAGTTCTTTGAACCTTTGTGACTTGTTCTTTGAGAATTTATCTTTAAATATTTACTAGTTTCATAGTTTAAGGTATAAAGTATCTTCTTCTTGTGATATCTTTGGTTTCTTTTTGGTATTCTTTAGAAGGTGATTAGTTTCTACATACTAATTATTGTCTTTAGTTACTCATAAAGCGGTCAAGATCCGAATCTATTGTTTTGATTCGTTTTCTCAAGTAAAGGCGTTAGATTTCTTCCATAAATCTATACGTTGTTACTTGGATCTTTTCAAGACCTTAGAACATCTAATCCTTGGAAATTCGTGGATCTTTTCTTCGAATTTCCCATATCTTTATTTAGTTTTTTTTGTTTCTTTTCTTTGTGCTTCCGCATTCTAATATTCAATTCTCTATTTTGTGATCTCCTTAACCCTGTTGTTATCACTATGGGTGGAAGGACTCATGAGTTCAACACCACATACCTTGAGTTTTTATGAAGGTCTTGAGAGTGTCTTCAATGGAAGCTTGGAACTTGGAGCAAGAATCTCTTCAATCTTGAGGAAGGTTTTGGACTAGGGTTCTTGAGAGAAAATGTGTCTAAGTATGGGAGAGGTATTTTGGGAGATTTTTTTTAGAGATGGGAATTGAATTAATACTATATAGGAAATAAAATATGTCCATGGAGAAAAAAAAATGGGTCCAACACTTAGAAAAAAAAATGAGGCTTATGAACAGTAAATTCGCTCTCTGAAAATTGCATTTCCTGCACGGATGGATTTTTACGAAAATGGGCATAACTTCTTCGTCTGAACTCCGAATGAGGTGAAACGAAGTGTGTTGGGTAGCTAACTCAAAGGGATTTCCATGGATATGTTATGGTCCACCCAATTATTTGTGTGCTAGGAGATATGACCCTCCAAAGTAAACCCTCGAAAAAGGCTTCACTTGGAAATTTCGGATTTTGATACGGTTGCTCTAAAATTTGGGTTAGACCCATTTCCCACTCAATTTGATCCCCTAAACAAGAATATGAAGTCGGATTTTCAAAAAAATGAAATGGATTTTTAGATATAGCTAAAACAAGTTTCCGATAACTTCCGAAGCACATTTTTAGGAACTTTTTGGGTCGTTTCATTTTGCTTCATAAGTAGTACAATTATGCCATCCCAGAAATAGTTGATTCTCTGCCATACCAAGGTAGCCTATCGGGGTTGCATCATTTATGAGATAAGGTTAAATATGGAGATGATTATGGCACGGGAGATGGTCATGACCGCCAAGAAGCGCCAAACTTCTCTCCACTTTCCGGTGTTGATAACTGAGTTGTGTAGGCAAGCTCGGGTGCCCAGAGTAGAGAAGAAGGATGTGGAAGTGAGCCCCATATCCTATACCGACATTCGGAGGATTGAGGCAGAATATTTGAAGAATGAGATATAGAAGAAGAAGGCAGCCCTAGTGGACTCTTCCACGGTTGTGGATACATACGAATTACCTGCAGAGGCACCTTTTCCTTCTTTGGCCTCTAGGCCTTCAGGTACATCCAGTGTGATCCTTCTATTACTCCCAGTTCCTCTACCGCTCATGTGCCTCATAGATCTACTGTTGCAACTGCTGGCCGACCCCCACTCACCAAGGTTGCATTGCTACAAATAGGGCAGCTAGCCCATTCTGTGGATTGTCGTGCGACCAGACTTGAGGCCTCCATTTCGGGCATGATTTAGACATCCCTCGTGTTGTGACACCTTTGAGTGCCACCATTGATGCCCTTGCGGCTAGGATAGTGGAGTGCAAGTGTGGAAAAGGGGCCACTAAGGATGTGATGGCTCTAAAGGCTGCTATTGATGCGCTGAGAAGAGATGTGGACCAGTTGAAGTCCACTGACATGTATGTGCTAGTTGATCTAGATATGCTTCCGTCTACCACCTAAGATGATGTTCAAGCTGAGGAGTTAGTTGATCCCGACTCTGAGGCTTAGACAGATTAGGAGATGTTTGATGTTGCTGAGGAGGCTTCTTATGAGGGCCTTATAGAAATTTAGGATACCATGGTAGATGCAGTTGTACAGACATCTTTGGTAGACACACTTTTGGCAGCTCCTAGTAGATCTACTGCTGTTGATGTGACTCTGGGCAGTAATGCCCAAGATAAAAGTGTTGCACCAGGCACTAATGTCCCAACAGATGGAGAGACGGTGTAGACAAGACTTCTCTTTACCTCCCTCTTTGTCCCTTTTATTTACTTTTTGGATATTTATCTTGCATTTGAAGACAAATAACTTTTGTTTTGTGGTGGGGTGAGGTATTTCCATACCCTTCTCTTGTGATTAGTGTTTGTTTATATATTGGGTTTTGTGCTACATATTGTGTTTTAACACAATTTTTGTGGATGTTTGAGCTTGTGGCTCCTTATTTTAATTTTAAATGGTTTTTGACCCTATTTTAAAATTTTGCCTCTTCTTGGGTATTTAACTCTGGTTGTTCTTATGCAAATTTAAGGGTCGGTTGTGATCAATATCGATGACTTGAATAGTGCTATCAATCGAACAAAAATGAAAGTACGGCTACGATGAGGCCAAATAAATTTGCATAGGCAATATGTAAACTTTGCGCATCTCGTTGTGACTAGCCAATTATCAAATTAAGTCTCTTGTGTTGAACATTGCACACTAGTGAAAGTGTGGAGTCTTGTTTGACATTTGTGTCAATGCCTTGTGTGATGAACTTTCTGTGAACCATGTGTGATGACACCTAGAATTTTCCATGTTGGTCTGGTTGACTAAGTGATGCAAGCTCTTGAAATGATCTTCGGTAACAACTTTCAAGACTGAAACAATTTGACATTATACCTCTTTTATGGCCTACCTTGTGAGTATGTGAACTTCGCTTGAACACAGTTTGGGCCTTAGCTTTTCCTTGGAAGAAACTTGATGAAATTGTGACCTTTCTTTGTACATGCACCCTTAATCCTCATGGAATGTGGTTTGTTTGAATAGCCAACTTAGGCCAAAAGCCTAAGTTGGGTGTGTGGTGAAAGAGAAGGTAAATCAAGAAATGTGAAGAAATTCCCCTCTACCCATGGTTTTAAAAAATATGGAACCCCTCCATATGAAAAAAAAAAAAAGAGAAAGAGAAAGAAGAAGAAAAGAAAAGAATGAAAAGTTTGAAATAAAGTTGCAAAAGAAAATGGGGTGCTCGGTATTCCATGGAAAATGAATAATGGGATGAATTTTGAGCATGAATGAGAATGATGATGAAAAGGAAAGAAAGTTTTGTACATACTACATTTCATGAGGATAGCAACCACTAAGCCTAAATGACCATACATTTACACTCAGCCCCGTTACAAGGCTTGAAAAGACCTTTTTGATCTTGAGTGAGCTGAAATAAGTGTTGATTGGAAAATAAGGGCAAACCGATGGGTGAAGTCATGCATGTGTTCATCTTTGTGAGTGTGAGAGTTGTTTTTGATTCAGGATCTATAAATTGTTGAACCATTATGTGTGAATATTGAATCATTCTTTGTGTGAGGGCATTTGAGCACCTTTGCTGAACTTGCAGTTCCATTTGAAGCAAGTATTGTGAACTTGAGAATCTTTGATAATTGTGAGTCGCAACTTGAATCTTTGAGTGCACAATTGATCCGTGCATGAGTAAGTTGAGTCTTTTTGTGTGCATTCATGATTGAGTCTTGTGTAGCACTATTGGAGACATCCTTTTTGAACTGCTGAACTTGAATTTTAATTGAGGACAAACAAAAGTTTAAGTTGGGGATCCTGATGAGTTCGAGGTTTGGACTTATTTAGGGCTTTATTTAGATAGATTTAGTGTCCTCAAATACTTTTTTTGTGCCAATAACTGATGTAAAAGCCTTGATTTCCAGGTATTTGGATTGAGAAACAAATCATAGACATTAACTTGCAAAAAGGAGCAAAGCGAGCTGAAAGAACAAAGAAATGAAGGCCTTGTGATTGCTAAGTCCCTTTGGCGAGTCATCAAATAGCCATTACCTCGCATAAAGTTCCAATGTGCCAAACCCTGAAGAAGAAAATCAAGTTGGCGAGAGAAAGGAGCAGTCGGCATGTCGCCGAGTGGTTCTGCGATGCAGTATTGGATCACCCAAAGTTACAAAACTTGAGGAGATTGAAGGCCAAAGCAAAAAGGGGATGAAATTGACCAAAGGGCATATCAGCAAGCCCGACTTCCTCCACCGAATGGTTCTTCACAACATATTTTTGGCGACAATAAATACGTTTTTGAATATTTAGTCTTAAAGGAATATTCAGTATGAAGGAATTCTATTCATAGTTTTTTGGATGTTTTGAATTATGAGTATAGAGACTAAGTTTTCCTTAGCATTGAAAAATTGAAGTTTTCCAATTTTGAGAAATTGGAAGTGGGTCTTTGAGATTCTTCAATTTGGACCTTTGTAAAGGTGAAATTAATCTTACCCAGTTGATGGAAACACAATTTGGTAACAATTTTTTATCTTTTTATGATGTCTATCTAAAAACCCAATTCTTTGGGTGTGATTATGTGATTATGGGTTGATTTAGCTGATGTGTATTGCTAATTGTTAGTTTAAATGTTTTTTATAAGTTATTTCAATAATTAATTGTGGTTAAAATTAAAGGATTCTGGTTGCAAATGCAATTCTAACTTCGTGTTTTTGGCTTGCTCGAGAGAGAGGTTTTAATACCAATATTATTGATTGATGGTCTGTGGGTATTGGGTTGTCATGGATTTAGCTCGAGAGAGTGAATCCTAAACCATTTTCCACACATTAAGCTTGAGAAAGTGAATGGACTAAGAAGTATAATGTTCTTAATTGCTTGCTTGTTGGTGTTCGGCAGAAATCGACTTGATTCGGGGTAAATTGTTCAAGAGAAATTTTACCTCTTATATAGTCTAGCCTATTCACTAATTTACATCTATTTTCTAATAATTGTAATTACCAATTTGTCTACATTAGCCTATAATCGAATAACATCCCAAGAACCCGTCTCTTTATTGTTATTTCTTTTTATTTGTTGTTGATGTAGTTGATAATTTCAAACCAAAACCCCCTGTTATTTGACATTCGTGTCACCCCCTGATTTGAAGTATGTTTTTATTCGATAATGTCTATTCCTATGATTGACTTGAGCATATTCATACTATCCTAATGAATCTTATACACGTACCGCTCTCTGTGGGAACGATCCCAACTTATTTAGTTGGGTAATATACTGACTAATGATTGTTGACGCTTAGAATCGGATGAAGTGTCTTTGATAACATTAATCAGAACACCTTTCATATCGTATCGTATTAATGCATTATACCATATATATAATTTTACATTAGACATGGATATCAACATGATTTAAGTGATTCTATCACTTCATACATTCAAACATTCTTAAGGTAGATTAGGTGAGTAAAGTCTTACCACAACCATTCTATCTAATAGTCTACCATTATCATATAAGCTTCACTCTTGCAGACTTAACATACATAATTCATCATACATAATTCATCATAATGGTTTTACTCTCAAAACCCTAGTGATCAACATTAATGACTACAAGTCTTACTCTCAAAATTTTACTTCTTACAATCATCATACTTACCAAGATTTCAAAGCATTCTAATCACATGCTTCATTGTTTGGTGATTCTAGTCATAAATCATCATGAAGGTTTAACTTCAAGCTTCACTAGTCATGATTCATCATATATACTATAATCTAATTTAATTCATGTCTACAAGCTTTCATTCATAATATTACTATACAAGTAATCAATTCTAGATGATTATCTATGAATCCTCAATTTCACCTTTCATGGCATAAACCCACATTATAACAATTTCATCAATTAACTAGGGTTAGCCATATAATATCATCATTATTACATAATTCAATGCTAAATCAATCATAAACAAGTATAATCCACTGAATTGGAATCATACTCAACACTACCCATAATATAGGAAGAAACCCTAGCTAGAATTGGGGTTTATCTTCACAATTGAGGGAAATCTATGGGGATCCATAGATGGAAGAATCCATAGATGAATAAGCTATCATACCTTGATTATAAATCCCTCACAATTCTTGCAACATTGGAGGAATCTGCCCTCAGTTGCCTCTCTTCTTCTTATTCTTCTTTGCTTCCTAGAGAGAGAATTTCTTGGAGGGAATTGGGTTTCTTTAGTGAATTGAAATAATTATTTAGATAAATGTATTTAGGGGTATATTATATTTATATAGGTTTCATAATTAATAATAAAATGACCCTACATAATAACTAATTGATTTTGGAACCTCCCTTAACCCCTAACTTAAATCGACTTTATTTCAAGGATGCCTCACCCACGAGAACCCGACCCACGGGCCGTGCTGGTCCTCCGTGGGTGGAGGTACTGGAAAATGGTTGTAGGCCTTGACCCATGAACCTCACCCAAAGGGCGTGAGTGGACCCATGGGACGTGAGTCCCGATCGTGGGTCACTGATTTTTGGCAGGTTCTAAGGGCTGCTTTAGGGTCCTCCTCAAGGACCCTTGGTTGGTCCTTGGGGAGTCGTACCTTGACATTTAACCCCTAAACCCCTAATTTTGTGTACAAGAAGTCATTTCTACAACTCTAACCTCAACGTAAAGCTCTAAAACCCTTACGTAAGGCTCAAGTTTAATCCAATAGTTTTTCAGGCATTACAATATATACCCATTGAGATTATTCGTCCTCAAATGATGATCTAAACACTTATTAAAGGAAATGACTCTAGGCTTGCAGCCCATCATGCATGCAACTCATCTAAATGAATATAAATAAGAGAGGAAAACTTCACCTCCAAGATAAACATATTCAATGCAACATAAGGGAGTAGGAACTACATCTAATAACCCAAAATGCATGAAATTCTGTATCTACTCATATTCAAGGAGGAACTACGAGCCTAAATACAATATAATCTCAAAAAGCATTTATTCAAGGAGGAATCATAAAACTCCAAACTAAGGCATGCTCATTAATTCATTTCATGAAGTTCTATAAGCAACTCTACTCAATGCAATACAACTTGAGGTAAAACAATGCACATAATTCTTGTACTTTATTATGTTAAGACTTCTCATTGATGTAAAGGGTTAAGTCCCTACTTTCGTACTATTATGTTTAGATGGTTTTTAATGAGACAAGTTTAGTAACTCCACAACTCTTTGTATATGAAATTTGTAGTTTGACTTCTATTTATATAAGTTTTAATTTTCCACATTATTTCTTATGACATTATGTATATGATTATGCTAAGGGCTTGTATGCGACCCCTTCGGGGTCAACTACACCATGTTACGTCTAGGGGTAACCCAGGGTCGTGACAAACTTGGTATCAGAGCTTAAGTTTTTTGGAATAATATTTACGATTGATATGTCATGAAACCATGTCTAATAGTCTTGTTCATGAGTGTGAAGCGCGCCACACTTATGATAGAGGCTATGGGATGTCTAGGAATTTTTCCCTTCTTTCATCACTCTCTATTCATGTTTGAAATCTTAGCCCTATAATCTCCTTTCTAATCCTTTTCTTACGATTATAGGAAATGAGTACAATGAGAGGTAATGCAAGGAGAGGGCAAGAGGAGAATTTCAATGAGGGGAATCCTCCCCAAGCTCCTCTGAATCCTCAAGTGCCTGATGAGGAGGGAGCTATGACTAATGTGGAGATTAGGGTGGATCTCCAGACCCTGACTCAAACTTTGATGGATCAGGTCACTAGGTATACAAGAGTTCAACTGAATCCAAATGCTAGCACAACCGTTTCCAGGATTAGGGACTTCACTAGAATGAATCTCCCTACCTTCTATGGCTCCAAAGTGGATGAGGATCCACAAGTCTTTCAAGATGAGGTGTTGAAGGTGGTTGATGCTATGGGAGTAACTAATCGTGAGAAGGCGGAATTAGCGGCCTACCAGTTGAAGGACTTAGCTAAGGAAAGTATGAACAGTGGAAAGGGGAGAAAACTGTGAGAGAGGGCTCGATTGATTGGGAAGCATTCAAGTCAGCTTTTTTTGATAGGTTTTTCCCACTAGAATTGAGGGAGAGAAAGATCTAGGAATTCATCAACCTTCGCCAAGGAGGTATGAGTGTGAAATAATATGGCCTTAAGTTCATGCAATTGTCTAAGCATGCTCCAACCTTAGTGGAAGACTCAAGGGCTAAGATGAATAAATATGTTATGGGGATATCTACCTTCGTGGTAAACGAGTGTCGTTCGACAATGCTCATTCCAAGCATGAACATTTCACGCCTTATGGTTCACGCCAAACAAATTGAGGAAGAAAAGCTCAGGCGGGATGGTAGAGAAGTGAAGATGACAATTGTAGATGATAGCAATTCGTCTAAAGGCAGATTTGAGGTTCAAGACAAACCAAAGTTTAAGAAGAGGTTTTCTAATCTAGGTACCACTAACACTTCTAATTCCAACAAAGAATGGGTACCTACGCCTAAGCCCCACAGGGTGGTAGTGGAGGTGGTTTTTATGTCGAGAGGCCTACTTGTACAAAATGTGGTAAAAAGCATGAAGGTAAATGTCTTGTCGGTATGGGTGTATGCTATGGATGTGGAAAGGGTGGGCATCAACTGAAGGATTGTTCAACCCATTCAGCCAAGGGAAGAAAGGGTAATCAAGGCCCCCCAAGTGATTCTAATTCGGATGCTCCGAAGCAGAATAGCTTTTATGCTCGCCAGTCCCGAAGTGATCAAGAGGGATCCCTGAACGTTGTCACCGGTATGTTACAAGTATTTTCCATTGATATTTATGCATTGTTAGACCCTGGTGCTACTTTATCTTTTGTTACACCTTTGGTAGCTATGAAATTTGATGTACTCCCCGAAACTCTAATAGAACCATTTTCAGTGTCCACCCCAGTTGGTGCAAAAATAATCTATAGAAATTGTCCCATTTCTTTACCTCATAAAGTCACTCGGGTTGATTTGGTAGAGTTAGATCTGTTAGACTTTGATGTCATCCTGGGGATGGATTGGTTGCATGCTTGTTTTGCCTCCATTGATTGTAGAACTCGGGTAGTGAAGTTTCTGTTTCCTGATGATCCCATTTTTTAATAGAAAGGGGGAAACTCAATTCCTAGAGGTCAATTAATTTCGTGTCTAAAGGCTTGAAAAATGATTTCTAAGGGTTGTATCTACCACATTGTAAGGGTTAAGGACGTTGAGTCTGAGACTCCTCCTTTAGAGTCGGTCCCCATAGTGAGGGAGTTTCATGAGATTTTCCCTGATAACTTACCTGATATTCCTCTAGAGTGGGAAATAGACTTCAGCACTAATCTTATACCAGATACAAAACCCATATCTATTCCTCTTTACCGAATATCCCCGACTAAGTTGAAAGAGTTAAAAGCTCAACTCAAGGATTTGCTAGATAAGGGTTTTATTCAACCAAGCATATCTCCATGGGGTGCACCGATCTTATTTGTGAAAAATAAGGATGAGTCCCTTAGGATGTTCATTGATTATCGCTAGCTGAACAAGGTCACTATAAAGAATAAATACCCACTCCCCAGGATTAATGATTTATGTTACCAACTCCAAGGGGCGAGTTATTTTTCGAAGATTGACTTACGTTCGGGCTATCACCAACTTAGGGTGAGAGATGTTGATATTCCTAAAACAACCTTCCAAACTAGGTATGGTCACTTTGAATTCTTGGTGATGTCTTTTGGTCTAACCAATGCTCCGGTAGCTTTTATGGATCTTATGAATGGGGTGCTTAGACAATACCTTGATTCATTTGTGATCATCTTTATTGATGATATTTTGATCTATTCTAAGAGTGAGGGAGATCACATGGAGCACTTGAGGATAGTTTTGCAAGTCCTTAAAAACCAGCAATTGTATGTTAAGTTTAGCAAGTGCAAGTTTTGGCTAAGGTCGATTGCTTTCCTCAGTCATCTTGTCTCAAGCCGGGTATTATAGAAGGTTTGTTGAAAGTTTCTCATCTATTGCTTCGCAGTTAACAACTTTGACTCAAAAGAAATCTAAATTTGAGTTGTCAAAGACTTGTGAGAAGAGTTTCTTGGAATTAAAAAATAGACTAACCACCACTCTGGTGTTGACCTTACCGGAGGGTATCGATGGGTTTGTATTTTATTGTGACACTTATCGAGTGAGTTTGGGATGCGTCCTTATGCAACATGGCAAGGTGATTGCCTATGCTTTGAGGCAACGCAAAGTACAAGAAAAGAATTACCCGACCCATGATCTGGAATTGTTAGCGGTAGTTTTTGCCTTGAAAATTTGCAGGCACTACTTATATGGGGTTCAGTTGACGTGTTCACTGACCACAAAAGTCTCCAATATGTGTTTAGTTAGAGAGATTTGAATCTTTGACAAAGGAGGTGGATGGATCTTTTAAAAGATTATAATATGAGTGTCCTTTACCACCCCGGTGAAGCTAATGTAGTTGCCGACGCCTTAAGTCGAGTGACTATGGGTAGTGTGGATCATGTAGTAGAAGATAAGAAAGAACTAGTTCGCGATGTGCATAGGTTGGCACATTTAGGTGTCCAACTGGTAGATTCTTCGAAGGGTAGATTTATGGTTCACCATAGTTCTGAATCATCTATTGTGGTTGATGTGAAGTCTAAGCAACATCTTGATCCTATTTTGATGGAGTTGAAAGAATTGGTTCTCAATAAGTTCGTTGAGGCTTTCTCCCAAGAGGGAGATGGAGTGTTTAGGTACCAAGGTAGATTGTGTGTTTCGAATGTTGATGGCTTGAGAGATCATATTCTAAAAGAGGCTCATGGTTCGCGATATTCCATTCATTTGGGAGCCGCCAAGATGTACCGTGATCTATGGGAGGTCTATTGTTGGAATGGCATGAAGAAAGATATAGCGGCCTTTGCGGTAAAACGTCCAAACTGTTAGCAAGTAGAAATCGAGCACCAAAAACCAGGAGGTTTTTTACAAGATATAGATCTTCCCACTTGGAAATGGGAGGAGGTGAATATGGACTTCATTGTATGGTTGCCTTGTACTCGAAGGCGACACGACTCTATTTGGGTCATTGTTGAAAGGATGACGAAGTCAACCCATTTTCTTCCTGTGAAGATTTCATTCTCGGCAGAAGACTATGCTAAGTTATACATCGAGGAAATAGTGATATTACATGGAGTTCCTTTGTCTATCATATCGGATCGGGGTACTCAGTTTACTTCACATTTTTGGAAAGCATTCCAAAGAGGGTTTGGTACCAATGTTAAACTTAGTACTGCTTTCAACCCCCAGATGGATGGTCAAGCAAAAAGGACCATTCAGACCATAGAGGATATGTTGAGGATGTGTGTGACTGATTTCAAGGGAAGTTGGGACGATCATCTTCCATTTATTGAATTCGCCTACAACAATAATTACCACTGAAGCATTGCCATTGCTCCATTTGAAGAACTTTATGGTAGGAGATATAGGTCTCTGGTTGGTTTGTTTGAAGTAGGTGAGTTTTCTCTAATTGGTCCCGATCTAGTTTATGATGCCATTGAAAAAGTCTGACTTATTAGAGGGAGGTTAAGAACGGCTCAAAGTCGGCAAAAGTCCTACACCGACAATAGAAGAAGGGATCTTGAATTTGAGATTGGTGATTGGGTCTACTTAAAAATATCACCTATGAAGAGTGTGATGAGGTTTGGCAAGAAGGAAAACTTAGTCCTCGATATGTGGGGCCATACCAAATCTTGACACGTGTGGGAAAAGTTGCATATGAATTGCACTTACCCAGTGAGTTGGCTCCGGTTCACCCAGTGTTCCATGTCTCCATGCTCAAAAAGTGCATTGGTGATCCGGTATCCATCCTTCCCTTAGAGGGTTTAGGAGTTGATGAAAATCTTTCCTATGAAGAAGTTTCGGTTGAGATTTTAGACCAGCAAGTTAAGAAGTTAAGGAACAAAGAGGTAGTTTATGTTAAAGTCTTATGGAGGAATCACTTAGTTGAGGGTGCTACTTGGGAGGCCGAGGCCGATATGAAGTCCCACTATCCTCATTTTTTTCCTTCTACTCCTACCCCTACTTGAGGTAATTAGTTCTTGAGTTGGCATTTTGAAATAATTGTACTATGAGTTTTCTTTATGATTTTCTTATGTGTGCATGTTCATGTGAGAATTCATGTTTTGCATGTATTGAGTTTTCATGATTTATATATTCCTCATGTGGGGCAGCACTTTAGTATAATGGTAGCATATTTGATTTCTTGAGGTGAACTAATGAACATGTGTGCTATACTTTTTAGATTGCTCTTTATTGATTGATTGTGTTGAGCTTGTTGCATGGAGACGGTAGTTCCACCTAAGATGATATGAAATGATAATGTTGTGTGCATAGTGGGTTGTAGATGTAGTTCCTACCTCCTTGTGATTGCATTGATTATGTCTTGAGGTAGAGTGATGTTTCTCTTATGTTTTGTGCATTGTTAATGTGGCATGTTGTTGGGTTGCTATTCTTGAGTCGTTATCCCCCTTAATGTGTTTTAAAGTATCATTTGAGGACGAATGTTCCTAAAGGGGAGATAATTTAACACTCCGAAAAATGCTAGGTTAATCTAGAGCCTAAGCAAGTGAGCTAATATTGAGGTTAAAGGAGGTTAGTGAGTTAACGTCAAGATTCGAGTCTTAAAATAAGTTCCCTAATCCCGTACCAAGGTCCTAGACCTTATACGTCAAGGCAGGGCCCCCACAAGGACCCCCTAAGGGTCCTTGGTGAGAGCCAAGAGGCTGCTCCAAAAGCTGCCAAATACAGCTTCATTCACGAGCCAAAGACCACGAGGCGTGGACTGACTCACGCCCCGTAGATGGGAGTCGTGAGTCCAGCCTTAGCCTCCACCAAAATCCGCCAGTGTCCCATGTCTCAATCCCATTCCACGGACGTGCAGCACGGTCCGTGGACTAGCTCATGCTCCGTGGACCAGCTCACGCTCCATGGATAGGCCTTGTGAGTTGAGACATTGTCTCCTCATCATGGCCTTGAGCCTCCCCTTTCTGGCCCAAATGACGGAAGCACATCACGCTCCGTAGTCCCACCTACGCTCCGTAGGTGGGGGAGTCGTGAACATGGACTGTATATATGCCAAGGACTCGGCCTAGGTGAGGGTAGTTTAGTAAATTACTAATTAATTAAGTTAAGGTGTGGGACGGTTATATTTATTTGATTTAAGTATATCAAAGTATTTTTAAGTACTAAACAAATCTTTTAACTCTCATAACTCCAAAAATATCTTCCAAATTCTCTCTTCTCTCTCTAAGAAGTTCCTCCATTGAAGAACAAAGGAGAAGGTCAAGATTAGGGTTCAAGTGTCAAGAGCTTCGCTCAAGTTTCGTGGGTTAACATCAAACAAGGTATGGGAACCTTGATTAATGGAATAGTTTCCTTCATGAAGCCCTCTCAACTTAATTTTGAAAATGGGTTTTATTGTTCAAAAACTAGGGTTTTCATTCTAGTCATACGTTCTTCCTAAAAACGTTTCCATTATCTTTTTTGATGTATATTAAGGATGATTTGACATTTTAATGGTGATTTTATAGTAAAAATCCCCTTGAACCGATGAACTACCCCATGACCCCAATTTCATGAATTTCAATGAAGGTATTGATGCAAGGTATTTCTACTATGTATTGTGGTTATGATAATTTGGTTATGAAATCTTGCCTTATTCATGTTGATGATAGTATATCCTAAATGTAAGTGTGGGACTTGGTTCATGACCTTTCAAGGGGTAAATTGTGAAGGATTGTTCATGAATGTTGATTGTTATTGATGAACTTATGAATTCATTTGAAAGGTGAGAATCCTATGACTATTGTGTGAATTGAGGTGTTGTTGGAAGACTAATTTCCCCAATCCTTACACATGTTTATGTATAAATGGTCTAGGATGATGTTGATGTTATTGTGTTGATTGAAGGGCTAGTTCTCATGAAAACACTATGAATAATGAGGTGAAAGTTACTCACCCTAAAATGATTATTATAAGGTGAAAGGTAGTTCTCACTTAAATGAATCTATGAGCTATTTTAGTGAGTTGTATTGAACAAAGGGTAAGGTATGCCTTCACTCATGTAGATACAATTCCATACTAATTATGTATAATTGGGAAAATAATGCTTAGTACCAAGTGGATATGGACAATGAGGAAAAGTTCCCTCCGCTAATGCAATAGTTTGGGTCATCTATAGTAAACTCATGAGATGGAAGCTCCTCCACTAATGCAATAGTTTGGGTTTCTAGTAGCAATCTCCCTATCCCATAACTATGTGCCAAACATAGGACTTAGCTAGTGGATCCACTTAGAAGCTAAATATGATTAGTTCTACCTTCGGCAAGTAAGAACGCCTTCTTTCGGTGTGGGTTATACGACACCGGATTCCATGTAGCTCACATGGTTTATGTCGGTTATGGCTAATATTCCCTAATAACAATAAGATAATGAATATGATAGGAACTATACTATGACTTTTTAATGGGTTTACTTGGTAGGAGTGGGGGTATGGGACTTCTCTTTTACATTGCACAAGGAGACTTATTAGAATGTTGTAGAATGGTTCCCTTATGGTGTGATAAAATATAAATAGATGACTTTCCTTATGTTTAGTTCATGTACTTGTATAATTCCTCATATATGACTATGGGTTATGGTAAGCTTGAAGATTATGGAAATAAATATGTGGCTTCAAGGGATGCTTAGTAAGGTTGGTATTATAGGATGCCAACCATAGATTGCAGAAGTGTTCTTAGAGGTTGCTAAGGTATTGATATTACTATGTTATGAGTTTATTGTGACTATAGCTTGTCTTCTATGTTTGAAATGCATATTGGCTTTCCAAACTTGATGAATGCATACTTCCAAGAAAGATGTCCTATTGAGCATATTTAAATGTTTTTGTGCATGTTCCATACTTAGTACATATTTGTGCTAACCCCTTCTTTTCTTCATACTATGAGTATAGGTCCCCGAAAGTTGATTCATTACTTCCTTCTTCAAAGTAAAGCTTGGGTCGACTATTCCCTAAGTTTTGGTGACTCCTCCAGTTTGAGAACCAGATGTTTATTTCGGTTTTAGTTTTAGTCGTACTTTATTATGTTAAGACTTCTCATTGATATAAAGGGTTAAGTCCATACTTTCGTACTCTTATGTTTAGATGGTTTTTAATGAGAAAAGTCTAGTAATTCCACAACTCTTTATATATGAAATTTAAAGTTTGACTTCTGTTTAGAAAAGTTTTAATTTTCCGCATTATTTCTTATGACATTATGTATATAATTATGCTAAGGGATTGTACGCGTCCCCTTCGGGGTCAACTACGCCATGTTGCGTCTAGGGGGTAACCCCGGGTCGTGACATTAGTAGAGACTTTCGCTTGCTTATGAAATATGTTTTTGATTGTATGGTTCAAAAGAAGCTTTAAACTTTCCATACTTTTATATTATGTTATGTTATGATATGTTAAGGGCTTGTATGAGACCCCTTCGGGGTCAAGTATGCCATGTTACGTCTAGGGGGTACCACTGGGTCGTGATAATAGCCGGAGAAAACTTGGACAATTCAGTAAACTTTAGAGAATATTCTTAAGCACTCATACCTCATTGACGAAGGTTGATAAATTCTTCTACCTTAACTTCCCTCATCTCTCGGGGAAAGAACCTATCAAGAAATGCCTTCTTGAACACCTCCCAATTTGTGGGACCCACTCTTACCGGCCTATTCCTCTTCCATTGAGTATACCATACTTGGGCCCCACCCTTCAATTGGTAAGAGTCTAGCTCCACTTTTTCTACCAAAGTCACCCCCATAGCATCTAATATCTTGTAAACCTCTTCCAAAAAATCTTGAGGATCTTCTCCCACTTTGGAACCAAAGAACACTGGAGGGTTGATCCTTGTAAAATCGCTCAATCTAGAAACTGCGGAATTCAAATTTGTGTTCATAGGAGCAATCACCTCTCTATTGGCTTGTGTCGTCACAGCTTGAGCCAACAATTGCATAGTGGACTGAAATTTCGCATGAGTTACATTCTCCCCTATAAGGTCCATTGGAGCTTGAGGAGGTGCTTTGTCTGGAACTTGGAGAGGAATCTCTTGCTCCACATTGCCTTCCTCATCTCTCCTAGCATTTGCCCTTGTATTAGCCATACCCTGGAAATCAATGGACACAGATTAGAAGAAGGGCCTACTAGAGACAAACTCTATGGCACGACTTATAGAACAACCAAGTGAGATTTCCTAGACACCAATAGCCTCCTATAAATAAATCTAGTGCGCTACACATTTATGAACAAGACTCTACTAGACATGGTTTTTAGACAATCCTAGAACCATTCTAAACCTTGTGCTCTGATTGCTAAGTTTGTCACGACCCAGGGGTACACCCTAGATGTAACATGGCGTACTTGACCCCGAAGGGGTCTCATATAAGACCTTAGCATATCATAACATAAGATAGTAGAAAAGTATGGACATTTTAAAAATATTATCCATACAATCGAAGTCTTTATAAAAATGCAAGCGGAAGTCTTTACTACACTTTTGTCTCGAACCATCTATACTCAACTTGAATTAAAATCTTTGGGACACAGCCCATACAATAGTCTCATGAAATGAAAATAACAAACAAAAAGGAAATAGTGGGTTTGTCCTCGAAGCTATGAGGACCCACAAAAATCTTCAACTCCTTTGCTCCTTAGAAACATACCTTCCAAGAATAGAACTCAAGTCTCCAAATGCTACATTTGATGAGAATGTAGGCAAAGTATGTGTTAGTACAAAATGTACTAAAATTTGTTAGCTAGATGACACCATAATAGCATAAGATAAGGATTAGGCAATATAATACAAAATCCACAATCATATGAAATACTTCATGAAAGATAAATTATAAGAATAACAGACAATATCATAATAATAAGCAAAGTCTCCAACATAAGCATGATATAAGCACTATTAAACTCTTAGTCACTCACATCATATTAAGACCATTCTCAAGTAACACAAAGCATACATGTGCATTGCATGAACGGCATCCCACAATACTATCCAAGCTAAGTATCCCTTTTTGGTTATCTTAATCATAGTATATATATACCTAGTCAAGTCTTAGGCTTTCACAAGTTGCTTCAAGTCATACTTGTGCAATATATAAGTAAGACCCCATAATCCTACTCACACTAAGTACCACTGTAGGCCATCACACTAATCACCTTAGGATCTCATCCTCTAGCTTAACTCTCATGACCAAGGTAATCTCTCACCTATAGTCAATACTAACAAGGAAGGAAACTATAGCACAATCCAATCTCAATTTGATGCATCACACAAAAGAACACTTTCTTCAATAACCTTAACTCATACTTGTGCAATGAATGAATGGCATCCCATAATACCATTCATACTAAGTAATTCTTTAGGTCATCCTACTCAAGTTCTTTAGTTAGGGACCAGTCCCTTTTTTAAAGAATTGGAACACTAGGAGGTACTTTACTAAGCCTATATTAGTTCTTCATTATTTTGAACCTTAGGATATACTACATTAAGTACATCTTAGTTCCTCAAGTTTGAACTCTCAGAGATGCTTCTTAAAGCATAATCTTAGTTCATTAAGGTTGAACCCTAGGAGATGCTTCTTCAAGTATAATCTTTGTTCATTAAGGTTGTGTTGGACTCTGGGAGATTCTACATTAAGCATAATCTTAGTTCATTAGGTTTGAACTCTAGGTGATGCTACATTAAGCGTAATCTTAGTTCATTACTAATCTTGTTGTAGTTGGGATATAACCTTAACTGACATGAGAACATATGAGCTATCATATGATCTCTCCCGGTGTTACCCACACCATCAAGGGTTGGTCCACTTTCCTAAGGTAGAACCAATTTGTTAGCTTAGTTGGATCCACTAGCTAACTTTCCTACTATGCACGTAGTTATGGGATACAAAGATTGCTATTAGAAACCCAAAACTCCACTAGGTGAAAGCTTTCATCTCATGAGACATACTTTGGGAAATCCGGACTCTACTAGGTGAGAGTTCCCATTTTGGAAGCCCAAACTCAACTAGGTGGGAACCTCCATCTCATTTCAATATGCATTCGGTGCTAGGCCTAAATCCCACAAGATAGCTATTATGTCTCTACTTTGACTCAAGTTCATAGAAAGATGTCCTTGATAATCAATCCATGTTAATTCACTAAAATACCTCTTTAGACCATGTGTGAGCAACTATCACCATCCATGACCTAAGTATTAAGGCTCTATAGCCTTAGGTTCAATTAGGTGAGAAAAACCCTTCAACACCTAGTACCATTACTATATAAGAACCCTTATTATGTTAGGTTCATATTCATGCCTAATATCATGTCTAGAATTCTACACTATACATGGATATCATCATGACTCAAGTGATTCTATCACTTCCTACCACCTATCATTCCTACGGTGAATTAGGTAGGTAAAGATCTTTCATCACAATTCTATTCATTAGCCTTCTATTCGCATATAGATTTTACTCTCAAAACCTTATGATAAATAGTTAATCATATTAGCTTTCCTCTCTAGCCCTAGTGATCAACATTCATGACTACCTATCGTCAAAGCTATACTCCTCACCATCAACATTTATACCTAGATTTCAAGGTATTCTAATCACATTCTCTATTACCAAGTGATTCTAGTGATAATTATCACGACCCGAGAGCACCCCCTAGTCGTAACCGGCATACTCAACCTCTCGGAGATCTAATACAAGCCTCTTAGCATTCATTCATTCCATAGATAATAAAAACCATAAGGAATTAAAAACTTTCTTCACACATGAAGATACTTTCATTAAATAACAAGTGGAAGACTTTCAAGACTTTATACATGTTGTCTCAAAACCATCTAATACTTTAGAGTACAACATTTAGGACTAAGCCCACACAACTTAAACAAAACTACAAGACATAAAGGAACATGTTGGGTATTGTCCTCGAATATATGAGGACTCACCAAGTCTTCATCTTCAAACACTTAGAAACCTATCCATCAACCATGGAATATCAACATCTCCAAATCCCTACACTTTAGTAAGAAGAGGGGAAGAAAGGGGTTAGCACAATTAAGTACTAAGTATGGAGACCATGCAAAAACATGCTAAAAGGGACGTTTATTGGAGAACCATGCTTTTATGCCATTTGGTAAAACATCATGAAAATACAATTATAGGAGTCACAATACTCAACCATAACCAACATACAAGTCATTAACCACTTTAGCACATACTCCACACATAACCCATTCCTTCACCTTACACAATCCACCTCAAGCAACCCTTGGACAACAGTTTGTGCAATGTATGAATAGCATCACATACCACCATCCACACTAAAGCATCATCCTAAGTTCACCAAATGTGAACTTACCACTTATCATGCTTCATATCACAAGCCATCATGCACAACTAGTATTAATATTTAACACATAAACATATCCATCACACAAATCATTTCATGAACTTAGGACCTCTATCTAAAGTTACACTAAGACACACCTAAGTGAGACATGAAGTGGCCACCCATACAACCTCTTCATGCACACCTAAGTGTTCCTCAAGGCCACAATAGACAATAACCTTTACATTTCAATATAACATGCTAAATAGTTCATTTCCTTAATATAAGAGAGATATGCAACATATAAAAAAGGTGACAAGTCAACATTCTTCTTTAGAATCATTTAGGATACATTTATGCATTTAGATGACTTTCATACAATAGCCATTAATGCTTAGGGAACTCACTTTAGTATTTTCAAAGCCTACTCGTGCCATGTGTAGATAGCATCCCATACTACTACCTACACGTTGTAGAACCTATCCAATGACTAGAGTGCACATCCCACATGATGGGAATAGGCATTAATAGACATAGACCATACTAGCTAGGCATGGAATCCGGTGTCATAAGACCCCACACCGTGGAAGGTGTTCTACTTGCCAAGGGTAGAAATAATACAAATCCCATGTAGTCATACTAATTGTTCACATAGACCATACTAATTTTTTATTTTTTCCCAATAATTGAGCGGTTGACATCATTCTTACGAGCAAAAGGCATCCATTGGCCAATTTTGGCCAAATCGGGGGAAGTCTACGTACCCCGTGGGCATGGGTCTTGTGGGTCTTAATTGAATTACATGAAATGATAGTTTAATGTTTTTTTCATGGGTTGCAGGTTAGATTTTGATGTTTGGGGTACAAATTTGGCATGTTAGACTATTTGGCGAATTGTGTCGAACATGCCGAGCGGTTCGGCAATTCGCCTAACATCCCCAATATCGACTTAATTATCTATATTGGGAGTCTGAGTTCTATAAATTTTGGCGATATTCTTGAGCTCGCTGAGTTCACTCGGTGAGTCGCTGAAAGTAACTTCTGATCGCCCTTCTGCCCCTCCCAATTTCTAAAATTGTTCTAGAACTTTCGGCAAACTACTTCTAGTTCGCCAAATGGAGTTGGTGATCCGCTGATTAGCCCTAAACATCACCAGTCTACTATTATTTTTGAGTAATTTTACTCAGGAACTTTCGGCAAGCCCGAATTGGCTCACCAAATGGGTTCGGCGACTCACCAAATGGTTCGACGACTCGCCAAACAGTTCGGCGAGTCTTTCTGTGCAGTTTTTCATACTTTGCTTTTTCTTCAAAATGTTTCTAACATGTGTTTTTTTATGTTGCATAAATGGCCAGACCTAAAGTAGCAGGAAGGATTCAACTGCCCCGAAAGAAGGCACTTCGAATCGTAATCAATGAGAAGGTTGCTGCCTCCCGAGCCCCGACTACTAAACTTCCTCAAAGAGGGGAAAATGGCAAAGTCAAGGGCCTTGTACAGTCGACACTTGTGGAGGAGAGCTTCGATAGTGAGGCTATTTGTTCTACATACCTCACTCCCTCCGTCAGTGAAGGTCAGTCTAAGGACAGTTCTTCGGCATCCATTGATGAGCCGGGATATGACAAACTCCTATAGGCTAGGAGAGTGGAGCTAGGATCCAAGGCTATGCATGATCCGTCTAGGATCCCAATGCCTCCTACTCCAACTCTAACTCCAGAGCAGACAATAGTATAGGCTCCACCAGTTCAGGGTCCTCACCCCGGTCACTTAACAAATTAAAGACCGAGGGTTCGAGGACCATTCTGCAAGAGAAGAGGTTGTCTAGTGATGGTGTGGTGGACAGATATCCTGAGGTATGAAACACCTTAAAGTTTCCCAAATTTGAAGTTTTCACTAAAACCCAAGACCCTTATATCCCTACTTAGATTTAGGAGTTTTATGTGATATATGGAGAGTTGATACCGAAAGGGAAGAAAAAGGCGAGTGCCTTCTAGACAGTTGACTTCATGGTTGTTAGGGGGAGGAAGGTCAAGGGTAGAAGCATGGCGATAAATTAGGTACTTGAGTGTTCACGAGATTTCATGTATGATTACCTCGACTTGATCAAGAAGAAGACCCTAGAGGATCTAAAGGGTTAGTTGGTTCCCATCATTTTTTATGTTACTCCGAGGTGGATCAAGGTAGGTGCACCGATTGAGAAGAAGGACTTGAATGTTGCTTCCATATACTTATTCAATTTTATTAGCAGCATTATCATGCCTTCACAGAATGAGTCAATCCTTCGATATCTGAAGGCTGCTTGTCTAGGGTCGATTATGGATCGACAGAGAATGAATTTGGGGCAACTCATTGAGAAAGAGATGGTCATGTGGGCCAAGCAAAGTCAGGCCTCTCTTTCTTTCCCTATATTGATCACTAAGCTATACCAGTGGGCCCGTATTCCAATGGTTGAGAATATGGATATGGATGTGACACCGACCTCTTCTACTGATATACAACATATTAAAGCTGAGTACTTGAGAGATAAGGATGATAGAAGGAGATCTACATCGGTGGATACATCCTCGATAGTCGATGTTGATATGTTGCCGACCAAGGCAATACTACCCCCTCAGGCCAGTGAGCCTACAACTACCTCTAGTCCTTCCAATTTTACATCTCCTAGTTCTACTGTTGCACCCCTTCCCTCTTCTTTTATTGCTTCTGCCACCTCCCGACCCCCTATCACCTGGGCCATATTGTACAAGATATACCATTTGGCCCAATCTACTGATATGGGTGCCTCCCAGGTAGAGGTCATTGTGTTTGGGCTGATAGAGCGGCCTATTGTTGCTGCCTTAGCTCCTATTAGGGCTGAGATAAGAGAGCACCGAGATTTGAGTAATAGTGACATGTTGGCTCTAGATTTCCTTACGGTGCTGGTTGAGGCTTGAGAGTAGGGTCGGGGTGATTCTGCCACTGTGACAGACCTAAAAGCCGATGTTGTTAGGTTAAGGAAAGATATGGAAGAGCTTAAGTCCATTCACTTATCGATGTCGTTTGGTATGGTGCAGATTCTCAAGGTCCTGAGCACTGATATTCCAGCCAGTTTTGAGGTTCCTTCAACTACTACGATCGGAGATGTTGCTAGGGCTAATAACATAGATACTGAGATTGAGAAGGAGACTGATGATGAGGAGCTTGGTGTTAGAAATAATATCGTATATGATGATTTGGCAGACCTTGAGGGATCTATGATGGAGACTGTTGTGTAGGAATCACTCAGAGAGACGTCAATGGTGGGCTCTAGTGGAGCCAAGGATGTTGGTGAGTTAGGCATTGATGCCCCGACAGATAGAGTTATAGATATGCAAACTTCACCCCAGGATTAACCTAGCAGGATGATTCTCTCTACTCTATTTCTGTTACTTTTTAGACAATTTTATCATTTGTTTACATTTGAGGACAACTGCTAGATTAGTTTGGCGGGATGAGGTATTTCCATACCTACCTCTTTTGGGTTATTTTTGTGGATGTTTGTCATTATGGTTTTGTGAATGTTGGATTATTTTGTGTTATATATATATATATATATATGGTTTTGATCCATTGTGCTTGTCCATTTTTTTGAAATACAAATGGTTTTGAATGATTTTAAAAATTTGTCATACTTTTGTGTTTAATTGTGGCTGATCTCTTGCATTTTTGAGTATTAGTTGTAGTCAATACTGATGTCTTGAATAGTGCTCTCAATTGAACAATATGAATGTGCAGCTACGATGAGGTAAATTGAGTTACATAGGTCATATGTGAACTCCTAGCATCTTGTTGTGACTAGCCAATTATCTAGTCAATCTCTTGTGATTATCATTGCATGCTAGCTAGAAAATGTTGAGTCTTCTTTGATAATTGTATCGAATTTCATGTGTTGTGAGGTTGACTTGAATAAAGTGCTTAATATCACCTAGAACTTGCCCCGTTACTCCAATTGATTGATTAAAGCAAGTGATTGAAATTATCTTAGGCAAAATTTGTGAAAGGTGAGCCAAATTGATAGTATACATCTTTGTGGTCACCTTGTGAGAAGTGTGAACCTTGCTTGGCAACTTTTGAGCCTATCCTTTTCTTTGGAAGAAATTTGAACAACTTTGACCTTTTTCTCCTATCACCTATAACCTTCATGAAGTATTGGCTCGTTGAATAGCCAACTTAGGCCAAAAGCCTAAGTTAGGGGTGTGATGAAAAATAAGGAAAGTTAAGAAGTGTGAAAAATCCCCCTTTGAAGCAACGGTTTGAAAAAGATGGAACCCCTTCATGTAAAAGAAACCAAAAAAAAGAGAAAGAAAAGAAAAAGGTGAAAATGGAAAGAAAACTGAAAAAATAGAAAAGTTTGAGAAATAAAGTGCGTGAAAGGAGTAAAAGAAATGGGGTATCCAATGAGTCATGCTTTGTTGAATAATAGGGTGGATTGTGAACATTTTTGAATGTGAAAGAGAAGGAGAAAAAATTATTTTCAGGCCATACTTCATGAAGGTAGAAGCCATTAAGCCAAAATGATCATACCTTTACACTAAGCCCCGTTACAAGCCTCGAAAAGACCTTTGTGATCTTGAGCGAGCTGAAAAGAATGTCATTGGAAAATAAGGGCAAGCTTATGGGTAGAATTATGTATGTGTTCATCTTTGTGAGTGAGAGTTGTATTTGATTTCGAGATTATAAATTGTTGATAAATTTTGTGAGAATGGAATAATTCTTGGTGTGAGGTCATTTGAATGTTTTTGTTGAACTTGAACTTGCATTTGAGGCAAGCATTCTAAGCTTAAGTCTACTTGATAACGGTTAGTCACAATTTGAAACTTAGAGTGCACAATAAAATGTTGTATGTGTAGTTTGAACCTCTTGTGTGCATTTGTGTTGAGTCTTGAGTAGCACTGTTTGTAGACATCCTTGTTGAACTAATTGATATTGAGTTTTAGTTGAGGACAAGCAAAAGTTTAAGTTGGGGATGTTGATAAGTTTGAGATTTCGACTCATTTAGGGCTTTATTTTCATAGTTTTATTGTCCTCAATGCCTAATTTATGCTCTAAACTAATGTTAAAGTGTTGATTTACAGCAATGAAGGCTAAGGAGCAAGGCAAGGACATTACGGGGAAAAAAAAAAGAGCGAAAAGGTTGAAGAAGTTCAAGAAAGGCAATCCTGGTGATCGCCAAGACCACTCGCTGAACCGCTGAGTGGCTTTTTAGCTAGCCTAAAGTTCCAGCATGCCATCCATAGGGAAGAACCTACTTGGCAATGGAAATCGATAGTCGGCGGACCGCCGAAAGGATTGGCGACCTCGATCCTAACCACCTAAAGTCACAGAACCTTGAGGATAAAGATCCAAGGCAAACCGGTGATGGAATGGAGCAAAGGGCGCGTCGCTGACTTGGTCGGCGATGCTAGATTTACTATGCCTAATGGTCCTGAAGGCCAAAATTTAGGAAACTATAAATTGAAATTTGAAAATCAGAAAAAAGGAGTTTTTAGGAGTTTTAGTTTTTATCTAGCAATTGGGAATCTAAGTTGAGACCTATCCAGTTTTTTCTGAGTTTTTTCATTGTAGAACATAGATCTTTTGAGACTTGGCTTTGAGGAATTTTTAATTAGGTTTTCGAATTATGTTAATTTGAAGCATTGTAGAAATTTGGGAACCATTACCCAGTTCATGGCAAACATAATTGGTAATTATTTCTTCCTTTTTATGATGTGTTGGTAAAACCCCAATTCTTGGGGTGTGATCATGTGATTATTGACTTGAATTAGCTTATAGGTATTGTTGTTTACTAATTTTAATGCTTAATTGAAGTGGGTTTAATCGATAGTTATATATTAATCTATGAATTGCAGTTGCGAATGCAATTTCAACTTACTGTTTTGGGCTTGCTTTAGAAAGAGGTTTAGAGCTAAGGTTTTTTGTTGATGATTGTAGTTGTTGGGTTGATATGGGTCCAGCTCGAGTGAGTAGATAAATTATGGTTTTGGGTTGTTGATAGTGTTAAGCTTGTTGAGGTTCGAGAGAACTTGTTTGAATAGTAATAGTTGTTCCAGAGAAAGCTATTACATCTATAGTCTAGCCTACCCACTGATATTCAGCAATTTTTAGTGAATTACAATTACCCATATAGTGAAATTAGCCTATAATCGATCACTTCCCCAAGAATTCCTCTCTACTTATTGTTTCCCCTGTTTTCGCAATTATTTTAGTTGTTAACTGACACACCAATTCCCCTATCTAACATTCATGTCACCCCTTCGATTTATTTATTTTTTGATAATTTGTACTCCTATAACCGATTAGACCACGTTTATAACTTCATAACTTAATTTGAACTTGTACCGCTCCCTGTGGGTTTGACCCCAACTCATTTGTTGGGTTTTATACTAGATTATGATCGCCTACACCTAGTATTCCTTGAGGTGTAGCTGAGCGTTTATCAGAGTGATATAGCATTATTTAATAAGATAATTTCTTTAAAGCTACTAAAATATTTAAGATAATAAATGAAAATGGTTCAATTAAAAATGATACAATTTCTTACATGTTTCCAATCAACCTCTAAAAAAGTAAATTTCCAAGTCATTATCTATTAAATTAATATAAATTAATGAAAAAATGAATTTATTTGTATAAATTTTATTTTTAGTATCAAACTTAACTAGAAAAAGAAAGTATTAAAAAATTATGCGGGTGGGTTCATGCAGGGCGGGTCTATGCGAGGTGGGGTGGGGAGTGTTGAAAATTAGAAACTTTGATATGCGAGGCGGGGTGGGGCAAATTAAAAATTTTGCGGATTAAGCTAAACCCTCCCCGCCTCCACCCCTCACCTCCCCATTGTCATCCCTACATGGCATCCTGGATCATACTTGTCTCCATCAATGTTAGTTGAGTAGTGTTTTATATTTTGAGACAAGTATGTTTGTTATAATCCACTTTTTGGACTTGTACTGTTTTATTTAGTGGTTCTGTAATCATGATTTCCAAGTTCTTGAAGGGATCTTTTGACTCTATGCATATATATATATATATATATATATATATATATATATATATTCTAGTTTTGACGCACGTGTGTTGCACGTGAAAATCAAGCCATGTACCACACTATTTTTAAAAATAATATGAATACTGCTAAATAAAAAAATAGTCACTCTTAAAATCTCTTAGTTACACCTCTTAAAAAACTTTCTACTCCCTTCCCCATAGTGCATTACTTTGTTATTATTGTTTTGTAGGTGTTCTTACGTTTAATATAATATAATATAAATAAATATTGATATAAAATATAGAAGATATACTAAATAGGATGTTTTAGCTGGAGTATTAGATTAATTTAACATTCATGTTATAGAGTGTTTTAATTTCATTGAACTTTGAGATTGTCAATGTTTGTAAATCAAACTTGTGGTTTTAAGAAGAGAAGAATAGAAAACATAAAAAAGTGTAGTTTAAAAATGTGAGGAAACCCCTCCATTTATAGTTAAAATTGTGTGGTATTAGTATGTGCATATTGTTTCTTATTAAAAAAATATAGAAGATATTCTAAATTTAATGTTTTAAGAAGAAGAATAATAATAATATTTGTTTGAAAGTAGTGTAAAAATTTGATGAATGCCCTCTTTTTACAGCCAACAAAGGGTACTGTATGAAAAACTGCTTGTGGTGCCTTATAAAAAAAGAAGTCACAACCCTTCAGAAATGTCAAAACTCATCAGAAAAATTATAACTCTTCGTAAAATTCGCAATCCTTCGGAAAAGTCACAACTCTTCAGAGTCGCAACCCTACGGAAAAGTTTTAACTCTTCGGAGTCGCAACCCTTCAGAAAAATCAGACCTCTTCAAAAAAGTCGCAACCCTATAGAAAAGTCACAACCCTTCAAAAAGGTCACAACTCATTAGAAAAGTTATAACTTATTGAAAACGTCACAACATGTCACGACCCAGGAGTACCCCCTAGACGTAACATGGCGTAAAAGACTTGAAGCAGTTCATACAAGCCTCTTAGCATATCATAAGATAGGAAAATAGGAAATGGTGCGGAAATTTAAAACTTTATCCATACAATCAAAGTCTTCTATAAAAAAAACAAGTGGAAGTCTACAATAGTATGTCTCAAACCATCTATAACACTAGAATAAATCCTTGGGACGTAGCCCATACAAAAGTCTAAAACATAAAAGAAAGTAAAGGACATAATGGTCAAGCCCTCGAATGCTATGAGGACTCACCAAGCTTCTTCTTGATCTACTATGATCCTATCCACGAGGATGGAACTCGATATCGTCAAACCCTACACTTTGTGAAAAATGTAGAAGAAATATAGGTTAGCACAAAAATGCACGAAGTATGATAACAGTGTATAAAAACCTTTGAAAACATGCTAAAAGGGACATTTTAGTTGAATGCATGCACTTTGCAAGTTTAAATGATCATTTTGAAGATTATGTGAAAACAGAAGTCGTAAGCATAAGAGACACCATGATAAGATATAGACTATAACATGGTAGACAACAACCACAACTAGTGAGCATAAGAAATACCATCAGGAACATATAGATAGTCAAAACCATCTAGTTTTAGCATGACATGAGAGAAACACTTCATGATCCACCTCAAGGCAAGCTTGTGCAATGTATGGGTAAGATCCCATAATCCCACCCATACTAAGAAATTCACTTTAGATCTTCATTCATGTTTACCATCTTTTAATCTCATCCTTAGCCTATTTCTCATAGACAAGGAAACTTTCACCTTTAGTCAACCATACCATGGATAGCAACTCATAGAAACAATCCAAGTTAACATACAATATTACAAGTAGCCTTCACATCAAGTGTAATTTCCATTTAGTCATAAGTACATTCATTACATGAGTCATCATGACGAAAGAGGAATACACCATAACTACTCTCAAAGCCTACTTGTGCAATGCATGGATTAAGTCCCATACCCCCACCCACACTAAGTAGTACTTCTTGAATAGCCATAATTCATCCTAGACTTGACCTTGTGGGAATTAGATTTAACTGAAATAGACCATGTGAGCTTGCATGGAATCCGGTGTCATGCCCCACACCAAAAAGAGGTGTCCTACTTGCCTAAGGTAGAACTAAAATGTATTAGCTTTTAGGTGGATCCAATAGCTAATTAACCTATGGGGGCATGTAGTTATGGGATAAGGGTATTACTTCTAGAAACCCGCCCTTTCTGACGGGGAAACTTCCATCTCAAGAGATACTTTCGAAAAACCCACCGTTTCTGACGGGGGAGCTTCGATCGCATATTCAATATAAACTATGTGCTAATAATAATTCCCATCGAGTATTTATTGAATCCTAACTTGTTTCATTAGGATAGCTCATTAGATCATGTGTGAGAATAAACTTTCACAGTCCATGTGTTCATGTTAGATTCAATTAGGTCTTCATTTATGTTAGAAAACATTCACACTATGTTGAATATGTGTTTATGAGAATGAACTTTCAATCAACACAATAACATAGCCAATATTCATCGAATAATCATGCATAAGTGTGTATGTGAGAATGACCTTTCAACAGCACAACAATTTGGATTATAATCATGTTCATAAAGTATAAACATGAAGCCACAATTAGGCAAAATTCTCATGTTTTACCCCTCTTGGATCAAGGATCACACTCAATCTATCACATCTAGGGTTACTACATTAAACATGGAAGACAACATGATTAAAATAAGTCAACTACTACAACATAATCTCATAATATTCATCTCACCACAATTCACCCACATCACAAAGTCACAAATTGGGGACATGGGGGTTCATGGGTTCTTGGGAGAAATTAAACATCAAAATAATAGAAAATCCCCAATTAATTCATAATTCAAGTAAATCCATTCATTGCATTCATAATTCTATAACATTCAACTTGCATCATTACTCACACTTTAAGATCCAATTTGAGAAAATAGGGTAATTCATGGATTCTTGATTAATTCAACTTAAAATTATATAAAATAATAAATACATCCATAAACAAACATAGTTCAATCATTTAAAATGAATTTGAAAGGAATTCATGAGATTAAAGTCAAACCCTAACCTTTGGGTTCTCAAGTTTTAAAATTAGTAGTTTTGGAAGGGCTCTATGGGTGAAAGCTACCCATAGATGAAAAGATACCATACCTTATTGAAGATTCACCATGAATTTGAGGAGAAAATCTTGATTCTTCAACCACATATTCACCTTTCTTCTTCTTCTTCCTCCTTGGAATTCTAGAGAAAGTTTGTTTGGGGGAAAGTTGGTTATGGACTTCGGGTCTTGAGATTTATGAGGTGAATGGGTTAGCTATTGAATTTAAAGTACTTATATAGGTCTATTAAAACAATGTAAAATGGCCCCACATTAAATTAACTTAATTAGGAATTTCCCTAAAGACCCCTAACTTAACCGACTTGAGGCAGCCTACAGGCCCAATCCACGACCCCTATCTACGGGGCGTGGACTGACCCATGACCTATACTGGCAGGGCGTGGGTTGGGGTTCTTCAGCCCCTCACTTGGGCCTTTTTTCCACGACCATCTCCCACAAAGCGTGGACCACCCTACGGGGCGTAGGTCCCTCCGTAGATCACTGTTTTGGGCAGGTTTGGGGCTGTTTTAGGGTCCCCACCAAGGACCCTTTGGTTGGTCTATGGGGAGTTATACCTTGACGTTTAACCCCTAAACCTGTCATTCTAAGTACGGGAAGCCATTTTACGATTCTAACCCAAACATCAAACTCTAAAACTCTCACGTAAGGCTCTAGTTTCACCTACTAGTTTTCCAGGTGTTACACAACCCTTCATTGTGAAAAGTTGTTGGCCTTTAATATGATATAATACACATAAATAAATATAATAAAATATAAAATATAGAAGATATACTAAATTTGTTGTTTTATGTTAGGGGTATTATAATAATTTAACATTTAAGTTATTAGTTCTTTCTTGTAAAATAGTGTAGATAAAAAAATAAGAAGATAGATATAGATTGGTCTAATTTTAATTTGATATGAATTTTTAAAATAGAAAGAAGACATTTAATTTAAGGACCATACGTAGAATATATAAAAATGTTTTTTTAATTTTGTGGTCTTAAAGATGTGTCCTCACCCACAAGAAAAAAGAACATTCTATATTAAACTGAATAAAAATAAAAGTACAACAAATAAATTGAAAACGAAAGGGTACTTATTAAATGTACTTTTGATTCTTCAAACAAGTTTTTGATCAAATACTTTTTCTCCAACAGTTTGAGACTTTTCAGATTTTGAACACCAAGTTGTAGTTTGTGCAACGGAAAATCATTGAACTTCTTGTCAAGTAAGTGTCTGCAAAAGTATATTTTATGGCTATGAAAATGAGTGCATAGTAATTATCACGATACTCTTCTCGTTTGAAGTTGAGTTATTTCATTCTCCTTGTTGCATCAATTTTTATTGATCTATCTAATTTACCCACGCAAAAAATATTGTAATTGCATAATCGAACAACTCTCACAATTTTCTTTGTTTTAAGTAGAAGAATAGAAAAATCACAAAATTCGTAGTTTAAAGTGTGAGAAACCCCCTCTATATATAAACAACAAATGATAGTATGAAAATGTGTTTATCGTGTCTTTCCAGATAAGTCACAACCCTTAAGAAAAATCACAATTTTTCGATAATGTCATAACTCATCAAAAAAGTCACAACTCTATAAAACAAAGTCATAACCTCTCAGAAAAGTCACTACCCATCAATGTGAAAAGGTGTTTGCTTTTACTATAATATAGTGTGTATAAATATAATATTAAATGTACAATATATAATGAATTGGGTGTTTTAAGTTGGGGGTATTATAGTAATTTAATATTCAAGTTAGGGAGTTCATGCTTTTCAGGTAGTGTATATATATATATATGTAACACCTCGAAAAATGGTAGGTTAAACTAGAGCCTAAACGTGAAGGTTAAAAATCATAAAATAACTTCATGTATGTTAGAAGACCATTTAGGGTTGAACTGAGGTCTATAAGGGTCAAAGCCAAGGGACAACTGCTATGGCAAAGGGGCCAAGCCAAAGCGAAAGGCCAAGGCTTCCCCTAGTTTGAGCACACTGCCTCACCCTTCACGAGTGGGACCATGGATCATTGTCCCCACCATGGCTCGTGAAGGGTGCTCGTGGCCTTGCCTTGGTCATGGTAGAATGGCCCCCCAAAAACTTACTGCCTCAAACTTCACTGAAGGGACCACTGCTCGTGGTCTTGACCACGGCTCGTGGAGCCCTTCGTGAAGATGACTTAGGCATGGTGGCTTAGGGCACAAAGTAGCATAGCTACTGTCTAAACTTCACGGAAGGGACCACGGCTTGTGGTCTTGACCATGGCTCGTGGAACCCTTCGTGAAGACGACTTAGGCATTGTGAATTACTATAAAAAGGGTACATACAAGAAAGCAATAGCAAGCATACAAGCCCAACATTTATAGTAAATAAACATAGTGAACAAAAACGAGGAAAAAGTAGAATGGTTATTGATTATAGAAATTTAAATGCAAAAACTAAAACATATAATTACCCAATACCAAATAAGATATTAAAAATAAGACAAATACAAGGATATAATTGTTTTAGTAAATTTGACTGCAAATGAGGACTTTACCACTTAAAATTAGAAGAAGAATCTAAAAAACTTACAGCATTTACAGTACCACAAGGATTTATGAATGGAATGTATTACCATTTGGATATAAAAATGCCCCAAGTAGATATCAACGTTTTATGGATAACTACTTTAAACAACTAGAAAATTGTGTAGTATATATTGATGACATATTACTATATTCTAAAACCCAAGATGAACACATAAGATTATTAGAAAAATTCATACATATTATAGAATATTTAGGCATAAGCCTAAGTAAAAAGAAAGCAGACATATTGAAAAGCCAAATAGAATTCCTAGGAATACAAATAGATAAAAATGGAATAAAAATGCAAATGCATATAGTACAAAAAATAATTAACTCAAATGAACAGCTAGATACGAAAAAGAAATTACAATCATTTCTAGGACTACTAAACCAAGTAAGAAAATACATACCAAAATTAGCAGAGAATTTAAAATCATTACAACAAAAATTAAAGAAAGATGTAGAATACCAGTTTGATAAGAAAAACCAAACACAAATACAAAAAATAAAATTATTATGTAAGAACCTACCTAAACTATATTTTCCGGATGAAAACAAAAAATTTACTTATATAGTAGAATCAGACGCCAGTGAAAAAAGTTATGGAGGAATCTTAAAATACAACTATGATGGAGAAAAAATAGAACATCATTGTAGATATTATTCAGGAACATTTACCAATACAAAAATAAAATGGGAAATAAATAGGAAAGAATTATATTCAGTATATAAATATTTATTATCATTTGAACCATATATCGTATATAACAAATTTATTATAAGGACAGATAACACACAAGTAAATGGTGGCTAACAAGAAAAATACAAGATTCAGTAACGACAAAAGAAATAAGGAGATTGGTATTAAATATATTAAATTTTACATTTACTATTGAAGTAATAAAAACTGATAAGAATGTTATTGCAAATTACTTATCAAGACAAAGCTACTCAGACTGAGAAAGAAAATACAATTGAAGATATACTAAAAGTCATTACTACACTTTGTACCAAAGTGGATAGTATGGACAATGAGATATAAAATAAAGTCTAAAGCTAGTACAAGTCAACAACATGACTATAAAAATGCAGAGCTACGTCGATCGGAAGATGAAAAAATTCCAGAGATAGAAGGAGACGTTGGGAAGCTCCCTAAAACCCATAACATTTGTACAATTACAACTACAGGTTTGCAGACAGGTTAGTGAAAGACAGCACAAGAATATAAATTTGAACAAGTTATTTTAAAAATCATTTACCCCAAAAATATAAAAAAACCTATTGATCACGGAACCACAAACCTCTACATATGTAGATAGCCTACATCATGACAAGAAAACATATAACTATATCACACTTACCTACAAAGAGAATATATATAAAATCCAAACTTACCTTAACCTTAACCTAAGATCCACTATAACCAAAGAACGAAACCAAGATTACCTAACCCAAAAATTACAAGGTTATAATAAATTGATTGCACAACCAAAAACTAATGCAAATTTAGTCAAAACATGTTACAATTATGGATTATTAAATACAGTATATACCTACAATGGAGAAGAAATAAGTGGAATGCCAGAGTTACATAAGGCATTTATCATATTCAAAAGAGTGACCAAGGGAAACCTATTTTATATAAAATTCTATACAGCGCCAGCAGAGATACTATATGAAAAAATAAAACCCCCGATCCAAGTTGTAAAGATAGGTTTGACAAAAGATATGATAATACAGGAAGATATCGGACAGCAATCAGAGATACAAAAAATTGAGATACCAGTTTTTATGCTAATAATAGAATAATCGGTATATCAACTATCATCCAGGAGTTAGCTAACAATTACTTAAACGGAAATGCTATATGGAGTTATTATTCTAGAGATCAGTTAATGATTTATTCCAATTCAAGAGAGCTAAGAAAAGCAGATATGGATGAAGTCTAGAGATGGATTTTATCATTACTTAAACCAGAAGAACGACCTACAACACGAGCACTAAAGACATGATTTATTTCGGCAGAGTTATTAACCAGATATTGCAAGTTAATTGGACACCAATATCCAGATCACAAATGTTCAAATTGCAATGGAGAGGATAATGTGATACCAGATGTCCAGCTAGAATAATCCGAAGGGCAAAAGGAGATAAGCATGGGAAAAGATAAGCATGGAAAAAGATAAAAGAAAAATAAGATATCAACAAAAGTCATGTAAAATTGTTTGTTTGTAGACACAAAAGTCATGTAAAGTTGTTTGTTTGTAGACTTATTGTAGAGTAGAGAAGATGTAAAGTCGTAAAATAAAAGACAAGTGTAAAGTAGGAATAGTATAAAGTAAATAGCATAAGACAAGTGTAAAGATGTAAAGTCATAAAGTAGGAGACAAGTGTAAAGTAGGAATAGTATAAAGTAAATAGTATAAGGACACATGTAAAAAAGTAGAAAAACCTTACTAGTATAAATAACAAGCCATTAGGCATATCTAAGGCAAGACTTTCTCGACGGAAAGCAAGCCTTCTTTGTACACAAAAATATTCTCAATAAATATTAATTTACTAAAAACAATGGAGCAATCTGAAATCCAACCAGATTTTTTAGATAGCATGAATAAGCAAGAGGCAAAGGTATATTGTTAAAAAAATATGCGGAACTAATTTCATATATTCCTGAATATCATATATATATGATTGAGTAAATTTATGTTAGTTATTATGTATTAGAATTATTTGAATCATGATTTCTAGTTTATTAGCACACTGGAAACAGGGAGAAAACTTCTATACTATGCCATCCTAATGTTGAAACAATAGGCGAGGAAAGCCGTTTAGGGGAGTAAACAAAGTTGAGGCGCTGATAAGAAGGAAGTATCCGCTAAAGTACGATGCTAGTAGTGACAAGAGAACATGATAAACAAATAATCTAGTTCATAATAATCTAATATGAATTTAATCAATTATGAATATGATAGGAAGGAATAGTTTGAAATAAAAAACCTGCATGATAAAGAACATGACTACATACATGCACGATGAAATGATAAAAAACTATGAAACTTTAATCTTATATATACTTAAAGGTATAGAAATAATTGAATTAAAAAGAATAATATGGGATAAAATATTTAATGATAACGAATTAGAAGATATATTAAATCAACAATGGTATGAAATAGACCTACATGATTTAGACTCCAAAAGAATAGAATGGTATGATTTAGAAATAAATTCAGACTAAAATGAACTACGAATATATACAATATTGGATAGAACCTATGCAAGATATAAAATTATTAGAACAATTAATGAAGAAAAATTTATATATGTACCAAAGAACCCAAGATATGTTATATCTATAATATATCATAAATAATATTAGTGAAATACTCAGATTAAAACAACTATCGGAAGAATATTACAATAGTTCCTTGTTTTTAAGCATCAAATGTGCCAAGATTTTGTGGCACATCAACACCCTCAACTTAGACCCATTACTTGTCCTCAAGTGATAAAAACATTGTAAAAACAGCCTTCCAATTTTCTACAAACTTTTGACACTATGCAGTAGCTAATTCAAGCACAATTTGTAGCCCAACCTTGAGTCTAACATGTAAGGATCAATACATGACATCTCATTACCTATAGTCAATCATGCTTATGTCTGTTAATCATCAACTCACACAATTCACTTTCCAATGCACCCACTGTGTCCTCACACTAAAGAGGTCCCTTGCTCAAAATAGTTGGGACTGAATACTACGCTCACACTCTCAGAGAGTTTCTAACACTAACAACAAACTACCATAGGCTTGCCCTTGTTTTCTATGCTCTATCTTTCAAAAACCTGGAATAGGATCACTGTAGGACTTTTATTGGCTTGTAACATAGGCTCGGGGCTAGGGAATGGATGTTTGGTTTCGTGAGTGACTAATCCCTTGGTTTTCCAAAGATTCATTTTCACATACTCTTTTCTGAGTGAAATCCTCATTTTCTTTATTTTAACCCAACCCAGTAGCTATTGTTCTCTCTCTCTCTTTTTATTTTTTATGCCATTTTGGTAAGCATGTAGCTTGCTAATTAAACCTTCTTTTTCCTTTTTCTTTTCTGTTCGGATTGTAATCACCCTCAACTTAGGCTTTTGGCCTGAGTTGTGATATCTTACCATCGAAAAACCATGGATATGATATATTTTGGGTAAGAACAAATATTGATTCAAGGCTCAAATTGGGTCCTACTGATCCTTTCCTATCTAGTTATTTTCAGATTCAAGTAAGACTACTTAGGCAAGTTCTAGTTTTTGATCCTAGTGCTAGACATTAATCAAAACTCACACACACATAACACAGGGTTGCATCGTTTAGTTTCTTGGGTCACCAACTAATTGTTCAGATTAGCTATGTTCAACACATCAGTATCTAAGATGCCATCTAAAGATCCTAACAGTCAAACTCAGATTCAGGTTCTCATTTATCACAGAATAGCTTCTACACAGCTCAACACACAAAATCTTTCAACGATGTTAATGAGCCATTAGCTAATGACCCTCATCTTATGGGTGGAATTGGTGCCATTCGCTTGCCGCCTGTTGAAGGGAACGCGGTGTTCCATATTACTAGCACTATGCTTAGCTCTAGCAATTGAAGGGTTGTTCGGTGGGTTGGCTCATGAGGATCCCCATGAGCATATTAGAAACTTTGTGGATGTTTGCGAATTGTTCTCCTTCAAGAACATATCCCAAGAGTCAGTCCGGTTGAGGTTGTTCCCATTATCTTTGATGGGAGAAGCATGTAGGTGGTTGGCTAAATCAATCACTTCGTGGAAGGAGCTGGTCACCACATTTCAAGTGTGATTTTTCCCTCCTTCAAAGATGATGACTCTTTCGGATAGCATTAAGAGCTTCAAGCATCTGGAAGGGGAGCTAATTCATGAAACTTGGCTATGATTTAAGAAGTTGGTGCTCCAATGCCCAACTTATGGCTTGCTTGACAACATATAGCTGTAGTATTTTTACCTAAATCTTGATTCGGTAAACAAGGGTGTTGCTGACCAACTTTCTCCTGGAGGTTTAATGCAACAACCTTATGTGATAGCAGCTCAGCTCTTGGATGGCATGACCACAATCAACCGGGCATGGTACACCCGTGAAGACCAAGTCTCTCCTCTCACATTCAAATTGACCAAAGAGCAAATAGAGAAAGACCAAGAGAGGGACCAGAACATGGTCAAGATCATGACACAACTTGACATTTTGTCCAAAAATGTCATGGGAGCTGGTGCTCGGAGTGTCAATGTCGTGGATGTTGGGTGTGTGAATCCCGAAGAAGCCAAGTTCGAAGCTTTGTATAACGAAGAGGTTTTCCTAGCCAACCAAGGTGGTGGTTATTGTTCAAACTACCCGAGGCAAGGTTGTAACAAAGGTTGGAGCAAGGATGAAGACAGGAAGGATCGTGATAGAGAGTGAACGGACCATAACCCCACTTGGAAAGAGAGAGATGGAGAGAAGGATAGATATGTTCCTCCCAATGAGTATCAAAGGATTCCGAGGGAACTCGGTCGAAGGATATGCTTTCTCTTATCCTCAACAAAGTTGAAGAGTCAGACAAGATTTTGAAAGAAATGAAAAAAGATGTGTCAACCATTAGCCAAATGGTTACCTCCAATTCAATATCGAACAAACAGTTGGAGACCCAAATGGTTATATCTCGTCTCATTTAAACCCAAGACAATAAGGGGGTTTTCCTAGTGATACTATGGCCAAGCATAATAATGAGGTTTGTGTGTGGACTTAAGTCGTGCCGCGACGTTAACTAATGGTCTGCTTGGGAGGCAACCCAAGTTTTATTTTCTTTCTTTTTAAGTTTGAAATAATGGTGTGTTGATTGTGATGGTTAAAGTGTGGAAAGTGTTTGGGAAGTGCAGGTTGGTGAGCTCTAATTCTAGTCGGCGAGCCCGACTTGGACTGCCATTGGACTAAAGACATTTTTAAATTAGAGTTTGTAAAACTCGGTGAGCCAATGATTGGCGAATCACTGACCAGGTCGACGATCATGACCTAGTCCGCCATTTGGACCCCCACATTACCTGGAGGTCTTGTAAAACTCGACGAGGTAAGTGCCCACTAGGCGTGCACGCAGTGGGTCGGCGAAAAAACTTATGTCACCGAATGGGCGAGAATTGAATGGTTTTTTAAAGGCCAAAGGTTTAAACTTTCAAACTGTTTCACTTTTCCTCACTTTTAAACTTCCCAAACTAATACCCGCATAATATTTCCCGTACTTATTGGATTTTATAGTATTTTAGTCGTCAGATTTGTGTTCGAAATTGGATTTCTTTGCCGCCTAGCATTTCAAAGTGTTTATTCGGCATCTAAGGTTGGTTTTCCGAACCCCAAATTCATTTTAAACATTTTTTACTCATTTGCAATTTATTTTATGTTAGTGATGTGTGTTGGGCCTCTCTGATCGTAATTGTATATGTGTGTGCTTGTTTTAATTTGAATATCTTGCCCGTAATGCCTTTATTGTTGAATTCCCAAGTATTTAGTGCCTTAAAATTGATTTAAATTGTGGAGTTGTGCTTGGATATTGTTGGGTCTAGTCGGGTGAAGTCTAAGTAACCTTCATTTTGCCAAATAATGTAAGTTGCCCAATGATAGAGCGGTTGACGTCATTCCTAAGGGATGAAGTAGTCAAATGGCCAAATTTGGCCTAACCGAGAGAAGTCTGAGTATCCCGGGGGCATGGGTGTAATGGGTCTTAGCTTAATTGTAAGAGTGCACATTTTGAATTTGTTTTTGGAGGAAGTTGGGTTGAAAGTAGGCACGTTGGGTCGTTTGGTGAGCTGGGTCGAGCTTGCCAAATCACTCAGTGGTTCACTGAAGTTCCCCTGATCGCCTTTAATTTCTTGCCTAATCTTGAAAAAGGTTCTATAACTTTTGGCGAGAAGCCTGAGTTTGCCGAGTGAACTCGGCGACTCCCTGAAGGTCTTCCTTAATCATCCTTTGTCTGTGCCCCTAATCCTTAAATTCACTGTAACTTTCGACGGGCAAGTCTTTGCTCGCCAAAAGGCCCTTCCCATCGCCGACATACTATTTGTTTGAGAAATTTTTGAGCCAATCTTTTCGGCGAGCCTGATCTAGCTAGCCAAAGTGATTCGACGACTCACCGACTAGTTCGGCGAGTTTGTCTGCAACTACTTTTATGTGTTTTTGCTTGAATTGTTTCTAACTATTTTTTATGTTTTTGCAGACATGGCTAGACCAATGGTTGTTGGTAGGGATACGCCGCCCTACTAGAGGGATAATGGGATAAAAATCAATGAGGATGCAGCTACATCTAGGGCCGAGGCCACCAAACTTCCCACAACTGGTGGGAAAGGAAAGGGCAAAGGGAAGGCACCAGCTCCGACAACGACGGTATCTATGCCACCCACCTCACTAATTTTGAGAGTGAGGGTGAGCACCAGGATCATTAGGTTACAGCTTCTGAGCCTGAGGATGATGAACTAGTAGAAGCACAGAGGGCAGAGCTGTGATCCAAAAGATGAATGATCCATCTAGGATCAATACTCCTCAGGCCACCACTACTCCTCCTCCCGCTCCAACACAAGTTCTGGTCCTAGCACCACCAGTATGGGGTCCTCCTCCCAAGTCTATGAATCGATTGAAGACTGAGGGGCTGAGGACCATTATCAAGAAAAAGCGTTTGTCCACTGATGGAGTTATTGACAGTTACCTAGAAATTATGAGTTGCCTAAAGTCATACAAGTTCCAGTTGTTCACTCAACCCTGAGGTCCTTATATTCCCAATTAGGTTCAGGAGTTTTACACTACCTACGGAGCAATGGTACCACAAGGGAAGAAGCTGGCAGCCAAATTCAAGCTGGTTGACTACGTGGTTGTCAGGGGAAAGAAGGTGCATTGTGATTTTGTTGCCATCAATGTCATCTTTAAATGCACTACAAGACTTGAGGATGATTATTAGTACAAGATTAGGATATGAAGAAGTGGTTGGTTCCATTGATATCAGATGGCACTCCTAGGGCTAGAGGTTGGAGCAGCTATTGAAAAGAAGGACCTTAATGTGGCAGCGAGGTTTTGGTTTAGCTTCATCAGCAGCACGATCATGCCCTCTCAAAATGAGTATTTTCTTCGCCACGCCAAAGCATCCTACCTAGACTACATCATTGTGGGGACAAGGCTAATCTTGGCGATGATCATTGCAAAGGAGATGCTCATGTGGGCTAAGCAGCGCTAGACTTCCCTCCCCTTCCCAGTGTTGATCACCAAGTTGTGCAGATGGGCTCGGGTTCCTAGAGATGAGAAGAAAGATGTGGAAGTGATTCTCATATCTTCTACTGATATCCGGAGAATCGAGGTGGACTATTTAAAAAATGAGACGGAGAAGAAGAAGGCAGCCTCGGTGGACTCTTGCCCGGTTGAGGATACAGACACACTACCTGCAGAGGCACCTTTTCCTACTCTGGCCCCTGGGCCTTCAGCTACTTCTAGTGTTGTCTCTTCTGATACTCCCAGTTCCTCTACTGCTCCATTGCCTCCCAGATCTGTTGTTGCTGCTGTTTCTCAGCCCCTGCTCACTCAGGCTGCATTACTTCGGATGGGGCACCTAGCCCATTCTACCGATCATCGTGCTGCTAGACTTGAGGCCTCCATTCCGGGCATGATTCAGACAGCCCTCATTGATGTTGTGACACTCTTGAGGGCAACTATTAATGCCATTGCGGCTAGGATAGTGGTGTGTGAGCATGGCCAAGGGGTCACTGAGAAGGTAACGACTCTAAAGGACGATATTGCTGAGCTGAGAAGAGATGTGGATCAGTTGAAGTCCACCGACATATCCATGATTTTTGGGATGGTGGATGTGCCAGTTGAGCCGGATATGCCTTCGGCTACCGCTGGAGATAATGTTTGAGTTGAGGAGGCAACTGATCCTGAGTCTGAGGCGAAGACATATAAGGAGATGTTTGGGGTTGTTGAGGAGGTTTCTTACAAGGGACTTACAGAGACTAAGGAGGCCATGATCAATGCAGTTGTGCAGATTTCTTTGGCAGATACACCTTTGGCTGACACTAGTGGAGCTGGTGATATTGTGGATGTTACTCTGGGTACTGATGCCCAAGTTCAGAGTGATACACCGGGCACTGATGCCCCGACAGATAGAGCGATTGTTTAGATAGGATCCCTTTTTACCTCCCTTTCTGTATCATTTTTATTGACTTTTTGGATATTTTATTGCTTGCATTTAAGGACAAATAGCTTTTGTTTTGTGGTGGGGTGAGGCCCACATTTTGTGATGATTGTTCTGTTTATATATTTGGATTTTGTGCTATTAATTGTGTTTGGCACTGATTTTGTGGATAATTGAGCTTGTGGCTCCTTGTTTTAATTGTAAATGATTTTTGGACCTTTTCAAAAAAAATTGTGTCATCTCTTGTTTGTGTTTGAATGTGGTTGTTCTCTTACAAATTTGAGTATCACTCTTGATCAATACTGTTGACTTGAATAAGCTCATAATCGAACAAAAATGAATGTTCAGCAACGATGAGGCCAAATGAAGTTGCATAGGTAATATGTGAGCTTTTTGCATCTCGTTGTGACTAGACAATTATTAAATTGAGTGTCTTATGAGGAACATTGCACACTAGTGAGAGTGTGGAGTCTTGTTTGACATTGGTGTCAATGTCTTGTGTGTGATAAGCTTACCGTGAACCATGTGTGATGACACCTAGAATTTACCCCATTGGTCCAATTGACTAAGTGATGCAATCTCTTGAAATGATCTTGGGCAACTTTAAATAGTGAAACAATTTGACATTATACCTCTTTTATGACCAACCTTGTAAGTGTGTGACCCTTGCTTGAACACCCTTTTAAGCCTTACCCTTTTTCTTGGAAGAAATTTGATGAAATTGTGACCTTTCTTTATCCCTTCACCCTTAATCCTCTTGAGATGTGGTTTGTGTGAATAGCCAACTTAGGCCAAAATCCTAAGTTGGGGTGTGGTGAAAAGATAAGGTAAATCAAGAAGTGCAAAGAAGTCCCCTTTATCCATGGTTTTGAAAAATATGGAACCCCTCCATACAAAAAAAAAAAGAGAAGAGAAAAATGAAAAAGAAAAATGAATGAAAACGTTTGTGAAAGTGCAAAGAAAATGGGGTATCCAGTATTCCATGGAAAGTGAATAATGGGGTGACCTATGAGAATAAATGTAACGACCCTAAAAACCAACTAAAGTAACTAGAGCCTAACGTGTGCTCGTTTATGTTCGTCTTGAGTTTTGATGGTGTTTAGAGTTGTCCCGAGCCATGGTTGAGGTGTTTAGGGGTTAGACATCAAGGTACGACTTCCCAAGGATCACCCTGGAGGTCCTTGAGGAGGACCCTAAGCTTAACCCCCAAAGACCCAAGGAAAAACCATGATTAGCCAAAAGTGGCCAAATCACGGCCATGACCTACGGCTCGTGGATCAAAACACGGCCAGTAGTCTTGGTCCATGGTTGAAGGCCTTCAAAGTTGACCCTCAGTCCCAAACCATGGACCCCATTGACGGGGCGTGGACCAGACCACGGTCTGTGGTCTGGTGGGCGTGCTTCGGACCTGGTTGTTGTTCAAGGGAGTCGACCAAGTGGGGTTCTTTTAGTACTTTGTTAATTAATTTTTTTAAGCATGTGGGTCATTATTTTAAGTGTATTAAGGTATGTTAAGAGCATTAAAACATTAAAATGGTATTTTAGAATTCATTCTTCATTTTTCCTAAAACCAAAACCCTTCTCTCCTTAAAAGTTCTCTCTAGAAGTCCATTGAAGGGCTAGGTCAAGTTCAAGCTAGGGTTGAAGGTTTCAAGTGTTTTCTTCTCAAAAATTCGTGGGATTCATGAAGGTTACGGTATGGGAATCCTTTATCCTTGATTATTCTTCCTTTCAAGGAGCTCAATCCAAATGATTTCAAAGTTCTTCCAAAAACACAAAAAAAACTAATATTGATTCTAAGCATAGGTTCTTGCATTAAATGATTTTTAATGATCATTTATGTTATTATTGATGTTTATTGATGGTTTTAAGAAAGAAAATTCCATGAACCCATGTCTTTCCAAGTTTCCTAAATTTGTCTTATGAAGTGGGTTTAATATTTATGATTGAATGATGATGGGATTATGCTTAGATTGAGTTGTATAGTTGATTTCTATTATTATCTATGCTTATCTATTGTGAATTGTTGGAGAATTAAGGAATGGTTATTGTGGCATTGGAAAAGGGTAAGTTTGACCTAACTTCATTATTAATGTAGAATTGATATAGAATTCGTGATAGATTGATGTGTGATCCACTTATGGTGGAGGTGTTTACTTATTGAATGTATTATGATTATGGCCTTGAAGGCATTATATAAGGAATGGAAGTGTTGTCATGATATTATATGCATGTGAATGTGATGTGAAGGATTTGAATGAGAATCTAATGATGTCAAGGTAATAATGTTGTGAATGTAAAGATGTTCATGTGATCTCAAGGTGATCTTGTATAAGTTGTTATTGTATTGTGATTGGAAGTATGTCCTCTCTTAATGTCCATATGTGATGATGATGGAATGTGAAGGATCTCTATAATGTGATGTATGTCTTGAATTGGTAGACTTAGGTGCCTCTTCTTGATACATGGAAGTTATGGAATGTAATATCCTGACTTGGTAGGCTTAGGCACCCTTCTCTTGAGTAATGAATGTATCTTGACTTGATGTCTTATTGTATTGAATTGGTAGACCTTGAGTTGGTGCCTCTTCATAAATGAATAAATGTCTAGAATCGGTGGACCTAAGTATGGTTCCCTTTCTATGAATGATTAATGAGGCTTCTAGGCTATGTCTTGAATCGGTAGATCTAAGTATGATGCCCCTTCATGATGAGTGTAGACCCCTAAGTGATTGAAAAACCTTGAAGCGGTAGACCTTATGATGGTGCCTCCTTGTGTGAAATGATAGACTTAGAGACGGTGGGCCAGAACGGTAGAAAATCCTCTATATGAAAGTCAATGAGCTATCCTTTATGAACCTTGATTGGTAGATCCTTGTGGTTCCCTTCTTGGTAGAAGTACTATGGGTTGGCTAGACTTAGTGATGGAGCCCTCTCTAGTACATACATGTGAATGAAATTACTCTGTGGGAACTAACGCTAACCACCGAGTGGATATGGTTAAGAAGGTAGCCCTCTCCGAGTATGAGGTTAGGGTACAATGAACTTCTTTGGATATCACCTAAGCCATGTGCCTACATGGGATGTGTATTAGTTCTACCCTTGGCAAGTAGAACACCTTCCACGGTGTTATGACACCGAATTCCATGTCTAGCTAGTATGGTCTATGTCGGTTAATGCATATTCCCATCATATGGGATGTGCACTATAGTCATTGGATAGGTTCTACAACGTGTAGGTAGTAGTATGGGATGCTATCTACACATGGCACGAGTAGGCTTTGAAGCTACTAAAGTGAGTTCCCTAAGCCTTAATGGCTATTGTATGAAAGTCCTCTAAATGCATGAATGTGTCCTAAATGACTCTAAATAAGAATGTTGACTTGTCACCCTTTTTATATGTTGCATATCTCTCTTATATTAAGGAAATGAACTATTTAGCATGTTATATTGAAATGTAAAGGTTCTTGTCTATTGTGGCCTTTAAGGAACATTTAGGTGTGCATGGAGAGGTTGTATGGGCGGCCACGTCATGTCTCACTTAAGTGTGTCTTAGGCTAACTTTAGATAGAGGTCCTAAGTTCATGAAATGATTTGTTTGATGGATATGTTTATGTGTTAAATATTAATACTAGTTGTGCATGATGGCTTGTGACATGAAGCATGATAAGTGGTAAGTTCACGTTTGGTGGCCTTAGGATGATACTTTAGTGTGGATGGTGGTATGGGACGCTATCCATACATTGCACAAAGTGTTGTTCAAGGTTTGCTTGAGGTGGATGGTTTAAGGTGAAGGAATGGGTTATGTGTGGAGTATGTGCTAAAGTGGTTAATGACTTGTATGTTGGTTATGGTTGAGTATTGTGACTCTTATACTTGTATTTTCATGAAGTTTTACCAAATGGCGTAAAAGCATGTTTCTCCAATAAATGTCCTTTTTAGCATATTTTTGCATGGTTTCCATACTTAGTACTTAATTGTGCTAACCCATTTCTTCTCCTCTTCTTACTAAAGTGTAGGGATTGGAGATGTTGGTGTCTATGGTTGATGGATAGGTTCCTAAGGTGCTTGAAGATGAAGACTTGGTAAGTCCTCATAGATTCGAGAACAACACCCAATATGTTCCTTTATGTCTTGTAGTTATGTTTATGTTTTGAGTGGGCTTAGTACCAATGTTGTATTCAAGTATTAGATGGTTTTGAGACAACATGTATAAAGTCTAGAAAGTCTTCCGCTTGTTATTTAATGAAAGTATCTTCGCGTGTGAACAAAGTTTTAAATTCCTTATGGTTTTTAGTGTCTATGCGATGAATGAATACTAAGCGGCTTGTATTAGACCTTTGAGAGGTCGAGTACGTCGGTTACGACTAGGGGTGCTCTCGGGTCGTGACAATAAATGAGAATGATGAGGAGAAGGAAAGGAAGTGTTGTTCACACCACATTTCATGAGAATAGAAGTCACTGAGCCTAAATGACCATACCTTTACACTCAGACCCGTTACAAGCCTTGAAAAGACCTTTCTGATATTGAGTGAGCTAAAACAAGTGTTGATTGAAAAATGCAGGTAAACCTATGGGTGGAATCATGCATTGTGTTCATCTTTGTAAGTGTGAGTGTTGATAGTGATTCTGGAGCTATAAATTGTTGAACCATTGTGTGTGAATATGGAATCATTCTTTGTGTGAGGGCATTTGAGTACTTTTATTGAGCTTGAACTTGCATTTGGAGCAAGTATGGTGAACTTAAGAATTTTTGCTAATGATGATTGACTACTTGAATCTTTGAGTGCACAATTGATCTTTGCATGAGTAAGTTGAGTCTTTTTTGTGAGCATTCATGATTGAGTCTTGTGTAGCACTATTTGAGACATCCTTTTTAAATTGCTGAACTTGAGTTTTAATTGAGGACAAGCAAAAGTCTAAGTAGGAGGTGTTGATGAGTCCATGATTTGGACTCATTTAAGGTATTATTTGGATAGAATTAGTGTCCTCAAATGCTTATTTTTTGCCAACAACTAATGTAAAATCCTTGATTTCTAGGTATTAAGATTGTGGAACAAAGCATGGATACTAACGAGTAAAAAGGAACAAGGTAGCTGAAAGAACGAAGAAAAGAAGGCTTGTTGATCGCCTAATCCAATGGGCGAATCGCCAAACGGCTATTATCTCGCCTAAAGTTTTAGTGTGCCAAGCTCTAAAGGAGAAAATAAAGTCGACGAGAGAAAAGAGCAGTCGGCGTGTCGCCGAATGGTTCCACGATGCAGTGATTGGATCGCCCAAAGTTATAGAACTTGAGTATGCTGAAGGCCAAATCAGAAAGGCGATGGAATTGACCAAAGGGTGGATCGCCAAGCTAATTGGCAATCCCGACTTACTGCGTCGAATGGCCTTTCACAGCATATATTTGGCGACTATAAATACATTTTCAAACATTATGTTTAGTATCAAATTTTATTCTAAACATTCATTAGAGTAATTTTGGAGTTTGAATTGTGAGTATTGAGACAATATTTTCCCGTAGCTTTGAAGAATTGAAGTTTTCCATTTTTGAGAAATTGGAAGTGGGTCATTGAGATTCTTCAATTTGGACCTTTGTAAAGACGAAATTAATCTTACCCAGTTGATGAAAACACAATTTGGTAACGATTTCTATCTTTTTATGATGTCTAGCTAAAACCACAATTCTTGTTATTCGATAGTTCAAATACTGTTTAGAAGTGATTTCATTCAGTAATTGTGGTTTCATTTAAAGGGTTGTAGATGCAAATGCATTTCTACCTACGTGTTTTCGGCTTGCTCGAGAGAGAGGTTTGAAAACAAAGATTACAAAATTGATGGTCTGTGGGTATTGGATTGTCATGGGTTCAGCTCGAGAGAGTGACTCCTAAATCCTTTTTCCACACATTCAGCTCAAGAGAGTGAATGGACTAAAGTGTAGGTTGTTCTTCATTGTTGCTTGTTGGTATTCGAGAGAAACCAACTTGATTCAGGGTAAATTGTTCGAGAGAAACTTTATCCTCACTAAGGTCTAGCTTATTCACTAATTTACAGTTATTTACTAACAGTTGCAATTACCTATTTGTCTATATTAGCCTATAATCCAATCACATCCCAAGAACCCATCTCATTACTTGTTAATTTGTGTTATTTGATGTTGTTGTAGCTGATAGTTAAAATCAACCCCCCCCCCCCCCGTGTTATTTGATACTTGTGTCACCCCTTAATTTGAATTATGTTTTTATTTGCTAATGTCTATTCCTCTTATTGACTTGAACATATTCGTACTTTGCTCTTGATTCTCAAACACGTATCACTCCCTGTGGGATTCGAGCCCAAGTCATTTAGTTGGGTTAATATACTAATTAATGATCGTTGACGCTTAAAATTGGACGAAGTGTCTTTGAAACGTTATTAATTAGGTCTCATGGGATGAAAACATTCACATAGAGAAGTCCGGGTTTCTAGTAGCAATCTTTGTATCCAATGAACTAAGACAATGTAAAGGTATATCCAAGTGTTCAAAAGCATCATACTAAGACATGCTTAATAAAGTATCTCCAAGTGTTCAAACATAATGAACTAAGATATGCTTGAGGAAGCATCTCCAAGGGTTCAAATACCTAATGAACTTAGACATGCTTGAAGTCATAGTGTTCAAGTTAATAATGAACTTATACATGCTTAGTTAAGTATCTCATAGTGTTCAAAAGTAAAGAAGAGCAACTAAGATGTGCTTAAAGAAGTATCTCCTAGTGTTCCAATATTTTAAGAGAGGGACTAGTCCCCAACCAAGAAGTAAGATTATGAGGACCTAAAGTGGTACTTAGCATGGGTAGGATTATGGGGTCTTATCCATGCATTGCACAAGTATGTCTTAAGGTTACCTAGAAAGTGTTTCTCTTATATGATGTATGCTTAGGTTGGATTGTGCTATAGTTGCCTTCCTTGTTATGATTGACAAAAGGTGAGAGATTCCCTTGTCTATGAGAAATAAGCCAAGGATGAGATCCAAAGATGGTAAGTATGATTATGATGACCTAAAAGTGATACTTAGTGTGGGTTGGATTATAGGGTCGCATCTATACATTGCACAAGTATGCTTTGAGGTTACTTGAGAAGTAGTGCTCTTATGATATGAAGGACTAAGGGTTGACTAATGCTTATATTATGCCTATGTTGGAGATTATGCCTATGACTATGTTATTGTCTCTTATTCTTATAGGTTATGTTTCATAAAGTATCTCTTATGATTATGGCAAATGACTTATGTTGACTAACCTTTATGTTATGCTCTTATGATGTTATGCTAGCTATCATATTTAGTACTTTTGTACTAACAAATACTCTTGCCTATATTCTCATCAAATGTAGGGTCTGGAGATTTTGAGTTCCATCTCCGAGGATAAGTTCATAGTAGATCAAGAAGAGAAGATTTGGTGAGTCCTCATAGCATAGAGGACTTGATCACCCATTTCTTTTTTATTTCTTTCTTTTATATTTTAGACTATTGTATGGGTTGTGTCCCAAGAGTTATTGAAAGTTTCTTTAGATTGTTTGAGACAAGTGTAATAAACTTCCACTTTGCATTTATAAAGACCTCGATTGTATGGAAAATATTTTAAATTTTTGCACTCTGCGATTATCTTATGTTATGATATACTAAGTGGCTTACATTGAGTCTTTCGAGGTTCTATGTGCCTTGTTACATCTTAGGGGTACCCATGGGTCGTGACACCTACCACATCATAGTCGTGTAGGCACCACGTCACAATTATGTAAAAACCACGTCATTCATTTTCAATCTATTTTTGCTTATTAACCTTTTTATTAAATACTTTTTAAAATTCATTACATTAATCAATTAATTAAAAATGCATTTTCAAAATCAAAATTGCCCCACCTTCTCTTCTACACGCCCCTCTCTCTTTCTTCTTTCTTGATTTTCAGCCTTCACTTACTTCGTCTTTTGTCCCTACCATTTCCGGCCTTCAATAGTTGTTTTCTTCTTCAACATTCATCAATTTGTTTTAAAAAATAGCATACTTACTTTTTCTTCTTTGAACCCTCTCCCTCTCCAACAAATATTCCCCTGGGAGAATGATATTTTTTTAAAGTTATTTTTCCTTAACAACTCAAATGAAAAATAAAGGTTGTATAAGAACGTTGATATACCCATATTTTTTGCATCACAACTAATAGAAATCAAAATGGGTTACTTTAAATCCAAGAAATATATATTTAATAATATGAATTAGGTGTTAGGTTTTGTGGATTAATGAAGGGATGGTGAGGTGAGGGATGACGATGAAGAAAAAATGACTAATATGGAAGAAGAAAGGTACAAGGAGTGCTTCAATGGAGAAGAAGACATTTGGGGAAGAAATCAAAATAAAGAGAGAACAAAAAGATTAAATATCTTTTAAGGAAAAATCAAACTCACAAATTTCATTTACTTCTAAACAAGAATTTTCACATTTTTTTAAAATTTAACTTATAAAAAAAACTATTAGTATACTTTGGCCAATAAAAAAATGTCATGTGTATGATTTTACCATTCAATTTTTTTATTTTTATTATTTCACTCGCTTTCAGGAGAGTAAATACACTCACTTTTCCACGTCAGGTCTTAAGGTGGTATTTAATCACCTTAAAATTGTTAAAGGGTGTATTTAAACGCCCGTATAGTTAAAGTACTAAAGTAAGTTTTGATGCCAAGTTTAGGGGCTGGGGGGGATTGATATATTTCCTCTATAAATAAAATAATTCTTGAAAATCGGGAGGAGCAAAGGATCAAAAATGATCATAATAAGGAGGCAATGTGCTCTTGAAAAGCATGTGACATAACACTTCATGGAACCTCATGAGAGGGGTAGGTACCTGAAAATAATGAAGTCATGAGATCTCAATAAGTTATATCGTATTGTGAACCGATACAAAATGATATACCATTGGTAAAATCTTTGATACTATTGTTGTGGATACAATAATGCGCAATAGTATAAAAGATTATGATGATATGAATTCTACGTCTATTAAAGCATGTTGGAGTAGAAATAATTATCAAGCGAAAAGTGGAATGATGGTAACACCCCTCAAAATGAAGTAGGATAAAGTAGAGGCTCACATGGGTCCTATGCATTAATAACTTGTTAAAATAATGAAGAATAGCCTTTTTAGTCAGTTTTAAAGAGTTTGGAAGTCAAACGTCAAGGGACGACCAAGACGTTCGGAATCTAGTGTTGGTGTATTCTAGTATGTTGTTCATCTTTTTATGTGTTTTATGGAGTCTAAAATTAGTGGAGGTGACCCTAGTGTCTTAATAAATATTTTTAGGGTCAAAACGTTCGGGTACGACTCCCCGGAACCACCCAAAGGGTCCCCGAGGAGGACCCCAACCCTTGACCAAGCAAGCTGCCAAGGCAACTGGAAGTTGTTCTTGGAGAAAGAGGCTCCACGTCGCGGACCTGCTCCACCAATGGCCAAAAAGTGGTTTCGCGTCGCAGAGACACCGCGGACTCTACTGTCTCAAATTTAATTTCCAGAAAACTTATGGGAACACCTCCGCATCGCGAACTTGTTTCCTGACGAAATCTGCCAAAATAAAACTCAAGTTGGACTTGTTTAAAAAGGTCCAACTAAGTGAGCATTAGTTTGGGTACTTTGGGTTATTATTATTTTAAGTGTTTTTAAGTATTTTAAAGGTATTAAAACATTTAAGAGGTGTTTTTGAATTCATTCTTCCAAAATCAAAAACCCAAAGTTCTTTCTCTCTCTAAAGTTCTCTCAAGTTCAAGGAAGAAGAAGGTGGAGAGCTAGGGTTTCAATTAAGGGTTCCCTTCCACCAAATTTCGTTGAGATTTCATCAATTGAGGTATGGTGGCTCTTCATCTAGGACTCATTTTCCTCCTAGAGTCAATTTCAAAGGATTTTACAATGTTTTCAAAAAGTGACTAAAAGCTTGTTTTTGAATTCTATCAAGGGTTCTTGCATGAAAATGATTTGAAACATTTGGGTATGGATTAATTGATGTTTGTTTGTGGTTTTTGAATGAAATACTCCATGAACCCTTGTCTTTTACAAAACCCTAAAATTTGCTATGAAGTGGGTCTATTTCTATAAATTCAAAGTTGATGGAATTATGTGTAAAGTGAATTGTATTGATATCTCTTGTGTTGTTTAATGTTTATTTATGATTAATTGTTGATAATGGATGAATTAAGGGTGGTAAGCCTTATGGGTGAAGTATTGGTGATTTTGGCTTTGGCTTTGGATTATGGTAAGAAGGCTTGAACTCTCTTTATTGAATTGATTGTTGTTGGTAGGTTGGATACACCTTTGGTGGAAGTGCTATATCTTATTCTTTTGTGGTATTATTGTGAATTGTAGCCATGAAGGCATTGGTGAAATTGTTGTATAATGTTGGAATATTGTATTATTGTGAATTGAGGCCATGAAGGGCATTATATGAGTGTTATTATATTGTTGTGTTATTATACACATATGAGGCTATATATAAAGTCCTATATGAAGCTATATGTAAAGTTTGTGTGAAGCTATAATGTTAAGATGTTTTAATGGTATTAATGTGATATTGTATAAAGTGTTATTATGCTAATGTGAAAGCATGTTTCTCTTGAAATGGTGATATGTGGTGATGATGGACTATGATGAGTCTCTATAAGATGATGTTGTAGCTCATATGCTAGACTTGAGTATCTTTTCTTGTGTCATGAAAGCTTGATTATGTTTATGAGTATATGAATGTTTGGTTGGGCTATGACTTAGTAATGGAGCTCTTCCTATAAATGCTAAAAAAGGAATTCTAGGCCAAGACTTGAATTGGTAAGACTTAAGCATAGTGCCTTTTCATGAGTCTTGCTTTCCTAAGTAAATGTATAACCTTGAAGGATGGGCCTTAGGGTGATGTTCCCTTCTTGAGTGAAATAATAGACTTAGAGATGGATGGAGCCGGAACGGCATGAGAATCCTTATCTAAGAAAGTCAAATGAGCTATCCTTATGAACCTAAATTGGCTATGACTAAGAAATTGGGCCTTTCTTGGGAAGAGGTACTATGAGTTGGTTGAACTAGAAAAAGAACCCTCTCTAGTACATATGTGATTGAATTCTCTATGGAAACCAAGGCTAAGCACCGAGAGGATGTGGTTAGGATGGTGGCCTAGTTGAGCATGAGATTAGGCACAATGAACATCCTTGGACGTCTCTTAAACCATGTTCCAACATAGGTTGCTTTTAGTTCTACCCTTGGCAAGTAGAACAACCTCCACGGAGTAGGATAGACTCCGAATTCTATACCTTGCTTGTATGGTCTATGTCGGTTAAGGCCTATTTCCATCATATGGGATGTGCACTCTAATATTGGATAGGTTCTACAACATGTAGGTAGTAGTATGGGATGCTATCTACACATGGCACGAGTAGGCTTAGAAAATACTAAAGTGAGTTCCCTAAGCCTTAGGGCTATTATGTGATTGTCCCCTATATGCTTGTGTGTCTCCTAAATGGTTTTATAAAGAATGTTGACTTAGTATGTTATAATATAATGATAAAACCCTTGTCTATGGTAACTCTTAGGAACACTTAGAAGTATATGAAGAGGTTGTATGGGCGGTCACTTCATTATTCACTTAAGTGTGGCTTAGGGTGACTTGAGATAGAGGCTTAAATAATAATGAAGGACTTACTTTGCTATCCTTTTTTTTAGTATTGTACACTTGTGTTAATTGAGTTGTAAATGATGTGAATATGGTCTTATTTGTGAATGGTGACTTGAAATGTGGGTTTATGCTTGTGGTTGTAAAGGTTTGTTAAAGAAGGTCTTAAAAGCATACATTCCTTGTAAATGTCTGTTGTGCATGTTTTCTTGAATGGTCATCATACTTAGTACTTATTGTACTAATTTCATATCTCTCTATTGTTACAAGTGTAGGTGGTGGAAAGTGAAGGGATCTTTTGAGGAAGCTTGGGATATTGACTCTTCTCAAGAAGCTTGGTATGTCTTCATATATTCGAGGACATAGTTGTTACCTTTCTAGTATTTCCACTTAGACATTGTATAAGACTTATATTTTGTTGTAAAGGGTCGTGCCCCTAAGATGTTCAATTCGTGTCTAAGATGGTACATGAGACTTAGAAATTCTACTTCGTTACATTTGAAAGATTTTATGAGTATTACGAATTTGTTTTAAAAAGTGTTTAAATTCCTTACGGTTTTTATTACCGAATGCGATGAATGAATGCTAAGAGGCTTGTATTAGACCTCTGAGAGGTCGAGTACGCATGTTACGACTTGGGGGTGCTCCCGGGTCGTTACATGATGCATCAATGGTAAGCGTAAAGCTTATTTGACTTGCATTCTAGACACTAGAAGATATCATACATTTATAATTGAATGTTGTTGATAAATAACGTTTCAAGGACACTACTTCTAATATTAAGTGTCAACAATCGTAAATCAGTTTAAAACCCAACTAAATGAGTTGTGGTCGAATCCCACAAGGAAAGGTACATATTTTAAATTCAATCAAGAAATATGAATGCGGTCTAATCAGCCATAGGAATAAGCATTATCGGAAAAAGACATCAAATAAAAGGGGTGACACAAATGTCAGATGGGAGTTTTGGTTTTAGATTATAAACTACAAAAAGTCACAAACACTAGGAATTAACAATAATGAGACACATTCTTGGGATGTGATCGATTATAGGCAAATATAGACATATGGGTAATTGCAACTATTAGTGAATAGCTAGATATTAGTGAGTAGGCTAGGCAATAAGGGAGGTAATTTTCTCTCGAACAATTACCCCGAATATGGTGATTTCTCTCGAACATCAACAAGGATGCAAATTAAGAGCAGCCCATACCTTAATCCATTCACTCTCTCGAGCTAAATGTGTGGAATTGGGTTTAGGGTTCACTCTCTCGAGCTAAACCCAGATCAACACAATACCCACAAACCGTTAATCAAAAACCTTAGTGCTAAAACCTCTCTCTCGAGCAAGCCAAGGACACAAACATAAAACTGCATTTGAAACTACAATTCTTAAATTAAACCATAACTAATGATTAAACTCACTTTTAAATGGCATTTAAACTAACAATTAGCAATACCCATAAACTAAATCAGCCCATAATCACATGATCATACCCCAAGAATAAGGGTTTTAGCTAGACATTATAAAAAGGTAAAAGCAATTACCAAATTGATTATCCATCAACTAGGTAAGAGTAATTTTGTCCTTACAATGCTCGAATTTGATAAATCTCAAAGACTCACTTCCAATTTCTCAAAAGTGAATTTCTTCAATCCTTTAAAGCTAAGGAAAAACTCAAGAGAAAACTGTCTCCAGATGTAAAAGATTATTAAAAGATTTTCAAGATGTTCCAACATACTAAACTAAATGTTCAAAAACCTCTTTATAGTTGCCAAAAATGTGCCACGAATAGGCATTTCAGCGAAGTAAGTCGGGCTCGCCGATCAACTCGGTGAGCCGCCCTTTGATCTCCACCATCACCTTTTCGCCTTGTCATTCAACATCCTTGGGTTCTATAACTTTAGGGGATCTATCTCTGCATCGCGGAACTACTCGGCGATTCGTTGACTGCTTATTTTTGTCACCGATTTGATTTCTTCCCTCAAGGCTGGCACACTAGAACTTTAGGCGGTGGAACTTACCCTTCAGCGATTCGCCAAACAATCTTGGTGATCACCAGGCTTGCCTCCCTTCAATTCTTTGGTTTTTTTTGTTCCTTTTTGCATGTTTGTGTCCTTGCTTTGTTTCTCAATCCATGTACCTAAAAATCAAGGAGTTTTCATCAGTTTATGGCACAAATCAAGCTTTTGAGGACACTAAATTTATATATACAATGCCATAAATTAGTCCAAATCTTAGACTCATCACCACCCTCAACTTAAACTTTTACTTGTTCTCAAGTAAAACTCAAGTTCAGTAGTTCAAAAATGATGTCTCAAACAGTACTACAAAAGACTCAACATGAATGCACACAACAAAACTCAATTACTCATACAATGATCAATTGTGCACTCAAAGATTCAAGTTATGCCTTCACCATTATCAAAGATGCTCAAGCTCATAATACTCGCTTCAAATGTAAGTTCAAGCTCAACAAAAGTATCCAAATGCCCTCATAACAAAGATAATTCCATACTCATACACAATGTCTCAACAATTTATAGTTTCGGAATCACATATGAATCTCACACTCACAAAGATGAACACATGCATGAATTTACCCATAGGTTTGCCCTTATTTTCCAATCAACAATTGTTTCAGCTCTGTCACGACCCGGCGTTACCCCCTGGGTGTAACACAGCGTACTCGACCTCGAAGGAATCTTATACAAGCCCTTAGCATAATCATAACATAAGCAATAGAAATGATGTGGAATTTAAAACTTTTTACAATCAAAGTGATTTCATAAATCGAATGGAAGTCTAGACTTTATCTCATAAACCATCTAATACAATCGAATATAATCTTAGGGTCATAGCCCTTTATACAACATAGTCTCGAAAATAGATAGAAAGATAGGAATTAAAAATGAACAATTTGTCCTCAAACTTGAGGACTCACCAAGAGCGAAGAGAGAATCAATCCAAGATCCACTTGAAAGAAGAAGTATACCTCAATGGCCGGAACCTACACTTATAGAATGGTAGAAAATATGGGTTAGAACAAATAATGTACTAAGTTTGGAAGCCATGCATAGAAAATCCTTAAAACATGCATAAAAGGGAGATTTAGTTGAAACCAAGCATTTATTAAGTTTAAAATCCATCATGCACATTAATGAATTAGCATGAATCAATCCATATCATAAGCAACCCCAAAGTTATACTAGTGCAATGCAAAGGCAAGATCCCATAACCCTACCAAATACTAAGTAACACATTTAGGTCACCAACATCATACATATCTTGCCTTGACCTCATCATTAGCCAACATTCATAAATATGGAAACATTCATGTTCATAACTTATAATAAATAAAGTTACCATAAACAACAATCCATATCTTACATACATGATTCACATATCTTCGAAGCATAAGGAAACCACCCTATAACCTCTTTCCAAATCCCACTTGTGCAATGTATAAGTGAAGTCCCATACCCCCACTCACACTAAGTAGAACTTCTTAAGAAGTCGTAGGTGTAGTTCATATTCTTGTCATAATCATATTCTTATCATATAGGGAAATTTAGCCTTAATGGACATAGACCATGAGAGCTACATGGAATCTGGTGTCTTACCCCCACACCGAAAAGAGGTGTCCTATTTGCCTAAGGTAGAACTAACATAATATCTTTTAGGTGGGTCCACTAGCTAAAGACCTATGCGGGCACATAGTTATGGAACAAGGAGATTGCTACTATAAACCCAGACTTTCTAACGTAAAAGGTTTCCATCTCATGAGATAACTTACATTGGGAAGCCGAACTTTCTAACGTAAAATCTTCCATCTCATTTTCATATCCACTCGGTGCTAAGCATAATTCCCTTTTAAAAGTCATATTAAGTCTTAGTTAAGTTCATATTCGTGAAAGAATGCACTAGGCACTCAAGTCAATATGGTATCATAATAGCTCATAGATTCACTAGGTGAGAATGTCCTTTCAACCTTAGAATCATCAACATGTGAGTAAACCTTTCACATCATATTTATTGTGTGTTCATGAGAATAGCTTTTCATTCAACGCAACAATACTATCGTAGTCATAAACATATCATACATAGTAATGTGTAAGGGTAGGGGAGAATGATCTTACAACAATACCACAATTACACAATAATCATAGGATCTCCACTTTCTAAGTGAATCATAAGCTCATACACCATTCTCATAAAGATATACAAACCCTCATACTTTTGCTCTACAAGGGCCATGAATCACAACCAACCCAAATATACACAATTACTACATGATATAGGAGGTATTTCGTGATTCAATAACTAATTCATCATAAACATAATCAATTGATATACTTCTAATATTAACCAACCCACATCATTAATTCATAATTCATCAATATGGGGGAATCATGGGTCCATGGGGATATTTTATCATAATTCAACAATACTCCATCAATCCAACCATAATTCATCATAACCAACCATTATAAACTATCAATAAACAATTGAAAACGTTTTTGGAAAAAGATCCATGACATAGATTGAAAACCCTAGGTTTGGGGGAAATTGGAATCTTGAAAACCAACTTTTGAGGGGACTCTATGGGTGGAAACTACCCATAGATGAAAAGCACCCATACCTTGATTAATAATCCCCAAGAAATTTGAGGAAGAACCCTTGAAATCCACAAACCCTAGATCCAATTGCTCCTTTCTTCTTTCTTGAGTTTTAGAGAGAGAAATATTGAAAGAAGATGATCTCTTGGGTTTTCATTTTTATTCTATAGAAGTGACTAAGTTGGGGGAAATTTGACTTTAAAAGGTATATACTTGTTAGGAAAAGAGTATAACAATGTTGGTTCGAGTTTTGGAGGGATTACTTAAAGACCCTAACTTAAATTTTAAAAACAGCTTGTTGCACGTTTTTGCTCTCCCTTTGGCCCTCTTTGGCTCGCCAAGGGCACTAGGTGACACGCCTAATGGACCCTTGGCTTGCCTAATTTTACAGAATGCTCCCTAATGGAGCATTTCCCATGGGCGATGAGGGGGTCTTTTGGGCGATGCGCCAAGTGGGTTGGCGAGTCCCTTGCTCGCCTAAAATTACAGTAGCTAGGTCAAGGGGAGGCTGCCCACTAGGCGAGGGAGGTCCATTTGGCTAGTCTCCAATGGGCTTGGGAAATGCTACTTCCCATCTCCAAGTGGTCCAGTTCAAAATAAATTGTTTTCCTCCATTTTTTTTAAGTGATCTAGGCCCCTTTTGCCCTCTTGCTAGACTCTTACTTCATTCGTTGTAGCTCTAGTTAAGTCTACACATTTTCGGAGTGTTACATTATCTCCCCCTTCGGAAATTTTTTCCTCGAATTACAATCTAGACACATTACGGAAGTAAAAGACTCTAAACTAGCATCCCATTATCCATGCAACATAAAAATAATGCACAATTCAAGGGAGGAAACATCAACTCCATCGCAAGATGTAATCAATGCAACACGAGGGAGTGTGAACTACATCCACAACTCATTATGCACAACCCTCATCATTTCACATAAACATGGGATGAACTACCTTCTCCACTCAAAGCAAGATCAACACCACAATATGGAGCCAATATGTCATTTCATCACAAGCATAACTAAGTATGTTCATTAAATCATCTCATGAAGTCACATATTCCATCATCATACTAAAATGCAAATCAACATGAGAAACAGATAATTCATGAAAGATCAATTTACACTAAACATGAATTTCATCAAGTACATGCTTATACATAAGGAAACCATGGAAACATTCATACAACATACATGACTCCCAAAACACCAAAACTCAAGAGGAACTATTTACCTCAAGCTTGAATAGGAGAAGGAAAAAGATGAGGATAGCGGGACATCATGAAAGATCAATTTACCTCAACTAAGTGATTCCTTCATAAAACCTTTACGGAAGCTACTTCTTTTTTTCTCAACCTCTTAACTTATCGGTCTAAAATCTCTACCGGAACGTCTTCATAAGAAAGACTCTCATCAACTCCCAAACCCTTTATAGGAATGATGGATATTGGATCACCAATACACTTCTTAAGCATGGAAACATGAAATACCGGGTGAACCGAAGCCAATTCATTTGGCAAGTCTAATTCATAGGCAACCTTGCCAATACATTTCAAGATTTGATATGGGCCTACATATTGGGGACTAAGCTTTCCCTTCTTACCAAACCTCATCACACCCTTCATAGGTGAGATTTTCAAGTAGACCCAATCACCAACTTTGAATTCTAGATCCCTTCTTCTAACAATGCATAAGACTTTTGCCGACTTTGGGCCATCTTCAACCTCTCTCTAATGAGTCGAACCTTTTTAATGGCCTCATAAACTAGTTCGGGACCAACTAGATCAATTTCACCTACTTCAAACCAACCAATCGGAGATCTAAACCTCCTACCATACAATGCTTCAAAAGGAGACATGGTGATACTTGAATGATAGTTATTATTGTAGGCAAACTCTATCAATGGTACATGATCAGCCCTATTACCCTTGAAGTCTATAACACATGCCCTCAACATGTCCTCTAACGTTTGGATGGTGTGTTTCGCTTGACCATCCGTTTAAGGATGAAAAGCGGTACTAAGCTTAACATTGGTACCTAGCCCTTTCTAGAATGCCTTCCAAAAGTGCGAAGTAAATTGAGTACCTTGATCCGAAATAATATATAATGGAACCCCATGCAACTTCACTATCTCCTTAACATACAATTTGGCATAATCTTCCACCAAAAAGGAAACCTTGACAGGAATAAAGTGGGCAAACATTGTCATTCTATCAACAATGACCCAAATAGAATCATGTTGCCTTCGAGTACGAGGCAAACCCACAATAAAATCCATAATCACATCCTCCCACTTCCAAGTGGGAATATCTATATTTTGGGACAAGCCACCCGTACTTTGATGTTCGGCCTTTACTTGTTGACAATTCGGGCATTTGGCTGCAAAACTCGCTATATCCTTCTTCATACCATTCCACCAATAGACTTCCCGTAGATCACGGTACTTTTTGGTGGCTCCTGAATGAATAAAATATTGCAAACCATGAGCTTCTTCTAGAATTTTCTCTCTCAAGCCATCAATATCCAGAACACATAATCGACCTTGGTACCAAAGCACCCCATCTCCCCCTTAGGAGAAGGCCTCAACGGATTTGTTGAGTACCGCTTCTTTCAACTCCATGAATATGGGATCAAGGTCTTGCTTGGACTTCACGTCCATTACAAAGGATGATTCGGAACCATTATGCACCATGACGCCACCCTTGGTGGAATCCACTAGTTGGACACCCAATCGGGCCAACCTATGCACATCCCGAACTAATTCCTTCTCTTCATCTTCTACAAGAGCCACACTATCCATGGATAATCGACTCATGGCATCCGCAATTACATTAGCCTTGCCAGGGTGGTAAAGGACACTCATGTCATAATCCTTTAAAATTTCTAACCACCTTCATTGTCAGAGGTTCAAGTCTTTTTGGGTAACACATATTGAAGACTCTTGTGATCGGTGAACACATCTACATGTACCTTATAAAGGTAATGTCTCCATATCTTCAAAAAAAACACTACCGCCGCTAGTTCAAGATCATGGGTCGGGTAATTCTTCTCATGGATCTTGAGTTGCCTTGAAGCATAGGCAATCACCTTACCATGTTGCATAAGGACACATCCCAAACCCACTCGAGAAGTGTCACAATATACCACAAACCCATTGGTACCCTCCGGTAAGGTCAACACCAGAGCAAAAGTAATCTTATCTTTTAACTCTTTGAAGCTTTTCTCACAAGCCTCCAACCACACAAATTTAACCTTCTTTTGAGTCAAAGCCATCAATGGAGAAGCAATGGAGGAAAAACCCTCAACAAACCTCTTATAATAATCGACCAAACCCAAAAAGCTTCTAATATCGGTAGGAGTTAGAGGTCTAGGCCAACTCTTGACCGCATCCATCTTCTTAGGATCTACCTCAATACCCATGCTCGACATAATATAACTAAGGAAGGCAACCGACCTTAGCCAAAACTCACATTTACTAAACTTAGCATATAATTGGTGGTTTTTAAGGACTTGCAATACAACCCTCAAATGATTCATATGTTCACCCTCATTCCTTGAATAGATCAAAATATCGTCAGTAAAATGATCAGAAATGAATCAAGATATTACCTAAATACCCTATTCATTAGGTCCATAAATGTCGTTGGGGAGTTAGTTAGACCAAAAGACATACAGGAACTCATAGTGACCGTATCGTGTTCGAAAGGCCGTCTTAGGAACGTCAACCCCTCTCACCCTTAGTTGGTGATAGCCCGAATGTAGGTCAATCATCGAAAAGTAACTAGTGCCTTGGAGTTGGTCAAACAAATCGTCAATTCTAGGAAGAGGGTATTTATTCTTTATAGTCACCTTGTTTAATTGGCGGTAGTCAATACACATCCTAAGGGACCCAACCTTCTTCCTAACAAAAAATACCAGAGCACCCCATGGAGTGATGATTGGTTGAATAAAGCCCTTGTCTAACAAATCCTTGAGTTGTTACTTTAATTCTTTCAATTCAGCCGGAGCCATTCGATATAGAGGAATGGATATAGGTTGCGTATCCGGCAAAAGATCAATGCCAAATTATATTTCCCGTTCTGTAGGAATGTCAGTCAAAGTCATCGGGAAACACTTCCGAAATCTAACTCACCACGGGGACCGACTCTAAAGAAGGAGTCTCGGATTCAACATCCATTACCCTTACAATATGGTAAATGCATCCCTTGGAGATCATTTTCCTAGCTTTGAGACAAGAAACAATTTTACCTCTAGGGATAGAATTTTCCCCCTTCCACTCTAAAACGGGTTCTTTTGGAAATTGAAACTTAACCACCCGAGTTCTACAATCAATAGAGGCAAAACATGCATGCAACCAATCCATACCCAAAATGACATCAAAGTCTAACATGTCCAACTCTATCAAATCAACCAAAGTGACTTTATGAGACAAAGAAATAGGACAACTCCTATAGACTCTTTTTGCCACTACCGAGTCACCAACCGGGGTAGAAACCAAAAAAGGTTCTTCTAACACATCGGAGAGTATTTCAAACTTCATAGCCACATAAGGTGTAACAAAAGACAAGGTGGCACCGGGGTCTAACAATGCATATACATCAATGGAAAAGACTTGTAACATACCGGTCACAACATCCGGAGAACCCTCTTGGTCACTTCGGGATTGGAGAGCATAGAAGCGGTTTTTCTTGGGAGCATCGGGATTTGAACCACTCGGAGGAAATTGCTTGCCCTCTCTTCCTTGAACATTTAGCATGGGACAATCCCTAATCAAATGACCACTCTTCCCACAATTAAAGAAACCATTTGTGCCAACTAGGCACTTACCACCATGTTTTTTGCCACATTTTGCACAATTTGGCCTATCCACATAAGAACCACCACTATTACCTCCTTATGGCTTAGGGTTAGACACCCTATCTTTGTTGACCTTTGGAGCACTAGAGGAGCCTTGGTTGGAGAACCTTTTCTTGAACCTTGGTTTACCTTGACTCTCAAATTTACCTTTGGAAGAATTCCCATCATCGGTCTTTGCCTTCTTTACTTCCCTATTTACTTGTTTAAGCTTTTGTTCCTCAATTTGTTCAGCATGAACCATAAGACGTGAAATATTCATACTTAGGATTAGCATTGCCGAACAACATTCATTGACTACCAAGTCAGATACCCCTATAGCAAATTTGTTCATCTTGGCCCTAGAGTCTGCTACCAAGGTTGGAGCATACTTGGACAATTGGGTGAATTTAAGGCCATACTCTTTCACACTCAAACCCCCTGTCTAAGATTTATGAACTCTTGCATCTTTTGTTCCCTCAACTCTAGGGGAAAGAACCTATTAAGGAAGACCGACTTGAACAATTCCCAATCTACCAGACCCGCCCCTATGGGTCTCTCACCTTTCCATTGCTCATACCATACTTAAGCCATATCCTTCAGTTGGTAGGCGGCTAGTTCCGCCTTCTCTTGGGAAAACACCCCCATAGCATCAAGCGCTTTAAACACTTCATCAATAAACCCTTGTGGGTCCTCCTCCACTTTGGAGCCATAGAACATAGGAGGATTCATTCTAGTGAAATCCCTTATCCTTGAAGCGGTTGTACTCACATTGGGGTTCACATGAGTTCTAGCATCCCTATTAACTTGAGCCGTCACGGCTTGAGTCAATACTTGGAGAGCTGACTTTATTTCAACATTTGTCATAGCCCCCGCATAAATAGGAGCTTGAGGAACTTGAGGCTCTTGAGGACCTTGGGGAGGAACTCCCTCATTCACTATCTCTTCTTCTATCCTTCTTACGTTCTCCCTTCTTGTATTCATATCCTATCAACACAAGAGAAGGGTTAGGAAAAGGACTTCATAGAGTTCTCAGGCACGACTAAAGAGTAATGAAACAAGTGAAAGTTCCTAAGCATCTTATAGCCTCTCATTCATAAGTGTGGTGTGCATCACACTCATGAACAAGACTCTACTAAACATGGTTCATGAGACATAATCCTAGTATCATTTTAAACCTTGTGCTATGATTACCAAGTTTTTAACGACCCGAGATTACCCCCTAGGTGTAACACGGCGTACTCGACTCCGAAGGGGTCTTATACAAACCCTTAGCATAATCATAACATAAGCAATAGAAAAGATGCAAAATTTAAAACTTTTTACAATCAAAGTCATTTCATAAATCGAATGGAAGTCTAAACTTTATCTCATAAAACCATCTAATACAATTGAATACAAACTTAGGGTCACATTCCTTTATACAACATAGTCTCAAAAATCGAAAGGAAGATATGAACTAAAAATGAACAATTCGTCCTCGAACTTGAGGACTCACCAAGGGAGTGGAGAGAATCAATCCAAGCTCTACTTGAAAGAAGAAGTATAACTCAATGGGTTGAACCTCCACTTATAGAAAGGTAGAAAATATGGGTTAGCATGAATAATGTACTAAGTATGGAAGCCATGCATAGAAAATCCTTAAAACAGTGCATAAAAGGGACATTTAGTTAAAACCTCACATTTATTAAGTTTAAATCCATCATGCACATTTATGAATAAACATGAGTCTATCCATATCATAAGCAACCCCAAAGTTATACTAGTGTAATGCAAAGGCAAGATCCCATAACCCTACCAAATGCTAAGTAACACATTTAGGCCACCAACATCATACATACCTTACCTTGACCTCATCATTAGCCAACATTCATAAATATGGAAATATTCATGTTCATAACTTATACTAAATTAAGAGACCATAAACAACAATCCATATCTTACATACATGATTCACATATCTTCATAGCATAAGGAAACCACTCTATAACCCCTTTACAAATCCCACTTGTGCAATGTATAAGTGAAGTCACATACCGCCACTCACACTAAGTAGAACTTCTTAAGAAGTCGTAGGTGTAGTTCATATTCTTGTCATATTCATATTATTAGACCATGAGAGCTACATGGAATCTGGTGTCTTACCCCCACACTGAAAAGAGGTGTCCTACTTGCCTAAGGTAGAACTAATATAATATCTTTTAGGTGGATCCACTAGCAAAAAACCTATGTGGGCACATAGTTATGGGATAACAAGATTGCTACTAGAAACCCGGACTTTCTAACGTAAAAGGTTTCCATCTTATGAGATAACTTACATTAGGAAGCCGGACTTTCTAACGTAAAAGCTTCCATCTCATTTTCATAGCCACTCGGTGCTAAGCATAATTCCCTTTTAAAAGTCATATTAAGTCTTTACTTAAGTACATATTCGTGAAAGAATGCACTAGGCACTCAAGTCAACATGTTATCATAATAGCCCATAGATTTACTAGGTGAAATGTCCTTTCAACCTTAGAATCATCACCATGTCAGTAAGTCTTTCACATCATATTCACAGTGTGTTCATGAGAATAGCCTTTTATTCAACACAACAATACTATCATAGTCATAAACAACATACATAGTAATGTTTAAGGGTAGGGGAGAATGATCTTACAACAATACCACAATTACACAATCATCATAGGATCTCCACTTTCTAAGTGAATCGTAAGCTCATACACCAATCTCATAAAGATGTACAAACCCTCATACTTTTGCCCTACAAGGGCCATGAATCACAACCAACCCAAACATACAAAATTACTACATGATATAGGAGGGATTTCATGATTCAATAAATAATTCATCATAAACATAATCAATTGATATAATTCTAATATTAACCAACCCACATCATCAATTCATAATTCATCTATATGGAGAAATCATGGGTCCATGGGGAGATTTTATCATAATTCAACAATACTCCGTCAATCCAACTATAATTCATCATTATCAACCATAAATAAATAATTGAAAACGTTTTTTGAAAAAGACCCATGACATAGATTGAAAATCCTAGGGTTGGGGGAAATTTGAATCTTGGAAACCAACATTTGAGGGGACTCTATGGGTGGAAAATACCCATAGATGAAAAGCATCCATACCTTGATTAATAATCCCCAAGAAATTTTAGGAAGAACTCTTGAAATCCACAAAACCTAGCTCCAATTGCTCCTTTCTTCTTTTTTGAGTTTAAGAGAGAGAATTATTGAACGAACGTGATCTCTTGGGTTTTCTCTTTTATTCTATAGAAGTGACTAAGTTGGGGAAACTTTGACTTTAAAAGGTATATATACTTTTTAGGAAAAGCGCATAGTATTGTTGGTTTGAGTTTTGGAGGGATTACTTAAAGACCCTAACTTAAATTTTAAAAACAGCCTGTTGCACGTTTTTGCTCGCCCTTTGGCCCTCCCTCCTTAGCTCACCAAGGGCACTAGGAGACATGCCTTATGGACCTTGGCTCACCTAATTTTACAGAATGCTCCCTAATGGAGCATTTCCCATGGGCGATAAGGGGGTCTTTTGGGCTATGCGCCAAGTGGGTTGGCGAGCCCCGCCTAGCTCGCCCAAAATTACAGTAGCTAGGTCAAGGGTAGGCTTTTCACTAGGCGAGGGAGGTCCATTTGGCTAGTTGCCAATGGGCTTGGGCGATGCTACTACCCATTGCCAAGTGGTCCATTTCAAAAAAAATGTTTTCCTCCATTTTTCTTAAGTGATCTAGGCCCCTTTTGCCCTCTTGCTAGACTCTTACTTCATTCGTTTTAGCTCTAGTTAAGTCTACACATTTCCAAAGTGTTACAAGCTCACTTAAGATCAAAAAGGTCTTTACAAGGCTTGTAACTAGGTTGAGTGTAAAGGTATGGTCATTTAGGCTTAGTGGCTACTACCCTCATGCAATATGGTTTGAACATCACTTTCTTCCTTTCTTTAAAATTTTAATCATGCTCAAAATTCGCCCCTTTATTCAACTTCCAATGGACTCCCGGACAACCCATTTCTTTCACAATTTTCACAACCTTTTCATATTTTTTCTTTTACTTTCTTCTTTTCTTTCTCTTTGTTTATATGGAGGGGTTCCATCTTTTTCAAGACCATTGCTAAAAGGGGGATTTTTCACAATTCTTGATTTACATTTTCTTTTCACCACACCCCCAACTTAGGCCTTTTGGCCTAAGTTGGCTATTCAAAAAAACCACATTTCATGAGAGTTATGGGTGAATGGATAAAGAGGGGTCATAATTGTTCAAGTTTCTTCCAAGAAGAGGATAAAGTTTAAAGGAGTTCAAGCAAGGTTCACACACCTCACAAGGTTGGCCACAAAAAGAGGTATATTTTCAAATTGTTTTACTCCTCAAAATCGTTTCCTAAGATCATTTCAAGAGATTGCATCACTTAGTCAATCGGACCAATGGGGAAAATTGTAGGTGTCACCACACACAATGTTCAAGGTAAGCTCATCACACAAGTCATTGGCACCAATATCAAACGAGGCTCATTCGAGCTAGTATGCAATGTTCATCACAAGAGACTCCATTCGATAACCGGCTAGTCACAACGAGATGCAAAAAGCGCACATATTGTCTATGCAAATTCATTTGGCCTCATCATATCCGTGCATTCATTTTTGTTCAATTAAGAGCATTATTCAAGTCTTCGGCATTGATCATAACCTATACCCAAATTTGCACAAGAACAACCACTTTAAACACAACAAGAGGTGGCAAAAATTTTCAAATGGGTCAAAAACCATTTCTATTCAAAATAAGGAGCCACAAGCTCAAATATCCACAAGATAGAATCAACACATAATTTAAAACACAAAAATCCAATATATATACCTAAAATTTCATCACAAGAGGTAAGTATGGAAATACCCCACCCCACCACAAATGAGAAGCAGTTGTCCTCAAATGCAACAAAAATAACCAAAATCAGTAAAAGCAACAGAGAGGGAGGTAAAGAATGGTCCTAACTACTCAGTCACTCCATCTATCGGGGAATCAATGCCTAGTGTCACATCAGTTGTAACCGCACTCGACTCAACCATAGTGGTGTCTCTCAATGAGGTCTGTCGGGCAGTCTCAAACATATCATCCTCTAAGTTGGCTAAATCATCATAAACAACCTCATCTCGCTCCCCAAGCTCTCTTCATTTGTTTCCACCTCTGAATCAGCAGCAGCCACATCATCCATAGGTACATCTCCGGTGGTAGTCGGAGGAATCTCAAAACTATCTAGAACACCCAGAGCCTCAGCTGACTTAAACAGTGAAGTCTGTGGACTTCAGATAGTCCACATCCTTTCTCAATTCAGAAACCTTGGCTTTCAAAGTCGTAACCTCAGAAATAAACCCTTATTGACTCTCACAAGTCTCTACTCTCGCCATGAGAGCACCAATAGATGTCTATAGGGATGTCAAAGTAGCTAAGATAGCTCGCTTAATTATCTAAGGCACCTCGGCCTCTAGCCGGGAAGCTCGCAGATCGGCAGAATGGGCTACGTGCCCCATCTTGAGGAGCATGGCTTGAGTGATCCTAGTAGGCTGGGAAGCAGCAAAAGAACCTATGGCCTGGGAAGGAGTGGTAGCGGGTGTACTAGAAGGTCCGGAGGCTGGAGTAGGCAAAGAGGCCTCTGCATGTATGGACTCAATATCAACCTCTGAGGGTGTATCCACTGGAGCTGCTCTCCTCCTATATGCCTCATCATGTGTGTACTCGGCCTCTATGCACCAGATATCAGTGGAGGATGTGGGTGTGACCTTAATGTCCCTCTTCTCATCACGAGGAACTCCTGCTCACCAACATAGCTCTGCGATCAACAGTGGGAAAAGAAGGGAAGTTTGGCCTTGTTTGGCCCTCATGGCCACTCCTACTCTATGATCAGCCCCAAGTTTAGCCTCTTCCTGGCTATGATCGACTCGAGACAAGTCATCTTTAGGTGGCGGAGGATGGACTCATTCTGTGAAGGCATGATGGAGCTCCTAATGAACCCGAACCAATATCGAGTGGTGATGTTCAAGTCCTTCTTCTCAATGGGAGCTCCTACCTCAATCCACCTCGGGGTGGTGTCAGAGATGAGGAGAGCTATCCAGCCCTTTAGGATCTATGTTGTAGTCAATTCCTCATACTCGTGCTCGAATCCTATGGCTCTGTCAAGTGCAGCATTGATATCATCGCTACTGTATCCCACTATTCTTCTCTGTACCACTATAGATACCACTTGTCTAAAGGTGTTGGCCTTCTTCTTTTCCTAGGGTACCAACTCACCATAGGCGGTGTAGAAATCTCTGACCCATGTAGGGATGTATGGGCCTCAGGGACTAGTGAAAATGTCAAATATGTGGAACCAGAGAGTGTCACCCATCACAGAGTACCTGTCCATCACCCCATCTATGGACAGTATCTTTTCCTCAAGAAAGGTCCTCAGTCCCTCGGCCTTTAGATTATTGAGTAACCGGGGAGGAGGACCCTAAACTGGTGGTGCTGGAACCACTGTCTGTGCCAGAGCTGGCACTGTGTTAGCAGCAGGAGGGGTAGACTCCCATCACTGCCAGATCTTGATGTGGTTGGTCATCCTCAAGCTTAGAGAATGAGTCCTGAGAGTGGACAGACCCCCCATCACTGCCAGAGTTGTGTTCCGGTCTCTCCCCTATGGGCGCTTTGCCTTTGCCCTTGCCTCCCTTCGGAGGTGCTTTCTTTCCTTTTTTAAAAGAAGCAGTTGCTCCTCCATTAATGACTATGCCCCGTGCTCATTTGCAGGGTGGCATTCCACTCTCGCCTTAGTTGGTCCCGTCCATGTTGGTCGGTCCCAGCCATATCTGCAAAAACAAACCAAAAAGAGTTGGAATTAATTTATGGAAAATGCAAAGTACAGGTTGCAGAAAGACTCGTTGAACCGATTGGCAGGTCGCTGAGTCACTTTGGCGAGCCAGATAGGGCTCGCCGAAAGGACTGGCCTGAAAATTTTCCAGCAAAATAGCAGGTCAGTGATGTACAGGACCCTTCAGCGAATCACTAACATCACTCGACGAGCTCAGAGTAGCCCACCGAAATTAACAGTGTGTTTTAGGTGTTAGGGATGCAGAAAGGGCAATTAAACGAGACTTTTGGCAAGTCGGTGGCGAGCTCAGGCTTCCCACTGAAAGTTACAGACTATAAGCTAGCCAAAACATGAAATTAAAGTCAATCAAGAGGGACATTGGCGAACCACCGAACGGTTCGGCGAGCTCAACTTAGCTCGCCAAGCTGCCCAACGTGCCAACTTTCATCCCCATTTCCAAAATTCAAGCTTGCAACCCTTGAAAACAAAATCAAACTACATACTTATGCAATTAAGCCTAGACCCATTTGACCCATGCCACTGGGGTACTCATACTTTCCCCAGTTTAGCTGAAATTGGCCATTTGATGACTTTTTCCTTTAAGAATGATGTCAAATGCTCCATCATTAGGCAAAGTACGTCATTTAGCACAATTAGGGTTACTCAAACTTCACCCGACTAGACCCAACCAAAATTTACCACAACCCAACAATTTATGATTAATTTTAAAGCACAAAACTCAAGAAATCAACAATTTAAGCAATTTAGGCACGAATTTGACACTAAAATAGGCAAACTAGCACAACAACTACAATTTCAATACTGTCCCAGCATACAACAACAAGATTTTAACAAATACATTCGAGTTCAACCGTTATTCAAGAGTTTAGGGTTCGGGAAACCAACCTTTCAGACAAAATAAGAGTTTGAAATGCTAGGCAGCAATGTAATCCAAATTCGATCACGAGATCAACACGACAAACTACAAAAATTAGGAAATATATGCAAACTATAGAGTGTGGGTGCAAGTGTACGAGGCTAAAAATGAGGGAATATGAAAGATTTTGAGAGTTTAAACCATTTGTCCTTTAAAAACCTTTTAGTTTGCGGCCTTTTCAGCAATATTAGTTGTCCTCGCAGAACCACTTGGCGATCCGCTGAGTGGTTGCTTACCATGCCAAGTTTTACAAGACTTCCAGTTAATTTGAGTGTCTAAATAGCAGACAAAATTGGGCTCATCGACTCGTCCATGGGCCCACTGAGTTTTACAGACTCTCGTCTGTGATTTTTGTGAGTCCAACAACGATCCAAGTCGGGCTAGCCAACCTCTTCGGCGAGTTGCCAATTGGACTCTTGTCCCGCCAACCGGCATTTTTCAAACACATTCCACTTTTCAACCTGCACAACCAACACCTGTTATTCCAAAAACAAAAACAAAGCATTAAAAACTTGAGTTGCCTCCCAAGAAGCTCTTTAGTTAACGTCGTAGCACATCACAAGTACCCACTCAAGCTTCGTTCTTAGGGTTTGCAATAGTATCACTAGGAAACCCCCCATGTTGTCTTGGGTTTAAATGTGAAGAAATTTGACCCATTTGGGTCTCCAACTGCTTGATAGATATGGAATGTGAGGTTACCGTCTGGTTGAGAGCCGATACATCTTCCTTCATTTCCTTCAAAACTTTATTGAACCCTTCAACCTTTTTGAGAATACGTAAGAGCATATCCTCAGTTCGGCCACCCTCAAAATCGTTGGGCCTTTGACGCTCATGGGGAGGAACATACCTATCCTTCTCCCCTTGATGATTCTAAAATTTGGACTAATTTAGGGATTTATTTACAATTATTTAGAGTCCTAAAATTCTTATTTTATGCCAATAACTTATGTAAAACCCTTGATTTCTAGGTAGATGTATTGAGGAACAAAGCAAGGACACTAATTTGCAAAAAGGAATAAAGTGAGCTGAAAGAATGAAGAAAAGCAAGCCTGGAGATCGCCAAGTCCACTTGGCAAGTCACTGAATGGCTGCTTGACCGCCTAAAGTTCCACTGTGCCAAGCCCTGAAGGAAAGAACTAAGTTGGCGAGAGAAATTGAGTAGTCGGCGAATTGCCGAGTGGTTCTGCGATGCAATGTTGGATCACCCAAAGTTACAGACCTTGAGGATGCTGAAGGCAAGGTAGAAAAGCGATGGAATTGACCAAAGGATGAATCACCAAGTGGTTCGGCAAACCCAACTTACTGCGTCGAATGGCTTTTCGCATCATATTTTTGGCGCCTATAAATATATTTTTAAACATTTAATTTAGAATGAATTGAATAGTATCTGAGTTCATATTATTATTTTGAGCATTGAGAAAAGTTTTCTCTAGTTTTCCCTATGCTTTGGAGAATTGAAGTTTTTCACTTTTGAGAAATTGAAAGTGGGTCTTTGAGATTCTTCGAATTAGAACATTATAAGGACGAAATCAATCTTACCCAGTTGATGGAAACTCAATTTGGTAACAGTTTTTATATTTTTATGATGTCTAGCTAAATCCCCAATTCTTGGAGTGTGATTATGTGATTATGGGCTGATTTAGTTTATGAGTATTGCTAATTTTTAATTTAAATATTGTTTAGAAGTGAGTTCAATCAGTAAATGTGGTTTAATTTAAGAAATATAGTTGAAAATGCAGATCTACCCGTGTTTTTGGCTTGCTCGAGGGAGAAGTCTTAAAACTAAGCTTATTGATTGATGGTCAGTGGGTATTGGGTAGACATGGGTTCAGCTTGAGAGAGTAAATTCTAAACCCAATTCCACACATTTAGCTCGAGAGAGTGAATGGACTTGAAACGACCCAAAAAGTTCCTAAAAATGTGCTTCGAAAGTTTTCGGAAACTTATTTTAGCTATATCTAAAAATCCATTTCATTTTTCAAAAATCCAACTTCATATTCTTGTTTAGGGGGTCAAATTGAGTGGGAAATGGGTCTAACTCAAATTTTAGAGCAACCGTATCAAAATCCAAAATTTCCAAGTGAAGCCTTTTTCGAGGGTCTACTTTGGAGGGTCATATCTCCTACCACACAAATAATTGGGTGGTCTATAATATATACATGGAAAGCCCTTTGAGTTAGCTACCCAACGCACTTCTTTTCACCTCATTTGGAGTTCGGACGAAGAAGTTATGCCCATTTTTGTAAAATCTGTCCGTGCAGGAAATGCAAATTCCAGTGACCGAATTTACTGTTCACCCGCCTCATTTTTTTTTCTAAGTGTTGGTTCCGTTTTTCCAAAGGGCATATTTTATTTCCTATATAACATTAATTCAATTCCCATCTCTAAAACATTTCCCAAAACACCTCTCCCATACTTAGACACATTTTCTCTCAAGTTCTCTCAAGAACCCTAATCCAAAACCTTCCTCAAGATTGAAGAGACTCTTGCTCCAAGTTCCAAGCTTCCATTGAAGACACTCTCAAGACCTTCATAAAAACTCAAGGTATGTGGTGTTGAACTCATGGGTCCTTCCACCCATAGTGCCTAGTCTCTATTCTACTCACTAATTCATGGTTTAAGTTGAGAATTCATAAATTAGTCTTGTTCCTTGTATAAATTTCCTGCACAAGTGAATTTTAAACATGAAAAGTGATTGTTTTGAGCATGTTGTGACTCTAGAACCCGAATCTAAATTTGGAATGGATGTGGAGATTTTTCATATGGTCTTGTGGGTGTTAAAAGGCGTTGTTGTAGGTTGTTCACTGGTTTGGCTGCATAATTACTACCATATCTTTCATGCTCTTTGATCCTATTACATGCCTTCAAGGTGTTTACCAAAATGTCCAATTATAGAGAATTGATGAATTGATGCTTTAGGGCTTGAGTTATGAGATGTATGGCATTCCAGAGATGTGTTAATGACAAACTAAGCTTGTGTAAATGTTCATTCCATACATGAGATTGCATTAGAGCCTAATGTGAATTTCCTATTTAAAGTGTTGCATGACCATGCCCGGTCCGGGGAAAAAGAACCGGATAACCATGTGAGGGGTTTATACCTCACCACCTAGGATGCTTGGGGTGTGACCAACATCAACCATGTGAGAAGTTTATATCTCACCACCTAGGATGCTTGGGGTGTGACCAACATCAACCATGTGAGAGGTTTATATCTCACCACCTAGGATGCTTGGGGTGTGACTAACATCAACCATGTGAGAGGTTTATATCTCACCACCTAGGATGCTTGGGGTGTGACCAACATCAACCATGTGAGGGGTTTATACCTTGCCACCAGGGTGTCCAGGTGTGAACGGCATCCCCCATTCTAAGTTGGGGTTATAGATTGGTTGGATTATGCACACACATATGATATCTTCTATTAGTATAGATTTACTTAAACATGTTTCGACTTCACTTTGATCATGTATCCTCATATTGTTATTCATTATGCCTATGGAACTATTTCTTGCATTTCGATTGTGTCCTTGGCTATTGTTGTATTGCACCCCGCATACTTAGTACATTCCAAAGTACTAACGCATATTTTGCCTACATGATGTCACCATGTAGGGACCGGAGCTACTCTTGATCCTTCTCTCCATCCACGTGGCTAGTACGGTGCTTACCCGAGTTTGTTGGTGAGTCCTCAATGATTCGAGGGTTATGTTATGTTTCCTACTCCTATGTTTTGAGACTTTAGCTTGCAATTGTATTTTGACTATGAGGGGAGCCGGTAGTATGTCATGGCCCCCGTCCTATCTATGTGTGTAGAGGTGTGCGTTGGACAAGTATTTTGTAAATGAGCTTGGCTCTTATTCTATGATGTTATTTTGAAATGGTTTGCCCTTAGTCCCTAATTCCCGTTATTTAATGTTAAATGTACTTTCGCGACCAATGAAGTGTGATGACAAGTTTGAGAGGCTTGTTTGGGGTTCCTTCGGGTTCCTTATTCGCCATGTCACGTCTAGGCCCTAGGCTTGGATCGTGACAGGACTAAGGTGTGGGCTGTTCTTATTTTTCTTGATTGTTGATGTTTGAGAAAAATCAACTTGATTCGGGGTAAATTGTTCGAGAGAAAGTTTATCTCCTCCATAGCCTAGCTTACTCACTAATATCTAGATATTTTCTAATAATTGCAATTACTCATTTGTCTATATTATCCTATAATCAAATCACATCCCAAGAATCTGTTTCATTATTGTTACTTCGTATTGATTTTCGTTGTTTGAAGTTGATAATTAAAACCAAAACCCCCTTTTCTAACATCTATGTCACCCCCTAATTTGAATGATGTTTTTATTCGATAATTTCTATTCCTATGACTGATTTGACCATGCTTGAACTTCCTAATTGATTCTCAAACACGTACCGCTCCTTGTGGGATTCAACCCTAACTCATTTAGTTGGATTTTATACTGACTAGCGATCTTTGACACTTAGAATTGGATGAAGTGTCCTTGAAACATTAAATCAAAATGGCGCTACAGCCGAGGAATTATGTTGTTTGAGATTTTATTGGTGAAGATGAAATTTTCTCTGTTTAGTCATAGTTGAATCTACTTATTTTTAGTTTGTTTTGTGTGTTGCTGTTTTAAAGCAGAGGAAATGAGTGTCAACAAAAGAAATGATAGCCAAGTGAGCCACCAAGATGACATCAGCAATCTCAATGATGTCAATGAGCCGAATGTTAATGACCTTAATCTTGTGGGTGGAGTTGGTGCCATTCAATTGCCTCCGGCTGTAGGATTGATTTTTGGAGTTGGGGTAGAAAGTAGGCAGGTTGGGTAGTTTATTGAGCTGGGTCAAGCTCGCCGAACCACTTGGTGGCTCGTCGAACCCCCCTTGATCGCCTTTAATTTCATGGTTTTTGATGCTTTTGGTTCTGTAACTTTCGGCGAGAAGCCTGACTTCGCCGAGTGCACTCGATGACTCGCCGAAAGTCCTCTTTGATCGCCCTTTTTGCGCCCCTAAGCCCTAAAATACACTGTAACTTTTGGCGGGCTAGTCTGAGTTCACTGAATGACGTCGATGATTCACCAAAAAGCCCTTCCCATCACCGACATGCCATTTTTTTGGGAAATTTTGAAGCCAATCCTTTTGGCGAGCCCGATCTTGTTCGCTAAACTGATTCGGCAAATCATCGATCCATTCGACGAGTCTGTGTGCATTATGATTTCTGTGATTTGTCTTGAAATGTTTCTAACTTTCTATGATGTTTCTGTAGATATGGCTAGAACCAACTTGGATATGCGGCCCCGTAAAGAGCACAGGGCATAGTGATAAATGAAAGGGCAGCCAATCCTCCTAAAGAGGAAAACATGGCACCTCCCAAGGGAGGCAAGGGCAAGGGCAAGAAGCCCATATCTGAGGTTCTGGAGCACAACTTCGACAGTGAGCGAGACTCCTTTTACTCCCAAGCTAGTTTTTCTGAGACGGATAAAGACTAGCCTTTTCAATCTCGGAGGACAGAAATCTGTGTTAGGTCTCACCCATATTCGACGAGAGTTCCAGAGGCCACCCCTTCTACAGCTGATGCAGTGCCAGCTCAGGCACCAATTGTGGTTCCAGACCACCAGTATAGGGTCCTCCTCCCCGGCTACTCAATAGACTTAAAGCCAAGAGACTGAGGATGATTCTGGAGGAAAAGCTGATGTCTAAGGAAGGTTTAGTAGGTAGATATTCCGCTGTAAGTATCACGCTCCAGTTTAATCGGTTCGAGCAATTCACCATGCCTCCAGGCCCCTATATTCCTACATGGGTTCGAAAGTTCTACGCAGCATATGGTGAATTGGTACCCAAGGGCAAGAAGAAGGCCACCACTTTCAAGTCGGTAGAGTCTGTCATGGTACAGGGGACAGTAGTGAGATGCAATCGCGATCATATCAACGATATATTGGATAGAGGGTCAGTCTTTGACTACCCAAATTTGGCTACCACTACGACTCCCTTCGATGATCTCAAGGGCTAGCTTTCACCCCTCATCTTTGACATCACCCCGAGGTGGATTGAGGCAGGAGCTCCGATTGAGAAGAAAGAGCTGAATGTAGTTACACGATACTGGTTTGGATTCATCAGCAACTCAGTTATGCCATCCCAAAATGATTCCATCCTCCGACATACTAAGGCAGTCTGGCTTGGGTCGATCATCTCTCGGAGGAGCATCGATATGGGACACATCACAGAGCAGTAGATGGCCATGAGGGCCAAGCAGAGCCAGACGACCCCTCCATTCTCGGTCTTGATTATAGAGTTATGCCAGCATGCTGGAGTTCCTCATGATGAGAAGAGGGATATCGAGATCACTCTTACATCTTCCACTAATATTTGGCGTATAAAGGCTGAGTACACTCGGGAGGAGGCAGACAAGAGAAGAGCGGCTCTGGTGGATGCATCCCCAAAGGTGGATATAGATTCTATACATGCAGAGTCATTTTTGCTTACTCCGGCCTCAGGGCCTTCAGGTACTTCCACTTCCTCCCAGACTCCTGGTGCATCTATTGCTTCTCACCCCCAGATTAGTCAGGCCATGATCCTGAAGATGGGGCACTTAGCTCATTCTGCGGATTTGAGGGCTACCCGATTGAAGGGTGAGGTACCTTGGATGATTAAGAGGGCCATCATTGTTGCATTGACACCCCTCTGGACATCTATTGATGATTTAATGGCGAGAGTCGACAGGGGGAGTCTTCTAAGGTAATGGTTTTGAAAGCCAAGATGGCAGATTTGAGGAAGGATTTGGACTACTTGAAGTCCATAGACTTTACTTCACTATTGGAGGCAGCTGAGGATGTGGACTCCCTCGGCTTCTTTTGAGACCCCTCTGGCCACCACTGGAGATGTGCCGGTGGATGATAAGGCAGTTTATGAATCTGAGGCAGAGATGGATGAGGAACAGATAGAGGTGCTAGAGAAGACCATCTATGGAGACCTGTCTAACCTTGAGGAGACGATTGTACAGTCGGTGATTCAGACATCACTGATAGAGACGTCCATGGCAGGCCTTAGTGGATCGAGTGTTTCTTATGCTACACCGAGCACTAATGCCTCGACAGATGGAGCGACTGTGTAGACAGGACCCTTCTTTACCTCCCTCTGTATCACTTTTATTGATTTTTAGTATTTTGTTGCATTTGAAGACAAATTATTTTTTGTTTGTGGCGGGGTGAGGTATTTCCATACCTACCTCTTGTGATTACTTTTTTTGTATATATTGGGTTTTGTGGTTTGATATTGTGTTGTGGATGTTTGAGCTTATGGCTCCTTATTTTAAATACAAATGGTTTTTGACCTTTTTGAAAATTTTGCCACCTTCTGTTATGTTGGATTATGGTGGTTCTTGTGCAAATTTGAGTGTCGGTTATGATCAATACTGATGACTTAAATAGTGCTCTTAATCGAACAAAAATGAATGTGCGGCTACGATAAGGCCAAATGAAGTTGCATAGACAATATGTGAACTTTTTGCATCTCGTTGTGACTAACTGGTTACCAAATGGAATCTCTTGTGATGAACATTGCACATTAGTGAAAGTGTGAAGTCTTGTTTTATATTGGTGCCAATGCCTTGTGTGATGAGCTTACCGTGAACCTTGTGTGATGACACCTACAATTTGCTCCGTTGGTCTGGTTGACTAAGTGATGCAAACTCTTGAAATGATCTTAGGCAACAATTTTGAATAGTGAAACAATTTGACAATATGCCTCTTTTGTGGCCAACCTTTTGAGTGTGTGAACTTTGCTTAAACCCTTTTTGAGTCTTAGCCTTTTCTTGGAAGAAACTAGATGCAAATGAGACCTCTCTTTATCCCTTCACCCATAATCCTCATGAAGTGTGGTTTTTTAATAGCTAACTTAGGCCAAAAGTCTAAGATGGGAGTGTGGTGAAAATAGAAGGTAAATCAAGAAGTGCAAAGAAGTCCCCCTTTGATCTATGGTTGTGAGAAAGATGGAACCCCTCCATACAAAAAAAAAAAGATAAAGAGAAAAGAAGAATGAAAAAGAAAAAGAACGAAAAAGTTGAGAAATAAAGTTATGAAAGTTTCAAAAGAAATGGGGTGTCCGGTATTCCATGAGAAGTGAATAATGGGGTGAATTTTGAGCATGAGTGAAAGTGTTGAAGAAAAGGAAAGAGAGTGTTGTTCATTCCACATTTCATGAGGATAGCAGCCACTGAGCCTAAATGATCATACCTTTACACTCAGCCCCGTTACAAGCCTTAAAAAGACCTTTTTTATCTTGAGTGAGCTGAAGTGAGTGTTGATTGGAAAATAAAGGCAAACCTATGGGTGAAGTCATGCATGTATTCATCCTTGTGAGTGTGAGAGTTGTTAGTGATTACGGAACTATAATTTGTTAAACCATTGTGTGCGAATATGGAATCATTCTTGTTGTGAGGGCAGTTGAGTACCTTTGTTGAGCTTGAACTTGCATTTGAAGCAAGTATTTTGAACTTGAGAATCTTTGGTAATGGTGAGTCATAACTTCAATCTCTGAGTGCACAATTGATCCTTGCATAAGTAAGTTGAGTCTTGTTGTGTGCATTCATGATTGAGTCTTGTGTAGCACTATTTGAGACATCCTTTTTGAACTGAACTTGAGTTTTACTTGAGGACAAGCAAAGGTTTAAGTTGGGGGTGTTGATGAGTCCGAGATTCGAAATCATTTAGGGCTTTATTTACAATGATTTAGTATCCTCAAATGCTTATTTTGTGCCAATAATTGATGTACAACCCTTTATTTCCAGGTATATGGATTGAGGAACAAAGCAAGAACACTAATTTGCAAAAAGGAACGAAGCGAGCTGAAAGAATGAAGAAAAGCAAGCCTAGTGAGCGCCAAGTCTACTTGGCAAGTCGCTGAACCGCTTGACCGCCTAAAGTTCTAGTGTGCCAAGCCCTGAAGGAAAGAACCAAGTTGGCGAGAAAAAGAGGCAGTCGGCGAATTGCCAAGTAGTTCCACGATGCAGTGTTGGAATGCTCAAAGTTACAAACCATGAGGATGCTGAAGGCCAAGGCAGAAGGGCAATGGAATTGACCAAAGGGCGGATCGTCGATTGGTTCGAAGAGCCCGACTTACTGCACCGAATGGCTCTTCGCAGCATATTTTTGGCGACTATAAATATATTTTTGAGCATTTAGTTTGGAATAAATTGAATAGTATCTGAGTTAATATTATTATTTTGAGCATTGAGAAAAGTTTTCTCTAGTTTTCCCTAAGCTTTGGAGAATTGAAGTTTTTCACTTCTGAGAAATTTAAAGTGGGTCTTTGAGATTCTTCGAATTGGAACATTGTAAGGACAAAATCAATCTTACCCAGTTGATGGAAACTCAATTTGGTAACGATTTTAATCTTTTTATGATGTCTAGCTAAAACTCCAATTCTTGGGGTGTGATTATGGGCTGATTTAGTTTATGGGTATTGCTAATTGTTAGTTTAAATGTTGTTTAGAAGTGAGTTCAATTAGTAATTGTGGTTAAATATAAGAATTGTAGGTGCAAACGCAGTTCTACCCTTGTGTTTTTTGCTTGCCCGAGAGAGAAGTCTTAAAACTAAGCTTATTAATTGATGGTCAGTAGGTATTGAGTTGACTAAGGTGTGGGTTGTTCTTATTTCGCTTTCTTGTTGATGTTCGATAGAAATCAACTTTATTCGGGATAAATTGTTCGAGAGAAAGTTTATCTCCTCTATAGCCTAGCTTACTCAATAATATCTAGCTATTTTCTAATAATTGCAATTACCCATTTGTCTATATTAGCCTATAATCAAATCACATCCCAAGAACCTGTTTCATTATTGTTACTTCGTATTGATTTCCGCTGTTTGTAGTTGATAATTAAAACCAAAACCCCCTTATTTGACATTCGTGTCACCCCTTACTTGAATGGTGTTTTTATTCGATAATTTATATTTCTATGATGTATTTGACCATGTTGGTACTTCCTAATTGATTCTCAAACACGTACCGCTCCTTGTGGGATTCGACCCCAACTCATTTAGTTGGGTCTTATACTGACTAGCGATCGTTAACACTTAGAATTGGATGAAGTGTCCTTGAAACGTTAAATCACCCCTTATCTTTCCTTCCAAGTGGCGATACGATCACGCCACTCTCTATCATGGTCTCTCCAGCCCTCATCTCTATTCCAACCTTGGTTTCCACTCGGCCTTGGGTAGTTAGCACGATAGACTCTTTCTTGGTTGGCTAGGAAATTCACTTCCTCATTGTACAACGCTTCAAATTTCGCATCTTTGGGGTTTAAACCACCAACACCGACAGCATTAACACTCCTTGTACTAACATTCTTGGTCAAGATGTCCAATTGGGGTCATCATCTTTGCCATGTTTTGGTCACTCTCTTGATCTTTTTCGATATGCTCCTTTGTCAATTTATAAGTGAGAGGAGAGACTTGATCTTCGCGGATGTATCATGCCCGGTTTATCTTGGTCATGCCATCAAGGAGTTGGGTTGCTATTACATAAGGTTGTTGCATTAAACCTCCTGGAGAAAGTTGATCAGCCACTCCCTTGTTCACCGAATCAAGGCTTCTATAGAAGTATTGCAGTAGTACATTATCAGGCAGTCCATGAGTTGGGCATTGCAGCACTATCTTTTTAAACCTTAGCCAAGTCTCATAGATTGGCTCGCCCTCCAAACGCTTGAAGCTTTGAATGTTGTCCCGAAGAATCATCATCTTCAAATGAGGGAAAAATCTCACTTGGAATACGGTAATAAGCTCTTCCCACGAAGTGATAGAATCTCTTGGAAACTAAGACAACCACTTGCACGCTTCTCCCATTAGAGAAAATGGGAACAACCTCAGCCAGACCAATTTTTGAGATATGTTCTTAAAGGAGAACGGTCCACAAACATCAACAAAACTCCTTATATTCTCATAGGGATCCTCATGAGTCAGACCTCTAAACAAACCCTTCAGTTGTAGGAGATGTAACATGGTGCTTGTAATATGAAAGACAGTGTTTCCTTCAGTTGAAGGCAATCGAATGGCACCAACACCACCCATTTGATTAGGGTCATTGACATTCGGGTCATTGACATCATTGAGATTCTCGATGTCATCTTTGTGGGCCACTTGGCTACCATTGCTTCCGTTGACACTCATTTCCTCCTATATTTAAACACAAGCAACACAAAACTAAAACTGAAAGTAAGTAGATTCAACTATGGCTAAAAAGAACACAATTCAACTTCACCAAAAGAATTTCAAACAACACCACTCACCGGCAGCGGCGCCATTTTGATTAATAACGTTTCAAAGACACTACTTCCAATTCTAAGTGTTAACGATCGTAAATCAGTATAAAACCCAACTAAATGAGTTGGGGTCAATCCTACAAGGAGCGGTACGTGTTATAAATTCAATCAAGAACTATGAATGCGGTCTAATCATTCATAGAAATAAACATTATCTAAAAAGACATATCAAATAAAAGGGGTGACACGAATGTCAGATGGGGGTTTTGGTTTTACATTATAAACTACAAAGAGTCACAAACACTAGGATTAACAATAATGAGACAAATTATTAGGATGTGATCAATTATAGGCAAATATAGACATATGGGTAATTGAAACTATTAGTGAATAGCTAGATATTAGTGAGTAGGCTAGGCTATAAAGGGGGTAATTTTCTCTTGAACAATTACCCTGAATCAGGTGATTTCTCTCAAACATCAACAAGCATGCAAATTAAGAGCTGCCCATACCTTAATCCATTCACTCTCTCGAGCTAAATGTGTGGAATTGGGTTTAGGGTTCACTCTCTCGAGCTAAACCCAGATCAACCCAATATCAACAAACCAATAATCAAAAACCTTAGTTCTAAAACCTCTCTCTCGAGCAAGCCAAGAACACAAACATAGAACTGGATTTGCAACTACAATTCTTAAATTAAACCACAATTAATCATTAAACTCACTTTTAAATAGCATTAAACTAACAATTAGCAATACCCATAAACTAAATCAACCCATAATCACATGATCACACCCCAAGAATTGGGGTTTTAGCTAGACATTATAAAAAGGTAAAAATAGTTACCAAATTGACTATCCATCAACTAGGTAAGAGTAATTTCATCCTTACAATTCTCCAATTTGATGAATCTCAAAGACCCACTTCCAATTTCTCAAAAGTGAATTTCTTTAATCCTTCAAAGCTAAGGAAAAACTTTAGAGAAAACTGTCTCCAGACGTAAAAGATAATTAAAAGATTTTCAAGATGTTCTAACATACTAAACTAAATGTTCAAAATATATTTATAGTTGCCAAAAATCTGCCACAAATAGGCATTTCAGCGAAGTAAGTCAAGCTCGCTGATCCACTCGGTGAGCCGCCCTTTAATCTCTTCCATCGCCTTTTTGCCTTGTCATTCAGTATCCTTAGGTTTTGTAACTTTAGGCGATCTATCACTGTATTGCGGAACTATTCGGTGATGCACCAGCTGATCCTTTTTTTCACCAATTTGGTTTTTTCACTCAAGCCTGGCACACTGGAACTTTAGGCGGTGGAACTAGCCCTTCGGCGATTCGCCAAACGCTCTTGGCGATCACTAGGCTTGGCTTCCTTCAATCCTTTGGTTTGTTTTGTTCCTTTTTGCATGTTAGTGTGTTTGCTTTGTTCCTCAATACATGTGCCTGAAAATCAAGGATTTTTTATCAGTTTATGGCACAAATTAAGCATTTGAGGACACTAAATCTGTATAACCAAAGCCCTAAATGAGTCCAAATCTCAGACTCATCAGTTGTCACTTCACAAAATTGATATGAAAATTACTGACGGATTCAAAATCTAAAGAATATGCAAGTTTTTATAAAAACTTATTTATAATCCTCATATGGATTAAATTAAGCAAGAATGTTTCATATTGTTATGCAAATTAATAACTTGAATTAAACTCTTTAAGCAATAGATTATTTGCTTAAAAAATTGAGGTGAAGAACTTGCAGAATATTTTGATCCTGATAGATGATTCATAATAGAAGAAAGTTTGAAACACAGTTTGCCAAATCTTTTCTACACACATGAGCTCCAAAAGAATGTTGATATCAATGTTCAACGGATTCGTCTGAGTGATAATGTGGTTGATTTACTCACCAAGTCTACCAACTACAACTTTCAAGAACATGGTGCACAATCTTGGAATGTGAAGATTCAAGTCTGTGGATTGATGTTCTCATTATGGGAAGTTAATACGTGTTTTACACTTTTTTTCTTACGAGGTTTTGTCCCACTAGATCTTCGTTGTAAGGTTTTTTTAATGAGACAGTTTTGATGCGTATTATTAGATATGTGTACTCTTTTTCCTTCACTAAAATTGTCTTTTTTAAAAGTTTTCTTTAGTAAGGTTTAACGAGGCACATCATCTACGAAGTAGACATTCAATGGGGGAGTGTTATAAATATAGTGAATGTTTCTCTTTTAGAGAAAATTTAGAAATCCTAATTTTGGGACCAAGTCAATTTCCACCTATAAATAGAGGTCTCTACATTGTAAAATCATCCCTTCAAGAGAAATAATAAGTCTTCTCTCTACTTTCTACTCATTGTTTTATATAGTTTCATAACAAGTTTTATTTTTAAGAATGAATAACTAAAGCTTGCAAAGAAAATATATTTTTTAAAAAGTAAATAAAGTGAAGGGTACTTTAGTAAACAAACAACTTGTTCTTAAAATTTATGCAACGCATATTATTTTGAATATAATAAACAAAACAATCAATAGGGAAAAATCTTAGCATAACTTATCTCATCATAACTAATCACAACGCAACTTATTCCACCATACCTAATCTCATCATAACTTGTATCCAAACCAAACAACCCCTAAATGTATCTAAATGAGGAATGTAATTGAAACATATAAACTGAATAAATCACTCATGTAATAACTTTGGAGTAGATCCTTCTAAAAGTTTCGAGAGTCAACAAACTTAACACTTTTTCTTCTCCAATAATTTCGTGCTTATGTAGTTCAACAGTGGTCAATATCACTATGTTGTTGAGACATTTCAGAATGTTGAATTCCTTAGAGTATTTATGATGGTTATAAAATTGATGAAATTCATTTAAAAGGAAGTTCTACGTACAAAGATCTCATTGAAGCTATTTCAACATAATTCTAAATCGATAAATGTTGAAATATATAGAGATAATATACACTGTGAAAAGATATTCAATTGTAATGGATATTTGAAACAAGATGAGCATGAGATTATTTATGGGATTAAAACGACGTAAATTAAATACAACTCACATATATACTTGTCCAAATACAAGAATCATATATTTGGAATATATTGACATATACATATACAAGTTCAAATATCTATATGCTTGAGGGATACAATTCATATACACAACTAAAGTTATTATTTATTATCATAGTCATAAACACTTTACGGCGGTCCTATTACCTCTTTAGATTTTCAAAATTGAATATATAGCCCCTTAAAAGGTCACACCCAGATTTGTGTTAGATAGTGAATGCACACGCCCTTGCCACATAATATATATTATTTTTTAATAATTTCCATTTATATTTTTCGTCTTTTCTTTCCAACCCTTTTCTTCTTCTCTTTTTCTTTTTCTTTTTCTTGACATTTGTTTGATGAAACTTTTTCTACCATTGATGAGAAAATTTCAAGTTTTAATCGTGACAGTATTAAGTTTACAGTCACGAAATGTGCAGTTATGAAATTTTCAATTTTTATTATTGAAAGGTGAAGTTACAAATCTATATTATTATTTCATTTTCTTCCATTGATAAATCTTTTTTCCACTATTTTCATCTTCCTTGCAAACATCAAAAGTTCATCAATTAATCCAACTCACTCCTTCCTTCCTACCATTAATATTATCAAGTCCTAAAACTTTGACATATTAAACAAAACTCAAATTAAGGAGGAGTTGACGACATGTTTCGACGTTTTCATCATCGATGACTGCTACGGCAATTTTGAAGAGTAAAAATCTGGCAAGAATTTTCATTCCTAATCGTTTCATCCACCATTTGATTGATACTCAAGTTATTTTCATGGATGCGTTTTTCAAATTCTTCGAATTGGGATAGTGGATACATAACAATAAAACTTTTCATTTCTATTTTCAAATTCTTCATACTATCATAATGGAGGATAAGCCTTAACCGACATAGACCATGTGAGCTTACCATGGAATCTGGTGTCTACCCCACACCGAAAAGGGGTTGTCCTACTTGCCTAAGGTTTCCATACTCTTAGCTTCGGTAGATCCACTAGATAACTACCTATGTCGGCACATAGTTTATGAGATAAGGAGATTGCTACTAGAAACCCGAACTCAACTAAGGTAGAAGGTTTCCATCTCATGAGATACAAACTTTGGGAACCCAGACTCAACTAAGGTAGAAGGAACCCATTCGGAAAGCCGGACTCAAGTAATGTAAAAGCTTTCATTGGGAAGTCGGACTCAACTATCATATAAGCTTCCATCTCATATTCATATCCACTTGGTGCTAAGCAATAATTCCCATGGAGTTCATATTAAGTTTTCACGACCCAAGGGTACCCCCTAGACGTAACAAGGCACATAGAACCCTGCAAGGCCCCATGTAAGCCACTTAACATATCATAACATAAGCATAGAAAAATAAAAAATAAAAATGCATTTAGATCCAAAATTTTCATAAAGAAAAGCGGAAGTCTAGACTAGTCTCAATATAGCCATCTATTACAATACTTGAATCAAATTGGGCCTAGCCCATACAACATGTCCGAAAATGGAAATACGATAAAAGAAACTACAAAGATAGCATATGTCCTCGAATCATGAGGACTCATCAATAAGCAAGGAGAAATGATCAATTCCAAACTCTAGCCACAATGGGGACCACCTCGAGAACCGGACCCTACACTTGGGGAAAATGTAGGAAAATATGGGTTAGTACAAAAATGCACTGAGTATGATAGTCATGCATAAAAAACTTGAAAACATGCAAAATGGGACATTTTAGTTAAATGCATGTCATTTACTAAGTTAAAGCATCATTTGAAAAATAATGGAAAAGAATAAGTCATAAGCATAATTAACTCATAGATCATCATGTCATAAGAGGAACATACCATAAATTGGGAAATATGGAGATTTCATCGATTCTTGGGAAATCTCATCATAAAACCATAACAAAACATGAATTCAATCATAATATAAAGTAGTGAAATCAATAGAATCGTTTTTGAAAGGAATCCATGACTTAGAGCAAAAACACTAGCTTTTGGGAAATTACTAGTTTTGAAATTGTGTTTGGAGGGATTCCATGGATGAAGACTGTCCATGGATGAAGGGCTACCATACCTTAGCTATTATGAATCTCCAAAGAAATTGAGTAGAAAACCTTGCTCCTTCAAACCCTAGCTCCCACTTTCTTCTTCTTCTTCCTTGAAGTTCTAGAGAGAGAATTTTGGGGGAAAGTTGGTTTTGATTTGGGGTTTTGGAATTATGAGGAAGATGACTTAATTTAGGGGTCTTAAATCATTATATAGTTAGTCTAATTTAGAGTAAAACGACATCACTTAGTATTAAATAAAAAAATGGAAAACCCAAAAGTACCCCTCAACTAACTCACAAAACTGTTTCTAGTAACCATCCATGACCCCCTCAGAAACGGACCGTGGTTGGACCCACGGTCCATGCTGGTGAAGCATGGGTTTGGGTTCTAGGGCCTAATTTTGTAGGCTCGACCTACGGCCCCTCACCCACAAGGCATGGGGGGCCTACAGGGCCTGAGTGGCCCCTCATGGGTCATTGCCCAGGGACATTTTTGGTGCCCTCCTCAAGGACCCATAGTTGGTCCCTGGGGTCATACCTTGACGTTCTAACACGAAAAATATTATTTTAAGGTACGGGGAGGTACATTTCCAACTCTAACCCTCATGTTAAGCTTTAGTTTAGCCTACTAGTTTCCAGAGTGTTACATATTAAGTCTTGACTTAAGTTCATATTCATGGAAGAATGTCTTGACACTCAATCCAACATAACTCATACTATAGCTCATAGATTCAATAGGTGAGAATAGCCTTTCAGCCTTAGAATCATCATATTGTGAGAAAACCTTTCGCATCATATCATAATCATACAAAAATGTGTATATGAGGATAACTTCCAACAACACAACAACTAGATCATAATCATATTCACATTACTCTCAAAGTGTTCTTAAAGTATATACATAAATCTCATAATCATTCATAATTCTCATACTTGGACCTTCAAGGACCATAGATCATATTCAATCAACACATCTTGAATCACTACATTAGACATGGATATAATCATAATTCAAGTAACCCAATCACTACATACATAATCTCGTAATATTCTTCTATAATCAACAAACCCACATCACAAGATCATAATTAAGTAATATGGGGGTTTCATGGGTTCTTGGGGATTTCAACATAAAAACCATAATAAATCATCAATTCAATCATAATATAAAGTAATTCAAACATTGGAATCATTTTTTAAAGGAACCCATGACTTGGAGACAAACCCTAGCTTTTGGGGAATTTCTGTCTTTGAAATTGAGTTTTGAAGGGACTCCGTGGATGAAGGACTACCATACCTTAGCAATGGAATCCAATGAAATTAACTAGAAAAACTTGCACCTTGAACCCTAGCCCCAACTTCCTTCTTCTTCTTCTTCCTTGAAGTTCTAGAGAGAGAATTTTTTAGAGAAGATGAACTTTTGGGAATTATTAGGGTGTTTAGGAAAAATGACTTGGTTTAGGTGAATTTGACTTAAAAATGACTTATATAGTGACCCTAAACTTACCCAAAATGACTTCACTTTGATAGAACTTAAAACGGAACTTCCCAAAATAATCCTCACTTAAAGTGAGCTGCCAGATCCCATGAAAGGCTCTACGAGCCGTGCTCCCTCTCGTGGACTTGAGGCAGTGGCTTGGGCAACATGTTCCCTTAGCTCACAAGCCCAAGGCATCTTCACGAGGGGATCCACGAGCCGTGGTGCAAGCCTCAAGTCGTGGTCCCTCTCGTGGGCCTTTAGGCAGTGAGTTTCCACATTGCTCACCATGCCCACACCACCAAGGCCACTCCTACGAGCGTGAAGTGGCTAGTGTGGAGGAGAAAATTTGGGGCAGCGTTTGGGAGACTACTGCCTCCACCTTCACAAATGGCACCACGACTCGTGGTGACCACCACAAGTCATGAAGGCCCTCATGGTCTTGGGATAGTGCTTTGTCAAGGCTTGGGAAGCTTTGGCCCTTGGCCCTAGGCCACCTCCATGACTCCAACCCTCTTGGGAACATTCGTGCTCAAATGACGATCTAGACACCTTACCAAAGTAAAGACGCAAGACTAGCAGCCCATCATTCATGAAACATCAAAATAATGCACAACTCAAAGGAGGCAACATCAACTCCAACTCAAACATTATCAATGCATCATAAGGAAGTAGGAACTACATCTAACAACCCATTATGCGTGAAAATCAACATATCTCATATTCATAGGAGGAACTACCTTTTCCAACTAAAAACATGCTCAACACAATATCATGGAGCAAATATACATTTACTCTCTAAAGCATGTTCATCAACTCATCTCATGAAGTCAAATAGGTAACTCATACTAAATGCACAACAACATGAGGAACATAAATCATGAAAACTCATTTTCTTACTAAACATGAATTTCAACAAGAACATGCATAATGTAAGGAAATTATGGAAAAACACATATACACACACACATGTCTCCCAAAACACTAAAACTTAAGAGCAACTACTTACCTCAATCTTGAATAGGAGTAGAAGGAAGGAGATGAGGATATCGAGACTTCATATCGGCCTTAGCCTACCAAGTATCACCCTCAACTAAGTGATTCCTCCATAAAACCTTTATGGAAGCTATTTCCTTGTTTCTCAATCTCTTGACTTGTCGATCAAGGATCTCTACCGGAAACTCTTCATATGAAAGACTTTCGTCAACTCCCAATCCTTCTAGGGGAAAATTAGATACTGGATCTCCAATACACTTCTTAAATAGAGAAACATGAAAAATCGGATGAACCAGAGCCAACTTATTTGGCAAATAAAACTCATAGGCAACTTTACCAACTCGTTTCAAAATTTGGTATGGGCCTACATAACAGGGACTAAGTTTCTCTTTCTTGCCAAACCTCATCACACCCTTCAGGGGTGAGATTTTCAAATAGACCCAATCATTACCTTCAAATTCTAGATCTTTTCTTCTCACATCGGCATAAGACTTTTGTCTACTTTAAGCCATCCTCAACCTCTCTCTAATGAGCCAAACTTTCTCAATGACTTCATAAATAAAATTTGGGACCAATAAGAGCAATTTCACCTACCTCAAACCAACCAACCGGAGACCTACATCTCCAACCATACAAGGCTTCAAAGGGAGCCATACCAATGCTTGAGTGATAACTATTATTGTAGGCGAACTCTATTAATGACAAGTGATCATCCCAATTACCCTTGAAATCTATAACACATGCCCTCAACATATCTTCTAATATTTGGATGGTATGCTCTGCTTGCCCATCGGTTTGGGGAAGAAAAGTCATCCTAAGCTTAACCTCCATACCAAGCCCTTTTTTGAATGACTTCCAAAAGTATGAAGTAAATTGAGTACCCAGATCCGAAATAATAGATAAAGGGACCTATACAACTTCACTATCTCTCTTATATACAACTTGGCATAGTCTACGGCCGAATGAGAAACCTTAATGGGAATAAAGTGTGCTGATTTTGTCATTCGATCTATAATGACCCAAACAGAATCATGTTACCTTTGAATGTGAGGCAAACCCACAATAAAGTCCATATTTACATCTTCCCACTTCCAAGTGGGAATACTTATATTTTGGGACAAGCCTCCCAACCTTTGATGCTCAACCTTAACTTGTTGACAATTAGGACATTTGGCTACAAATCCCACAATATCTCTCTTCATACCATTTCAACAATAGACTTTCCGTAGATCACAGTACATCTTGGTGGCTACCGGATGAATAGAATATCGAGAACTATAAGCTTACTCTAGAATTTGTTCCCTCAATCCATCAACATCCAGAACACATAACTGACCTTGGTACCTAGCACCCCATCTCCCCCTTGGGAGAAAGCCTCAACGGACTTCTTGAGTACCAACTCTTTCAACTCAACTAATATAGGATCAAGATCTTGTTAGACTACACATCTATCACAAAGGACAATTTGGAACTATTATGGACCTTGACACCACCATTGGTGGAATCCACTAATTGGACACATAGTCGGGCCTATCTATGCACTTCACGAAATAATTCCATCTTTTATTCCTCTACATGAGCCACATTACCTATGGAAAATCTACTAAGTACATCCGCTACAACATTAGCTTTGTCGGGGTGATAAAGGACACTCATGACTTAATCTTTTAATAGCTCTAACCACCTTCGTTGACAAAGATTCAAGTCCTTTTGACTAAACACATATTGAAGACTCTTGTGATCGGTGAAAACATCCTCATGGACCCCATACAAGTATTGTATCCATATTTTCAAGGCAAACACCACTGCCGCTAATTCAAGATCATGGGTCGGATAATTCTTTTCATGTACTTTAAGTTGCCTTAAAGCATAGAAAATCACTTTACGTATTTTGCATGAGGACACATCCCAACGCCACTCTAGAGGCGTCACGATATACCACAAAACCATTTGTACCTTCCGGTAAGGTCTACATCAAAGCGGACATAATTCTATCTTTCAACTCTTGGATGCTTTTCTCACAAGCCTCTGACCACTCAAATTGTCACGACCCGAGAGCACCCCCTAGTCGTAACACGGCATACTCAACCTCGAAGAGGTCTAATACAAGCCTCTTAACATTCATAACATTTGATATAGAAAAGAGTGCGGAATAAAAAAAACCTTTTAATCCAAAAACATAAGACTCAAAGGTCAACATCTTTAAAAACAATCTTTATACACAAGCGGAAGACTAGTCTCACATGGCCATCCTTAGACAAACATACAAGGTAGGGTCACGGACCTTTACACAATCAAAAATACTAAAGTTTATTACAAAGTGTCTTGAATATAAATAACTAGAAATATAGAATCCTTGTCCTCGAACATATGAGGACATACCAAAAGATCTTGAGAGAACTCTAATCCCAAGCTTCAACTCTAATCCAACTCAATCACTTTCCCGCACCTACACTTGTAGAAAATAGAGAAAAGTATGGAGTTAGCACAATTAAGTACTAAGTATGATGACTATGCAAAAACATGCTTTTAAAATAGACATTTTTGGTTGGAAACTCATGAATATGCTATTTGAGAAAATCTTGTAAGTCATGAACAAATAAGGCATAATTTGCATCACAACCAACATATAAAGCATTTACTTCACATTTATACTTCACCTCAAGGAATGATGCTTCACAATTATCAATATGCAACACATAACATGTACACCAAGAAGGATACAAGTTAACATCCTAGGATCTCTATCCAGAGTCATCCTAAGACACACTTGAGTGAGACATGAAGTGGCCGCCCATACAACCTCATTCATACACACCTAAGTGTTCCTCAAGGCTACTATAGACAAGAACCTTAATATCTCAATATAGCATGCTAAGTAGTTCATTTCCTTAGTATAAGAGAGACATGCAATATATTATAAGGATATTCAAGTCAACATTCTTCTTTGGAGTCATTTAGGATACATTTATACATTTAGAGGACTTTCACGTATTAGCCATTAAGGCTTAAGGAACTCATTTTAGTATCTTCGAAGCCTACTCGTGCCATGTGTAGATAGCATCCCATACTACTGTAACCTACACATTATAGAACTTATCCAATAACTAGAGTGCACATCCCACATGATGGGAATAGGCATTAACCAACATAGACCATACTAGCTAGGCATGGAATCCGGTGTCATAAGATCCCACACCGTGGAGGGTGTTCTACTTGCCAAGGGTAGAACTAGTACACATCCCATGTAGGCACATGGTTTAGGTGACATCCAAAGAAGTTCATTGTGCCCTAACCTCATGCTCGGAGAGGGCCACCATCTTAACCATATCCACTCGGTGCTTAGCCTTAGTTCTTATAGAGTAGTTTCATTCACATATATCATTAAGTCTAGCCGACCCATAGTACTTATACCAGGAAGGGCACCACAAAGGATCTACCGATCAAGGTTTATTAAGGATAGCTTATTGACTTTCTTGGAGAGGGTTTTCCACCGTTCTGGTCCACCAACTCTAAGTCTATCACTTCACACAAGAAGAAGTTCATCACCATAAGGTCCACCACTTCAATGTTTCACATTCACTTAGGGGTCTAGACTTACTCATGAAAAGGGTACCATGCTTAGGTCTAGCCTATTCAAGATATAGCCTAGAATGCCTCTTTAGTCGTTCATAGAAAAGGCATCATGCTTAGGTCTACCAATCCATGCTCAATTAGACACATAAGTCAAAATATCACATTCAAGAAGAGGTACCTAAGTCTACCAAATCAAAATATAACCTCACCATATAGATACCCTTCATAGTCTAACATCATCACTTATGAACATTAAGAGAGATCACACTTTCAATCACAATGCTACATATTTTACACAAGATGACCTTGAGATCCCATAAACACCTTCACATTATACATTCAATACATCATAACATGATAATACATCAATTCCCCATATAATGCCTTCATGGACATAATCACAATACAATACAACATATAAGCACCTCCACCATAAGTGGATCAACCCATACAAGAGCAATTCTAATAATACCTTAAGATTAGGTCAACTTACCCTTCATCCAAGCCAAAACCACAATTACCCAATTCTCCAACAATTCACCATAGATAGGTATAAGTAACAATAGAAATCAATACTACAATTCAATCTAAGCACAATTCTATCAACATTCATTCATAAACAATAAACCCACTTCATAAGTAAAATTTAGGGTTTTAGTGAAACCATGGGTTCCTGAAGAAATTTCATATAAAATCATCAATTATACCTTAATTCACCAATATAATGCTTTTGGAAACATTTTACCAACGAACCCATGCTTAGAATAGAAATTAGGCTTTTTGTTCTTTGAAGACTTTTGAAACCCTTTTGAATGGACTCCTTCAAAGGAAGACTAATCAAGGATCAAGGGTCACCATACCTTAGACTTGATGAATCCCACGAAAATTTGATGAATAAAGCTTGAAATCCAAAACCTTAGGTTCCACTTCTTCTTCTTCTTTGAGTTGAGAGAGAAATATTGAGAGAGAAGAACTTTGGAGGTTTTGATTGAGTATTTGAGAATAATGAGTTAAAGGAAGGTTTTAAGACTTAAAACTATTTATATTTATCATATAAACCTTTTAAAATCAACCCCACACATTAAAACATTTAAAAGAAATTACCCAAAAGCCCCTAAATGAGGCAGCCCGGCCAGGGACCACACCCACTTGGACGGGTCGTGAAGGGCACCATGGCTCATGGTGGTTCCCGTGGTCCCTTGACCAGTGGGCCTCTCCACCATGTCAAGCCCTCAAGGTCCCAAGGCATCTTCACGGAGGCTCCCACGATCCGTGGTGCACACCATGAGTCATGGTAGAGCTCGTGAAGATGAGGTAGCACCTAGGCAAAGTTGCCTTGCCTCCCTTGAGACCAAGTGATCTTCACACCCAAGTATACGGACCGTCTAGGGCACCACTGGTCATGGTGGTGCCCGTGGTCTTTGGGGAAGTGAGCAGCCAACTTGGGACAGCCTTGGCTTTTTGGCTAAGGCTTGCCCCTTATGGCTTGGCTCCTTGTCTAGCACCCTCAGCCAACCTAGAGTCGGTCTCATAGCATGGAGTCTAACACGTGCATTGACATTGACTCCTAAGACCCCTTTCAATCAAGACTAGGGCAACATTACACCACTAAAACACATTAGCTCAAAAGACTAGTCTCCGAACGTCATGGTCATCCCTTGACATTCGACCTCAAAACTCTTCAAACTAAACCTTAAAAGCCAAAACTCTTCATTTTAACAAATTACCAACTTCCAAAACATATGTGAAACGCTAGTTCATCCTATATCATTTTAGGGTCATCACACAAATTTAGCCTTCTTTTGAGTAAAAGTTGTCAATGGAGAAACAATGGAGGAAAACCCCTCAACAAACCTCCTATAGTAACCGGCCAAACCCAAAAAAGCTTCTAATATCGGAAGGAGTTAGAGGTCTAGGCCAACTCTTGACCGCATATGTCTTCTTAGGATCTACATCAATACCCTTGCTTGACACAATATGACCAAGGAAAGCTACGGACCTTAACTAAAATTTGCATTTACTAAACTTTGCAAAAAGTTGTTGGTCCTTAAGAACTTCCAACACAATTCTCAAATAATCCAGTTCATTATCACTCCTTGAATAGATCGAGATATCATCGATAAACACAATCACAAACATGTCTAGGTATGGCCTAAACACTTTATTCATCATGTCCATAAACACTACCGGAGCATTAGTCAACCCAAACGACATTACCCCAAACTCATAGTGACCATACTGGGTTCTAAAGGCCATCTTTGGATTATAAACCCCTCTCACCCTTAATTGGTGATAACCCAAACAAAGAACAATCTTAGAGAAATAGCTAGCCCCTTGAAGTTGGTCAAACAAATCATCAATTCTCGGAAGGGGATATTTATTCTTGATGGTCACTTTATTCAATTGAAGACATTCAATACACATTCTAAGAGACCCATCCTTCTTTCTATCAAACAACACCGGAGCACCCCATGGAGAGATACTCGATCGGATAAAACCCTTATCTAAAAAATTCTTTAGTTGCTCTTTCAATTCTTTCAACTCGATCGGAGCCATTCTGTAAGGAGGAATAGAGAGAGGTTGTGTATCCGGTAAAAGATCAATACCAAAATCTATTTCTCGCTCAGGAGGAATACCAGGCAAATCGTCAGGGAAAACTTTCAGAAATTCATTCACTACCGAAATCGACTCTAGAGAAGGGGTTTCGGACTCAACATCCATCACCCTAACAAGATGGTAAATGCACCCTTTGGAGATCATTTTCCTAGCTTTAAGACAAGAGACAAATTGACCTCTAGGGATAGAATTTCCCCATTCCACTCTAAGATAGACTCATTTGGAAATAGGAATTTGACCACCCAAGTCCTACAATCAATAGAGGCATCATATGCATGCAACTAATCCATACCCAAAATCACATCAAAGTCCAACATATCTAACTCCACCAAATCCACAAAAGTAACTCTATGGGACAAGGAAATGGAACAACTTCTATAGACTCTTTTAGCCACCACCGAGTCACCAACCGAGGTAGAGACCAAAAAAGGTTCTACTAACACTTTGGGGAGTATTTCAAACTTCATGGCCATGAAAGGTGTCACAAAGCACAAAGTAACACCGGGATCTAACAAGGCATATAATAGAAAAGACTTTTAACATACCGATCACCACATCCAGGTAGCTCTCTTGGGAGTTTGAACCGCTTGGGGGAGCTTGTTTATCTTCCCTTCCCGTAACCTTGAGCATTGGACAATCTCTCATTTTGTGGCCAACCTTACCACAACTAAAACACCATCGGTACTAACAAGGCAATTGCCATTATGCTTTCAACCACATTTTGCACAATTAGGCCTAGCAACATAGGAGCCAACACTATTAACTCCTTGAGGATTAGGGTTGGAAACCCTATCCTTGTTGACCCTTGTAGCACTAGAGGAGCCTTGGTTGGAAAACCTTTTTCTAAATCTTATTTGACCTTTTCCATCGGACCTAGCATTGGAGAAGTTCCCATAACCGATTCTAGCTCTTTTCACCTCTTTATTTTTTTTCTTGAGTTTTCACTCCTCAATTTGTTGAGCGTACACCATATGCCTTGAGATATCCATGTCATGATGGAGCATTGTCGTACGGCATTCTTCTTGAACCAAGTTGGACACAGCCATCAAAAACCTACTCATCTCATCCCTCAAATCCGCCACCATAGATGCAACATACTTGGATAGTTGGGTAAATTTCAGGGCATACTCCTTGACACTTAAGCTACCTTGCCTAAGGTTAATGAATCCTTCCACCTTAGCTTCCCTCAACTCTCAGGGAAAGAATCTATCAAGAAATGCCAATTTGAACATTTCCCATTCGATCGGGCCTGCTCATATGGGTTTTCCCCTTTTCCACAAATCATACCATACTTGAGAAACATCCTTTAGTTGGTAGGCTACTAGCTTAGCCTTCTCTTCCAAAGACACCCCCACAATAGTGAGAACTTTATAAACCTCATCAATAAACCTTTGGGGATCCTCTTCCACTCTAAAGCCATGAAATTTTGGAGGGTTCATTTTAGAAAAATCCCTAACCCTAGAAGCAGCTAAATTCACATTAGGATTCACCAGAGCTACAACTTCTCTATTGGCTTGAGCCGTCACGACTTGAGCCAACATTTGGATAGTAGACCTAAACTCTACATGGGTCACATTCTCAACCACGGGATCAACCGTAGCTTGATTAACTAGAAGAGGTGCTCCTTCATTCACATTGTCACCCTCCATTCTTCTTGAGTTAGCCCTTCGAGTATTCATTTTCTGAAGACACAAGAGAAGGATTAGAAGAGGGACTTTATAGAGATAAACTCTAAGGCATGACTTAAGGGTAATGAAAGAAGTGAAATTTCCTAAGCATCTTATAGCCTCTCATTCATAAGTGTGGCGCGTTTCACACTCATGAACAAGACTCTACTAGACGTGGCTTATTAGACATCTAACTAAAATCATTCTAAACCTAGTGCTTTGATTACCAAGTTTGTCACATCCTTAGGGTACCCCCTAGACGTAACAAGGCACATAGCCCCTGAAAGGCACTATGCAAGCCACTTAGCATATCATAACATAAAGCAATAGAACAATAAGAGTACAAACGCATTTCAAGTCAAAAAAAATTATAAAGGAAAGCAGAAGTCTAGACTTGTCTCAATTAGCCATCTATTACAACAGTCGAATCAAATAGGGTCACAACCCATACAACATAATCCAAAAGTTAAATACAAGAGTGAAACTACTAAATGAAGATATCCGTTCTCGAATCAAGAGGACTCACTAACAAGTAAGGAGAAATGAGTAAATCCAAGCTTAGCCACAATGAGGACCACCTTGAGAAATGGACCCTACACTTACTGAAAATGTAGGAAAATATGAGTTAGTACAAAAATGCACTAAGTATGATAGACATGCATAAAAATCATGAAAACATGCAAAAAGGGACATTTTAGTTGAATGCATGCAATTTACCAAGTTAAAGCATCATTTTGAAGATAATGGAAAAGCATAAGTCATAAGAATAATCAACTCATAAACTATCATATCATAAGAGAAACACATCATACTTACCCTCAAAGAATACTTGTGCAATGCATGAATAGGATCCCATAATCTCACTCATACTAAGTAAATCTTCTTGAGTAACTATAGTTCATAATTCATCTTCTTGTTCATACTATCATAATGGGGAATAAGCCTGAACCGACATAAACCATGTGAGCTTACCATGGAATCCGGTGTCTACCCCATACCGAAAAAGGGTTGTCCTATTTGCCTAAGGTAGAACCATACTCTTAGCATAGGTGCATCCACTAGTTAACCACCTATGTGGGTGCATAGTGTATGGGATAAGGAGATTGCTACTAGAAACCCGGACTCGACTAAGGTAGAAGGCTCCAACTCATGAGATACATACTTTGGCAACCCGGACTCAACTAGGGTAGAAGGAACCCATTTGGAAAGCCGGACTCAACTAGTGTAAAAGCTTTCATTGGGAAGCCGGACTCAACTATCATATAAGCTTCCATCTCATATTTATATCCACTTGATGCTAAGTAATAATTCCCAGGGAGTTCATATTAATTCTTGACTTAAGTTCATCTTCATGGAAGAATTTCTTGACACTCAATCCAACATAACGCATACTATAGCTCATAGATTCAATAGGTGAGAATAGATTCTCAGCCTTAGAATCATTATACTATGAGGAAATCTTTCACAACATATCATAATCATACATAAATGTGTATATGAGGATAACCCCCAACAACACAACAACTTGATCATAATCATATTCACTTTACTCTCAAAGTGTTCTTAAAGCATATACATAAATCTAATAATCATGCATAATCCTCATACTTTGCCCTTCAAGGACCATATATCATATTCAATCAACACATCTATAATTACTACATTATACATGGACATAATCATAATTCAAGTAACCCAATCACTACATACATAATCTCATAATATTCTTCTATAATCAACAAACGCACATCACAAGATCATAATTGAGTAATATGGGGGTTTCATGGGTTCTTGGGTATTTCAACATAAAAACATAATAAATCATCAATTCAATCATAATATAAAGTAATTCAAACATTGGAATCATTTTTTAAAGGAACCCATGACTTGGAAACAAACCCTAGCATTTGGGGAATTTTTATCTTTGAAATTGAGTTTTGAAGGGACTCCATGGATGAATTCTATCCAGGGATGAAGGAATACCATACCTTAGCAATGGAATCCAATGTAATTGAGTTGAAAAACTTTCTCCTTGAACCCTAAGCCATCTTCCTTTTTCTTGTTCTTCCTTGAAGTTGTAGAGAGAGATTTTTTAGAGAAGATGAACTTTTGGGAATTATTTGGGTGTTTGGGAAAAATGACTTAGTTTAGGTGAATTTGACTTAAAATGACTTATATAGTGACCCTAAACTTACCCAAAATAACTTCACTTTGATAGGACTTAAAACGGAAGTTCCCAAAATAACCCTCGCGTGGAATTGAGGCAGTGGCTTGGGCAATATGTGCCCTTAGCTCACAAGCCTAAGGTATCTTCACGAGGGGCACCATGAGCCGTGATGAGAGCCACAAGCCGTGGTCCCTCTTGTGGGCCTTGACGTAGTGGCTTGCCACGTTGCTCACACCACTAAGACATGACCAAGGCCACTCCCACGAGGTATCTAACGCTTCATGAGCCATGAAGTGGCTTGTGTAGAGGAGCCAATTTAAGGCAGACTTAGGGAGTAGCCTCCAATTTCACGAGTGGCACCACGACTCGTGGTCACCACCACTGGTAATAAAGGCCCTCGTGGTCTTGGGCAGTGCCTTGCCAAGGCTTAGGCAGCCTTGGCCCTTGCCCCTTTGCCCTTGGCCCTAGGCCTCCTCCATGACTCTAACCCTCAATCGTTTAGCTCAAGTTTTAGCCTAATTTCCGGAGTGTTACAATATCTCCCCCTGGGAACATTCGTCCTCGAATGTCGATCTAGACACCTTAAGGAAGTAGAGACTCAAGACTAGCAGCCCATCATGCATGAAACATAAAAATAATGCACAATTCAAAGGATGCAACATCAACTCCAACTCAAACATAATAAATGTATCCTAAGTAAGTAGGAACTCCATCAAACAACCCATTATGCGTGAAACTCAACATATCTCATATTCATAGGAGGAACTACCTTCTCCAACTAAAAGCATGCTCAACACAATATCATGGAGCCAATATGCATTTACTCTGTAAAGCATGTTCATCAACTCTTCTCATGAAGTCAAATAGGCAACTCATACTAAATGCACAACAACATGAGGAACATAAATCATGGAAACTCATTTTCTTACTAAACATGAATTTCATCAAGAACATGCATAACATAAAGAAATCATGGAAAAACACATATACATAGATGTCACCCAAAATAGTAAAACCCAAGAGGAACTACTTACCTCAAGCTTGAATAGGAGTAGAACGAATGAGATGAGGATATCAGGACTTTATATCGGCTTCGGCCTCCTAAGTAGCACCCTCAACTAAGTGATTCCTCCACAAAACATTTACAAAAGCTATTTCCTTGTTTCTCCATCTCTTGACTTGCCAGTCTAGGATCTCTACCGGAACCTCTTCATATGAAAGACTTTCGCCAACTCCCAACCCTTCTAGAGGAATAATGGATACCGGATCTCCAATACACTTCATAAGCGTAGAAAAATGAAATACCAGATAAAGCAGAGCCAACTCATTCGGCAAATCAAACTCATATGCAACTTTACCAACTCGTTTCAAAATTTTGTATGGGCCTACATAATGTGGACTAAGTTTCCCTTTCTTGCCAAACCTCATCACACCCTTCATGGGTGAGATTTTCAAATAGACCCAATCATTAACTTCAAATTCTAGATCCCTTCTTTTCACATCGGCATAAGACCTTTGTCTACTTTGATCCGTCCTCAACCTCTCCCTAATGAGCCGAACTTTATCAATGGCTTCATAAACCAATTCAGGACCAATAAGAGAAATTTCACCTCCGTCAAACCAACCAAGTGGAGACCTACATCTCCTACCATACAAGGCTTCAAAGTGAGCCATATCAATGCTTGAGTGATAACTATTATTGTAGGCGAACTCTATTAATGGCAAGTGGTCATCCCAATTACCCTTGAAATCTATAACACATGCCCTCAACATATCTTCTAATGTTTGGATGGTATGCTCCACTTGCCCATCGATTAGGAGATGAAAAGTTGTGTTAAGCTTAACCTTCGTACCAAGCCCTTTTTGGAATGACTTCTAAAAGTGTGAAGTAAATTGAGTACCCCGATCCGAAATATTAGATAAAGGGACCCCATGCAATTTCACTATTTCTCTTATATACAACTTAGCATAGTCTTCCGCCGAATGAGAAACCTTAACGAGAATAATTTGGGCTGATTTTGTCATCCGATTTATAATGACCCAAATAGAATCAAGTTGCCTTCGAGTGCGAGGCAAACCCACAATAAAGTTCATATTCACATCTTCCCACTTCCAAGTGGGAATACTTATATTTTGGGACAAGCCTCCCGGCCTTTGATGCTCAACCTTAACTTGTTGACAATTAGGATATTTGGCTACAAATCCCGCACTATCTCTCTTCATACAATTCCACCAATAGACTTCCTGTATATCTCGGTACATCTTGATGGCTCTCGAATAAATAGAATATCGAGAATAATGAGCTTACTCTAGAATTTGTTCCCTCAACCCATCAACATCCGGAACACATAACTGACCTTGGTACCTAAGCACCCCATCTCCCCCTTGGGAGAAAGCCTCAACAGACTTCTTGAGTACCGACTCTTTTAACTCAACTAATATTAGATCAAGGTCTTGTTTAGACTTCACATCCATCACAAAGGACGATTTGGAACCATTATAGACCATGACGCCACCCTTGGTGTAATCTACTAGTTGGACACCTGGTCGGGCCTATCTATGCACTTCATGAACTAATTCCTTCTTTTCATCCTCTACATGAGCCACACTACCCATTGACAATCTACTAAGTGCATCCACTACAACATTAGCTTTGTCGGGGTGATAAAGGACACTCATGTCATAATCTTTTAATAGCTCTAACCATCTTCTTTGATGAAGATTGAAGTCCTTTTGACTAAACGCATATTGAAGACTCTTGTGATCGGTGAAACATCTACATGGACCCCATACAAGTAATGTCTCCAATTTTCAAGGGTAACACCACCGCGCTAATTCAAGATCATGGGTCGGATAATTCTTTTCATGTACTTTAAGTTGCCTTGAAGCATAGGAAATCACTTTACCGTTTTGCATGAGGACACATTCCAACCCCACTCTAGAAGCGTCACTACATACCACAAAACCATCCGTACCTTTCGGTAAGGTCAACACCAGAGCATATATAAGTCTATCTTTCAGCTCTTGGAAGATTTTCTCACAAGCCTCCGACCATTCAAATTTAGCCTTCTTTTGAGTCAAAGCCGTCAACGGAGAAGCAATGGAGGAAAACCCCTCAACAAACCTCCTATTGTAACTGTCCAAACCCAAAAAGCTTCTAATGTAGGAAGGAGTTAGAGGTCTAGGCCAACTCTTGACCACATCTGTCTTCTTAGGATCTACCTCAATACCCTTGCTTGACACAATATGACCAAGGCTACAGACCTTAACCAAAATTCACACTTACAAAACTTTGCAAAAAGTTGTTGGTTCTTAAGAACTTGCAACACAATTCTCAAATGGTTCATATGTTCATTCTCACTCCTTGATTACATCGAGATATCATCAATAAACACAATCACAAACATGTCTAGGTATTGCCAAAACACTCTATTCATCAAGTCCATAAACGTCGTCGAAGCATTAGTCAACCCAAACGACATTACCACAAACTCATAGTGACCATACCGGGTTCTAAAGGTCGTATTTGAAATATCAACCCCTCTCACCCTTAATTGGTGATAACCCAAACGAAGATCAATCTTAGAGAAATAGCTAGCCCCTTAAAGTTGGTCAAACAAATCATCAATTCTTAGAAGGGGATATTTATTCTTGATGTTCACTTAATTCAATTGACGATAATCAATACACATTCTAAGAGACTCATTCTTCTTTCTAACAAACAACATCGGAGCATTCCATAGAGAGATACTCGATCAGATAAAACATTTATCTAACAAATCCTTTAGTTGCTCTTTCAATTCTTTCAACTCGGCCGGAGCTATTCTATAAGGATGATGGGGGTAGGTTGCGTATCCGGTAAAAGATCAATACCAAAATCTATTTCCCACTTGGGAGGAATACCAGGAAAATCATTAGGGAAAACTTTTGGGAACTCATTCTCTACCGAAACCGACTCTAGAGAAGGGGTTTTGGACTCAACATTCCTCACCCAAACAAAATGGCAAATGCACCCTTTGGAGATCATTTTCCTAGCTTTAAGACAAGAGAAAAATTGACCTCTAGGGATAGAATTTCCCCCCTTTCCCTCTAAAGATACACTCACTTGGAAATTGGAATCTAACCACTCGAGTCCTATAATCAATAGAGGCATAACATGCATGCAACCAATCCATACCCAAAATCACATCAAAATCTAACATATCTAACTCCATTAAATCCACCAAAGTAACTCTACGAAACAAGGAAATGGGACAACTTCTATAGACGCTTTTAGCCACCACCGAGTTACCAACTGGGGTAGAGACCGAAAAAGGTTCTACTAACACTTCGAGGAGTATTTCAAACTTCATCGCCACGAAAGGTGTCACAAAGTACAAAGTATCACCGGTATCTAACAAGGCATATACATCAATAGAAAATCCTTTTAACATACCGGTCACCACATCCGGGGAGCTCTCTTGGTCACTTTGGGATTGAAGAGCATAAAAGTTGTTTTGCTTTTGAGCATTGGAGTTTGAGCCGTTTGGAGGAGTTTCTTTATCTTCCCTTCCCTTAACCTTGATCATTAGACAATCTCTCATCTTGTGGCTAACCTTCCAACAACTAAAATACCCATCGGTACCAATAAGGCACTTGCCATCATGCTTTCTACTACAGTTTCCACAATTAGGCCTAGCAACATAGGAACGACCACTATTACCTCCTTGAGGCTTAGGGTTCGAAACCCTATCCTTGTTGACCCTTGGTTCACTAGAGGAGCCTTGGTTGGAGAAGTTCCCATCACCAGTTCTAGCTCTTTTCACCTCTCTATTCTTTTTCTTGAGTTTTAACTCCTCAATTTGTTGAGCGTACACCATAAGCCTTGATATATCCATGTCATGATAGAGCATTGCCGTATGGAATTCTTCTCGAACCAAGTCGGACACACCCATCAAAAACCTACTCATCTCATCCCTTAAATCTTCCACCATAGGTGGAGCATACTTGGATAGTTAGTTAAATTTCAAGGCATACTCCTTGACACTCATGCTACCTTGCCTAAGGTTAATGAATTCTTCCACCTTAGCTTCTCTCAACTCTCGGGGCAAGAATCATTCAAGAAATGCCGATTTGAACGTTTCCCATTCAATCGGTCCTGCTCCTACGGGTCTTCCCCTTTTCCACAAATCATACCATACTTGAGCAACATCCTTTAGTTGGTAGGCAGCTAGCTCTGCCTTCTCTTCCGAAGACACCCCATAATAGCAAGAACTTTATAAACCTCATCAATAAACATTTGGGGATCCTCTTCCACTCTATAGCCATGAAATTTGAGAGGGTTCATTCTAGAAAAATCCCTAACCCTAGAAGCAACCAAATTCACATTAGGATTCACCGGAGCTAATACTTCTTTATTGGCCTGAGCCGTCACGACTTGAGCCAACATTGGGATAGTAGACCTAAACTCCGCATGGGTCACATTTTCAACCACGGTATCCACTGGAGCTTGATTAGCTTGAGGAGGAGCTCCTTCATTCACATTGTCACCCTCCATTCTTCTTGCGTTAGCCCTTCGTGTATTCATTTCCTGAAGACACAAAAGAAGGATTAGAAGAGGGACTTTAGAGAGTTAAACTACAAGGCACGACTTAAGAGTAATGAATTAAGTGAAATTTCCTAAACATCTTATAGCCTCTCATTCATAAATGTGGCGCTTTTCACACTCATGAACAAGACTGTACTAGACGTAGCTTATGAGACATCATCTTCAAATCATTCCAAACCTTGTGCTCTGATTACCAAGTTTGTCATGACCCAAGGATACCCCCTAAACGTAACAAGGCTCATAGATCCCAAAAGGTACTATGCTAGCCACTTAGCATATCATAACATAAAGTAATAGAACAATAAGAGTAAACATTCATTTCAAGTCCAAAATTTTCATAAAGGAAAGCGGAAGTCTAGACTTGTCTCAATTAGCCATCTATTACAATAGTCGAATCAAATAGGGTCACAACCCATACAACATAATCCAAAATTCAAATACAAGAGTGAAACTATTGAATGAAGATATTCGTACTCGAATCATGAGGACTCACCAACACGGAAAGAGAAATGAGCAAATCTAAGCTTAGACACAATGAGGACCACCTTGAGAACCGGACCCTACACTTGGGAAAATGTAGAAAAATATGAGTTAGTACAAAAATGCACCAAGTATGATAGCCATGCATAAAAATCATGAAAACATGCAAAAACAGACATTTTAGTTAAATGCATGCAATTTACTAAGTTAAAGCATTATTTTGAAGATAATGGAAAAGCACAACTCATAAGCATAATCAACTCATAGACCATCATATCATAAGAGGAACGTATCATACTTACCCTCAAAGCAAACTTGTGCAATGCATGAATAAGATCCCATAATATCACTCATACTAAGTAAATCTTCTTGAGTAACTATAGTTCATAATTCATCTTCTTGTTCATACTATCATAATGGGGAATAAGCTTTAACTGACATAGACCATGTGAGCTTACCATGGAATTCGGTGTCTACCCCACACCGAAAAAGGGTTGTCCTACTTGCCTAAGGTAGAACCATAATCTTAGCTTAGCTGGATCCACTAGCTAACTACCTATGTGGGCACATAGTTTATGGGATAAGGAGATTGTCACTAGAAACCCAGACTCAACTAAGGTAGAAGGTTTCCATCTCATGAGATAAATACATTGGGAACCCGGACTCAACTAAGGTAGAAGGAACCCATTTGGAAAGTCGGACTCAACTAATATAAAAGCTTTCATTGGGAGGTCGGACTCAACTATCATATAAGCTTTCATCTCATATTCATATCCACTCGGTGCTAAGCATTAATTCCCATAGAGTTCATATTGAGTCTTGACTTAAGTTCATATTCATGGAAGAATGTCTTGACACTCAATCCAACATAACTCATACTATAGCTCATAGATTCAATAGGTGAGAATATCCTTTCAGCCTTAGAATCATCATATTGTGAGAACCCTTCACATCATATCATAATCATACATAAATGTGTATGAGTATAACCTCCAACAACACAACAACTAGATCATAATCATATTCACTTTACTCTCAAAGTGTTCTTAAAGCATATACATAAATCTCATAATCTTGCATAGTTCTCATACTTTGCCCTTCAAGGACCATAGATCATATTCAATCAACACATCTAGAATTAATACATTAGACATGGATATAATCATAATTCAAGTAACCCAATCATTGCATACATAATCTCATAATATTTTTCTATAATCAACAAACCCACATCACAAGATCATAATTGAGTAATATGGGGGTTTCATGGGTTCTTGGGGATTTCAACATAAAAACCATAATAAATCATCAATTTAATCATAATATAAAGTAATTCAAACATTGGAATTGTTTTTGAAAGGAACATGTTGCAGACAAACCCCTAGCTTTTGGGGAATTTCTATCTTTGAAATTGAGTTTTAAAGGGACTCTATGGATGAAGGCTACCATACCTTAGCAATGGAATACAATGAAATTGAGTAGAAAAACTTGCTCCTTGAACCCTAGCCCCAACTTCCTTCTTCTTCTTCCTTGAAGTTCTAGAGAGAGAATTTTTTTAGAGAAGATGAACTTTTGGGAACTATTTGGGTGTTTGGGAAAAATGACTTAGTTTAAGTGAATTTGACTTAAAAATGACTTATATAGTGACCCTAAACTTACTTACCCAAAACGACTTCACTTTGATAGGACTTAAAACGGAAGTTCCCAAAATAACCCTCACTTAAAGTGAGCTGCTAGGTGCCACGAGGGATCCACGAGCCGTGGTCCCTCTCGTGGACTTGAGGCAATGGCTTGGGTAAATGTGCCCTTAGCTCACAAGCCCAAGGTATCTTCATGAGGGGCTCCACGAGTCGTGGTGCAAGCCACGAGCTGTGGTCCCTCTCGTGGGCCTTGAGGCAGTGGCTTGCCACATTGCTCACCATGCTCACAGCACCAAGGCATGACCAAGGCCACTCCCACGAGCCGTGAAGTGGCTCGTGTGGAGGAGCCAATTCGGGGCAGCCTCGGGGAGGCTACCGCCTCCACCTTCACGAGTGCACCACGACTCTTGGTGACCACCACTGGTCGTGAAGGCCCTCATGGTCTTGGGGAAGTGCTTTGCCAAGGCTTGGGCAACCTTGGCCCTTGCCCTTTTGCCCTTGGCCCTAGGCCACCTTCATGACTCTAACCCTCAATCGTTTAGCTCTAGTTTTAGCCTACTAATTTTCGGAGTGTTACATTAGGGCAGGTGAGTGGTGGAGAAAATTGGTTTATGTTGCTGTGAAGAAGAAATGAAATAAATAAGAAAAAAGAATAATTAGAAATACACATATTTATGAAAAGAAATTTTAAAATAAAGTTTTATTATCTGTGTTGGTCCTCACTCTCTGTGCCACGTAAACGTCTAGGGAGTAAATCATGTCAGTTTTAAACAGCTCAGAGGAGGGATAGGACACCGATAAAGTTGAAGTGTGTAGTTGAGATTTTAGGTATAGGTTAAGGGGGCTTTAGACCATTTTCTCCATTTTTTTGGGTTGTTTCAATGCTTGGATCTATTCTCTACTACAATATCATTCGATGGAGTAAAAGCAACAACCGCAAAATAAAAATACTGCAATACATTGTTCTTGAGTAAAATTCAACATCGATGAAAGTTTATTTTTGGTAGATTCATAATGGTGTGTTTTAACTCTATTAATAATACTCTTGTTTGAAAAATCAATAGCTATCAAAGTATATTAAAAAAGCTTAAATAAATGAAGTTTCAATAATTTAGTATAACTATTGAAAATAGGAAGAAAATATCAAATTCAAGGTTATAGGAAATCTAATACATGACTTAAACATTGGTTGAAAGAGTTATAAACCTCAATAATCGGATTGTATTGCTTAGTGTTTGATGGTTCAAGAAAAAGAGATCATGTAAGGGTTGAAGGAAGGAAGAGAATGGAGGAGATGAATGTGGGATGAGAAATTGAGTGGAAGTATGTTGAATTGGACTGAAAGCATTAATAGGGGATTGATTGTGTGTACAGATACACAATTGCTCTATTTTAAGCTATTTTTTTAAGATGTATCATCTCACATATGGTATAAAAGAAGAGAAGTTGCTCGCATAGCAAGCACCCCTCACTTCCAACTTAAAGGGTGTTTAGTTCAAAACACCAAGGGAGTAATGGTGGAGCTCCCAAGAAGAAGGTTGGGAAAAAACATATACAAATTTCTTAAATAGTGGAATAACATGAAAGCATTTGGAAGTATAAGTAAGATTATGACATACAATATTATGAAAGTTGCCTACATAAGTAATTTTCCAAAATATAAATCATGTTTTGACAACTAAACATCCAAACATCTAAATGAGAAAAACTGGGTATTTTCACTTTTTTCTTCAATAGTCTACTTTAAATAGTTTTCAACATATTGGAATTTCGTATAGTGAGACTTTCTTATGTAAATGTCCTCTAAAGATATTGTCCTCCATACAAAGGTAAATTAAATTCTCTCTCGTTCTATGTACTTATTGCTTTATACATTTAAACACTTTGAAAAAACGTTTAATAATACAAGTTTTATGACTAAGTTGCCCTTATTTGCGAGCGCTTTTGAATTTGTTTCTAGAGAGAGATAAATAAGAAAAATGCAGATAGATGATAAGATGGTGTATATATACAAAAAGCCAAAACAAGCAAGGAATGCTAGGAAGTCTGATGTCTGCCTTTAAAAGGCAACAAAATTGGTAAGGATTAGCAGTAGCAATAAATATCTTACCCATCGGATGAGCAATATAGCAAGTAATTCTAATGACTTGAGTTGCATCCAAAATATCTCCCAGGTGTTAATATATTCTTCCTACATATTAACATTCTGCTAACTGGCCATAACAGCCCAAATGCAGATAAAAAAGCCCTGCCCCCTGTATTAGAGATTAAACAGATATCTAAGATCTTCTACAGTTAGTCGACTAGCTGTGCCTCCACTTTGATCTTCACCAAAAGCAGATGCAACCATATTCCTCTTGTCCTCCTGAAATTACAAGTCCAAAGATTAAACTACAATGAACACCACACAAGATACGAGTGCATTTAAACTGTGCATCAGAGGAGCTTAGAAACTCAATCTTCCAAATAAGGATGGGATTTGAGAAGGTACAAGGCCAGAATCAGACAAACTTATGCAATTTCAATTTGACCTCCTCGGGAACCCTGAATCTAGCCTAAAATTGCATCATGCCATAAAAATATGCAGTTCAACTAAATAACAAATAGAAAAAATGTGGGTTCCAACAGATGCAGGGACAGGGTATGAAGTAAGGTAAACCTGGAGAGCTATTATTCGATCTTCAACTGTGTCTTTGACAGTTAGACGAGACACGGTGACTGCACGAGTTTGTCCTATTCTGTGAGCTCGATCAATAGCCTGATCTTCAGTGGTTGGATTCCACCAAAGGTCCAGGAGAATTACATGAGAAGCTGCCACCATATTTAGGCCAAGATTTCCAGCTTTTAGTGACATCAACATCACAGTCACCTGCAAAAGAGCATATTCATGAATTCAGAGAAACACAATAAGGTCCAAGAGAAAGAAACGCTCAGATGAATTTATTGAATGCATGACAAGGGTATTGCAGAAAAAAGATATAAACATAATTTCCTGACTAAAGAACATATGTACGAACATTAGGGGTGGGTATATAACCAAAAAAATTATCAAACCAAAAATTGCAATTTTTCATTTTTGGTTTTTCTGTTTACTCAGTCCATTCAATATCAACTTTTTTTTTTAACTTCGGGTTTTTGGTTCGATTGTCGGTTTCAATATTTCATTATTTCAGTATTTCAATTAACTGAAAAACCGAAATTTATAAAATTCAGTTCCAATCCCCTTTAAGTAGTTATGTTATTACCCAATTGCTAATTGCCCCAATATTTGAAGCCCAAACCTTTCCACTGAAAAAGGTTCAACACCCAAGGCGGTAGGGCTTCTTCAGTTCTTCAATCCCAACTTAACGCCATTGTGACTTGCTCACTGCTGTCGTTTTGCCTTGCAGCACCGCTCAATGATGCTGGGCTGCCACATGCCACCGTCCATCACCCTAGTTGTCACCCTTCGTCCTCTGCTCATTCAAGTCTCCAGTTTTTGTGCTGCTGCCCTCTACTCTTTGAGCCTACTCCTTCACCTCTGTGAAGATGTATGCTGGTCTATCTTACACTTTGTATATTTGCAAATTATACTAAGAAGGCAGATTCAGTATTGATACCAATAAATTGCTACTTCTCCTTCCAGTTAATTTTTAGAGGCTTCATTCTTTTATTTCATTTACTTACAGTGGTGAGATCTTTTCTCCACAGTTCTGTCTGTAAATGTTGTTGAACTATATATATTCAGATATAGAAGTTAGAAATGGAGTCAAACTGAAAAACCAAACCGATAATTTGTAACAACCCAACTTCTCTTTTTGCGTAATTGTGTGCCGTTACATGATTAAAGCTTTGCATAGGCATATATTATGTGTTTTGGACTTGTTGGCAAGCTCAGGTTGGGACCCGAGGGGCTTGTTGAAGCTTGTCATCGATATCTCCCTGAGACTGTCCATAAAGGGCTCATTTTCGTTACCGAAGATGAGCAAATTATAACAAACATGGCATTGTCAAGTAGATCAACCCAATTCCTTTTGAGTTGTGGTCGCATGGTGCCTCAAGCATTCCTCCTGCAAATGATTAATTCTCAGTTTGCCCATCAATTGGTGGATGATTTGCCGTGAGAATTTCAAATCAGTCCCCATCATTATAAACAAAGCAGTCAAAAACCGGCCTGTGAATTTCAGATCTCTATCACTCACAATATTTGATCTACTGAAATGTTTCACAAACATGCTTATAAAATAACACAGTAACTACTTCAAAAGGACGAAAGGTAGGACCAACAATGAAAATCTGATACTTCGAGAACCTATCAACCACCACCATAATTGACACCATATCGTTAACTTCACGAAACCTGCCGATTAGGTCCATTGAAACAGAAGCCCACAATCATTCTAGAACAGGTAGAGGCTGTAACAAACCCACATCCTTTTTCGCTCAGTCTTGTCAAGTTGACAGACTAGACAACTTATTACATAGGTTTGTATGTCATCCCCCCATTTTAAGCCAAGATTAGTTTCAGGACAGCAATGTCAGCATTTGTCAGACACCCAGGTGGCCAGCATTTGTCAGATCATGCTTCTCATTAAGAAGAGCACAACAGAGTCCACAACTTGAGGGACCACAATCCCCCTCCCCAAAAATTCCGAAATGCAGTAGATCATTCTTGATCCAATCCCGTCGAACTGTCCCTTCCCTTACTTGATCCATTATTTTCAGAACGGATCATTCGCAGCACATAGCTGATTGTATCAATAAATTTGATTCAATTCTAGTAAGCAAATACCCCCTTTTTACTTAAAGCAGGCGCCACGTGATTGTCTTCTTGGTTTATTTTTTTTTTTGACAAAGGTAACAGTTTTGTGTATTAATATTTAGCACTAAAGGCTGGGATCCCAAATTTACACCATGATGCTACATACAATTGTGTGTACTTAAAACAAAACTAAACTAGATCCTACTTCATCTTACAAAGGACCTAGGATATCTCTAACCGCTATAGGATCATCTACATACTCCAAACTACACCAATAGCAAAAAGTGATTATGCAGTTCATTTTAATCCTGTGTAAAGGACTACTACTACTCTCAAAGCATCTCATATTTCTTTCCTTCCATATGGTCCACCAAATCACTGCTGGGACCACCATATTTCTTGGTTTATGTACCCACACAGTCATATTAGGCCAGAAACTCGTACCACCAGGCCAGTTTCAGACTAAACTTCTGCTAAGTCATGAAGTGTGTATTGCCCACATTCTCCTTCTCGACCACAAACTTTGTTCAGAACAGGTAAACTCTCCAAACTTGCAGTGAGTGTTCAACATAAACGGGTCTGGAAATAGTGATTTTAGGCATTTATCCCCTGTCCATGGTTCATTCCAGAAGTCAACTTTCCTACCATTTCCCACCTTTAGTGAGATGGTATCCTAGAACTGAGGCCATAATCTCCTGCTGGTCTTTCACCTTGCTTATAATTTTTTGTAGGTTGTATTATTGTGATCTATGTGCACAAGTGGATACAAAGTTGGGAAGAGATCTGTAAAGTGTCTTCTGTGTGTGTTTCCTAAATGTTGAAATTTTTATTTTTTTTTGAGAATGGTAAATTTACTTCTATATATCCATCAGGTATACTACAACAAGTGTAGTCCCCCTTCACAAAAGTTGTCACTTTACAACGTCCTAATGTATCTAATTACAGCCAGTCAATTGCATTAAAAACATGTTGAAATATTGTAAGTGTGAGTCAAAAACGTGAAGTGAAATACAGGATTGAGTCATTGTCTATGACCGTCGTGTGGTGTCAAACAAAAGAAAAAATTGAACTTGTAGGTGCATCGCGAACACAAGCTATGGTGTTGCAACCGTGAAGGCAAGCCAAGTACGCCCTTCTTTGTGATGTCGGTAAGGTAAAAAACATGAGCTTCAGGAATGCAACTACGGGCCTCGCGAACACAACGAAAAAAATGTAGCTTATAAAAGTTGAGTTAAAAATTTCAGCAATGTCTCAACTCTTATAAACCCTTGTTTGCGATTGTGATAAGGTTACAACATGAACTTCACGAATGCAACTAGGAGCCTCGCGAATGCAAAAAAGCCAATGTAGCCTACAGGATTAGGAACAAGAATAGTGCTACTTGGAAAAGGATTAGTATATAGAATCAAACTTGGAAAAGGATTAGTATATAGAGTCCTACTTGAAAAAGGATTGTAGAATAATGTCTATAAATACTCTTAGTGTAACACTTTAATTGGTGTTACTAGTTGGGGAGTTCAGGGAAGCAGATTTGAAATGCCAAGGCATCAAAGAAAGTAACTTTAAAAAATAAAAATAAGAAAAGGAGAACCTAGTGTGAAGTGCGGATGTAATATGGTCATATCTCAGAAAGCGAAAATATTTTGTGAGTTAATGGTGGTGCTGCTTGTACGAGGAGTTTGGAAATAGATCCCCTTCTATTGCTTTGCAGCGTCAAAGCTAGGTATGGACCATGAACACTGAACAAAGTTTGTAGAGTTAAAGGGTTCAAATGATTGGCAAATAAAGTAAGGCAACTTGGAGGACCAGATTACTTTGTCTTTTGGCTTATTTCAATAGAAATAAAGAGTAGTGTGTTCAATATTAGTTACACGGTGTTAGGAGAACTACACATTGTACCTTAATTTTCTATCTTGCAAAGAAAATGACAATATATTTCCCTATGTCACAAAGAAGATGACTCCCTTTTGTATAGACCTGGGGTAACTTGATAGGAGATAGGTTGAAAATTAAATCCATCATGTATAGTGTTCCATACACCTTGGACTGATATTAATGAAATTATTGATATATCAAAAGAGAAAACAGTGGAAATTTTGAAATATTTAAGAGATTACTGCACAACAAGTAAGCATACAAGAATTTGCCAACCTCAGGATTTGTGTTGAACTCTTTGACAGCTCTGTCTCTAGCAGCAAGAGACATTGTGCCATCAAGCCTCTCATAACGAAAACCAGACTGGTTCAAAGCACGCTCAACCAAGTTTAACATGCCTGTCCACTGAGAGAAGACAATGGCCTTTATCGGCCCCTTGGGTTGCAATTCTGAATCTCTTTCTCCCAAATTTGATGAATCACCATTGCATTGCACCAACATATCTGATTCTAAATAGGTATCCTTTGACTTACAACATGACTCAAGAATTTCAATAGCAGTTCTTATTTTAGAAGAGCTGTACTCATTTTCCATAATGGATTTCTCATCAAATTCAGACAAGCTGGAAGGATCGCCATTTACATCACCTGTTACACATTTTTTAAGGGCAGCTTTAGAATAAACAGCCTCAGGACCAAGTTGTTCTCTGCATCCAGGTGTAGGACATGTATTATCTTCCCCAGTTAAATAATCTGATACACATTGATTGCAGAATACATGTCCGCACATGGTAACAACTGCATCTTCAGGCACATCCTGTGGAAAGAATAAAAGCAAGACATCAAACTAGTATGTCACTACGACAGTTGTACCGACAAAGACTGGCATAACTATGAAACAAAATAATAAAAATAAAAACTGACAGACGATAAATATGTTATTAGAGAATACACTTTAAAGTGACTTTCAACTGAGCCAAATCAATAAAGATGCACAAACACTATTCCACTTAGCCTTCAGATTTATTCAGATTTTCCTTTTACAAGGAGAACAGCACTTTTGACTTCAATGTTTTGATGGATAGCCATTTGATGCTTGTTCAGAGATATGACAGCTCACTGCATTTTACTTGCCTGTTAACTTTTATTTATACCATACCTTCGCAATCATCAGTTTTATCTTTGAAGTTTTAGGGTATTTAGTTGGGGAGGCCCCAGTAAGTTAGGGGGATTTAGAGGAGATACTGAGAGGTTTTAGCTCACAACATGTCTTCAAGGGCAGTGTAGACAGTTGAGTTCAGCTTTTTGTCGATAAGGGTAGTCATGATTGTTGGGAGATCACTGATGCATTTCTTACTTGAGTTCAGGTAGATCCATATTTTCTCTCACTTATTACCCTATTCTCTTTGAATTCCTCAAGGCCTATAGTATCTTAACTGATAGCCTCCTAGGAAACTAAAAACTCAAATGGACAAAGAATTTCAGTTCTAGATAATTGGATATTTGGATTCACAAGCATGAAGACTCAAGACCAAATGGCAATTAAAGAAGCTTCAATTTGAGAGAAAGGGCTAAAGACTAAAGGGGGTGATTTGGCTAACTGCTATAATTACTTCATCGCTCAAGTCCTAGTCCAAGAGGAGATAGATTGGGGCCCAAGTCTGGGTTGCATATAAACAACACAAAGAGTGTTCATTACCCTATGATTGACACCCCAAATTTATAAGAAATTGAAGGAATTTTAGGTTGCAGTATAGAGACTTTTCCTACCAAATACTTGGGCCTCCCTCTTGGGGCCAATGCAACTACTGTAACAATTTGGATGATATTTTGGAGAAGTGTGAAATAAAGCTCTCTGGCTGGAAAAGAAACTATCTCTCCCTTGGTGGCAGGCTCACTTTAATTAGCACTGTTTTAGACTCCTTGACCACTAATACTATGTCTTTGTTCCCATTATTGAACTCCACATCCAATTAGATGGACAGATTACAAGGAGATTTCTTTTGGCAAGGAACTAGAGAACATATAACTTACAATATGGTTAAGTGGGAGAAAGTAACTACTGACAGGAAAGTAGGTGGTCTCAGAGTAAAAGATCTGAAGTTGCAAAACCCGAATCTAATACACAAATTGCTTTAAAGAATCAACCAGGAGGAAGATGCATTATGGAGAAAGATCATTGAAGTAAAATATGTGCTCCTAAACCCTTGGATTACCAATCAATCTCAGCAACATGGTTCTTACCGCATCTGGAAACATATCATGGAACACAGTAACTCCTTTAAATCTAACAAATCTATTCAGATTGGAAATGGCAGGAAGACAAAATTCTGGAAAGACGTGTGGCTCAATCAAATGCTACTAAAGGAGCAATACTCAATTCTCTTTCGTATATCTCAGAATCAGGATGCTACCATCTCAGGTTGCTAGTCAGAACAGGGCTGGAACTTGAATTCTAGGCAAGCCATCAACAATTGGAAGCTGGATAGTGTCTCATTTTGGCTTCGTCAGTTGCAAAGCCACACTCTCTTACATATCAAACCTGACTCTTAACCATGGAAAGGAGATTCAAAAGGAAGATTCCGGTTTCATTAGTTTGCACTGGTGTGAATATGAATGGTTCAAACCTTAGGTCATTAAGTGCATTTGTTTCATTAAGCCCTTAATAGATTTGAATATGTCTTAATCATTAAGATATTGAATAAAGTTTTAACATCATTAAGAAAGTTTTATGGACCGATGGGCAAGAAAGGTTTTTTTCCCCCTTTAGTGTTAAAATATGTGGAAGAGTCAGGCCACCACATGGGTACATCGACAGCTGGAAAAATTTTGAATTGGAGATCACGTGAGGTAAACCGGAAAGGAAAAGGGCCTTTATCACCGGTAGCAGGCCAGCTTAAGAGAAAGGAAAATTTGGGCCCAAATTTTTCAGGCCCAAAAAGGCAACCACAGAAGAATAATGCAGCCCAAGGTCTTGACATAGCTAACATTGAGATACAAGCAAACCTATCTCGTATAACAATAAATAACAGATTTGAGGAACTGGGAAATCAAGATACGGGAGTTTCAAACAAGTCCAACGGAGACCAGGAGAGCAGAAAAGCAACGGATAAAGATACAGCTCAAATAAAAAGAAGCCTAGTGACAGTGAAAGGTTTTCTGAGCCTTTACGTGATGAAATAGAAGCAAACTGCAGAATTCTAATGGAACAGGGCAGAGAAGTCCATTTGAATTGGGAGACCAGGGAAAAAATCTCGAGTTTGTCGCAGACCTGAGTGATGATGACGATATGTCTATTATCCATACAGAGGAAAGAACAAATCATGAGATACAAACAGCAAGCGACATGCAATTGGATCAGAAGGCAGAGGGGAAGGCACAATTGAAGATATTTTACCACTGAACTCTAATGAGCAATGAGCATGGAACTGATACATCAGCGGAGAATGAAATTTCTTCATGGGTCCAACAAAACATAATCAGACTCGGCAAAGAATTTGGGGTACATTTCATTGGATGCGAAGAGGTAGCTTTGAACTTTTTTATGGCGATCGACAGTAAAAGACAAACTATTGAGAAGGGGGTGGGGGGATGCTTTATAGATGATCTTAATGAAGGTTAACATAGTCTCATGGAATGTAAGGGGCCTCAATGACCCAAGTAAAGAGGCTGCAAATCAAAAACTTGATGAATGCATGGAGGGCAGATGTGTATTGTTTCCAGGAGTCAAAAATCAATGGAGATATAAGCGGGATTGTAAAAGATTTGTGGGCAAATAGGAAGGTGAAATATGCACAACTAGAGGCACGGGGAACAAGAGGTGGTATCATTATCCTGTGCGATAGTAGTATATAGGAGGGTGAAGTATGTGAAGTAGGAGCTTACAACATCACTTGTAAGTTCACAGGGGAAGCACAAGATTTGGGATGGCATTTTTCAGGTGTCTATGTAGAGAAGAAAGAGAAGAAGTATGGGGTGAGTTGGGGGCAGTGAGGGGTCTATTTAATGTACCTTGGGTGGTGGCTGGGGACTTTAATGTAGTGAGATTTCCATCTGAGAAGAAAAAACTGCAGCAGATTCAACCAGGAGATGGAAGAATTTTCTGAATTTATTTAGGACATGGAACTGCAAGACTTACCTCTTGTAGGTGGCAGGTTCACATGGAGGAAAGGGGATGGATATGATATTGTAGCAAGATTAGATAGATTTCTGATATCTGAGGAATGGGAAGTAGCCTTTAGAAAGATCAAACAATCAATCTTACCTAGAGTAACTTCCGACCACAATCCACTACTGTTGGAATGTGGCAATTAGGAGAGATCAACCTCTTATTTTAAGTTTGAGAATTGGTGGCTGCAAACTCAAGAGTTTTAAGAAAGAGTTAAAGAATGGTGGAATTCTGCAACTTAGGTGGGAAGACCGGATGATATTTTAGCTTGCAAGTTGAGGTTACTGAAAGTCAAGTCGAAAGAATGGAGTAAAACAGTACATGGCAACCTCTAATTGGATTTCCTTATCTTTCTTCTTCAAATTACGAGTTGAGATTTGGGGAGAGTGGATAGGACAGGGTGGTGGATGACGTAAAGGAAGGGAAGGCCCATCCCGTCCTAGGTATGCAAAACAGAGCATCCTTAACCAGCGCAAGCTGGACCTGATACAAGATCAGAGAATCCTATCAGATGATGAATCTTATTTAAGAGCAATATTGACAAGTGGAGTTTGAAGAAAATGCCAAGAGAGAGGAAGTGGATTGGAGGCAAAGATCTAGGGCCCTGTGGCTCAAAGAAGGGGACATGAATTCAAAGTTCTTCCATAACTGTTGTCACAAGAGGTATAACAACATTGATAAACTAATCATCAATAGTTCCAATGTGACTGAACCAGCTGAGATCAGAGATGAAGTTACTACTTTCTACCAAAAACTTTACACTGAGACAGAAGTCTAGAGACCTCAGTTCAACCCTAGAGGTTAATCCAGGATCGACAAAAGAGATAATGCAGCTCTACAAACCCAATTTGAAGAGCAGGAGATTAGGAGATTAAAAACTGTGTGTTCTCATTGTGCCGGGAATAAGGCACCAGGCCCTGATGGTTTTACAATGGCCTTCTTCAAACAATGCTGGGAAGAGATAAAATCGGAAGTGGTAGCTACCATCCAGAATTCCGTGATCAGGGCTACTTTGAAAAAAGTTCCAATGCCACTTTCATAGCCCTGATCCCAAGAAGGTGGGAGCATCCGAATTGAAAGATTTCACGCCAATTAGCTTGATTGGGAGTATCTACAAAATCATATCAGAGATTTTAACAGAGAGACTCAAGAAAGTTATGCCAAAGCTAGTGGATGAGCAACAAATGGCCTTCATAAAGGGCAGGCAAATTATGGATGCAAATCTGGTGGCTAATGAATGTGTGGACATGAGATACAGATCCAAAGTTCTAGGAATTTTATGCAAGCTAGACATAGAAAAAGCTTATGATCACTTGAATTGAGAACATATGTGGAGAACATTAAAGGAGGATGGAGGTTTGGCAACACCTAGATAAAATGGATGAGGTTCTGCATAACTACAGTAAAGTTTTCAGTTCTTATCAGTGGCTCTCCAACTGGCTTCTTTCCACTGAGAGAGGGCTGTGACAAGAGACCCCCTTTCTCCTTTACTATCATTTTGGCCATGGAAGGTTTAAGCGATATACTGAAGAGTGCTCAGGTGAATAACAGAATCAAGGTTTCATTGTGAATGAAGGAAACTCTCTGGGAGTGTCTATTTCCCATTTACAATATGCTGATTACACCTTGGTATTTTGTGAAGCAGAGAAGGAGCAACTAAAACACCTAAGGGTTATCTTCATCCCGTTTGAAGCAGTTTCTGTACTTCATATAAATTGGGAAAGAGTTTTATCTATCTTGTGAATAAGTTCCAAAAATCAGTACTTTGGCAAACACTTTAGGTGGTAAGATAAAGGAGCTTCCCACCACCTATCTTGGAATACCTTTGGGAGCTAAGAGTAAGTCCATGAACATATGGAACTCTGTTGTGGAAAGGCGTGAAAAGAAGCTAATTAACTAGAGAAGTCAATACTTAACCTTGGGTGGCAGAGTTACACTGATCAATAGTGTTCTTGATGCCATGCCAACTTACATGATGTCTCTTTTCCCCATCATGGGAAGATCATCAAAAAGTTGGATGCTACCAGAAGAAACTTTCTATGGCAAGGTAATAGTGAGGGAGAAGAAGAGCATCATTTGGTCAAGTGGGAGGCTGTCATAACAACAAAAAAGAGGGAGGTCTAGGAATTAAGAATTTGAAAGCACAAACCAAGAGCCTTCTGTTAAAATGGCTTTGGAGACTGGCAGCAGATGAGCAAGGCCTATGGAAGGAAATCATCATTGCAAGATATGGAAGGGAAGGACCATGGACTACTCAGGAAGTAAAAACTCCTTATGAAAGGGGACTATGGAGGACTATCAAAAATCAGTGGCCAAAAATGTGGGGTAATTTTGTAATCAAAGTGGGAAATGGCAGAAAAGACCATGTTCTGGAATGATGTATGGGTGAGGCAAACACCTCTGATCTACAACCTCAATCAACAGAAGCTAGCTACTATCTCAGAGGTCAAAAATGCACAAGGTTGGAATCTGCCTTCAGAAGATTCCTCAATGACTGGGAAGTGGAGAGAATGGTTCAGTTCTACAATACTTGGAACAAGCTAAGAGTCTCAATTTTGAGGAAGACAGATTGTTATGGAAGTTGGACAAAGATGGCAAGTTCAGGGTGAAAGCAGCCTACAAGTTGTTGGATATCTCAACTGAAACCAAGGAATGGTGGCCATGGAAGATGATCCGGAAAGGGAAGATACCTCATAAGGCCTGTTTCACTTGGCTAGTTGCAAATCAAGCAATTCTGACTCAGTGAAAAGAGGAAGGCAGGTATGCTCCAGATGTTTTTTTTTTGTGAAGCTGAAATAGAGACGGTAAATCATTTTTTTCTGCATTGTAAAGTGACTGAAAAATTATGGCAATGGTTCATTAATCTGGAGGGTATTGGATGGGCCATGCCAAGGCATACTACAGAAGTACTTGTCCCTCTGCTTGCATCTGGTGGACAATTTGGAAGGAGAGAAATCAAAGATGTTTTGAGAACAAGAGCATTCCCTTCCAAAGTATAAAGATGAACTCTTTAGCAACCTTTTACTTTTGGTGCATCCACTCTGTACTTTAGGATATAGGGGACATTACCTTATTTTTAGACAGTTTATAAGTGATATAGGTGATAGATTTTGTTTTAGGTTGTTCCTTCATACTTTTGATGTAATTATGTAGGAGCACACTATTGGTGTACTCCTTTTGTTTATAATACCAGTTAACTTTCTCAAAAAAAAAAAAAAGAATGTCTGATATTTGTGATACACTCAACATTAAGAAATGGTAGAGATTTAGATGTCGAGACTCCCTTTGGGCCAATTTCACTAGGGAAAAGTATTGTGTTGTTGCTCATCCCATGGCCAAAGTGTGGGTGTTTGGTGACTCATATATGGAAAAATTTGACTCAAGCAAGGGATAAAGCAGAAGTCAATATGAAATGGATTATCCAAAATGGGAGTAGTAGCTTTTGGTGGGATAACTGGACTGGTTTTGGTGCTATTGCTAAATATTGTCCTAACCAGAGTCATTCTATCAGAATCCGTGTTCACAACTTCATCAATAACCAGGAATGGGACATTCAAAGACTTCAACAATTTCTTCCTATGTGGTTGCCACAACACATTACAACATTGAAGATCGGAATCATGGAAAAGTAGATTTTGTCAAATGGATTCTACTTATGATGGGGTATTCTCCAACAAAAGCGCATGGAATAGCATAAGAGATCACAGGCAAACTGATCAGCTGATCAGTAGAGTTTGGCATTCTAGTATCCCTTTTAAATTTTCTTTTCTTTCCTGGAGAATGATTAAAGGAAAACGACCATTTAATGATTTTATTTGCAGGTTCGGAAACAACAGGACTCTCTCTTGTTTATGCTCAATATATCACAGACAGACCATAAAACATTAATTCATTGATAGTGAACCAGCTCAAACACTTCAGAAGTTTTTTGGTCACCCTCTTGGAATCAGATATGAAAGCAAGCCAGTCAGAGGATTCTTGAATGATTGGTGGCTTACACAAGCCAAGAATGTCATTCACAAAATGATGATACAAGTGGTGCCGATGATTATATGTTGGGAACTCTGGAAGACGAGATGTGCCTGCAAACATAATAATCAAACAAGATTCTACACTAGAAGAATGGAGAAACAGGTTTTGTGGCATATTAGAGCAGCAACGGGCAAAGCTTATCCTAATCTTAAGTTAGACTATCCATGGGTCCAAATTTGTGACATTGTAGTTAGACTTAGGCCAAAGACCATTAGCAAGGTGGCCCTTTGGACAATACCAAACCAAGGAAGTATCAAGATTAATACCAATGGGAGCTACATAGATCATAATGATAAGGCTGGGATTGGGGGGATAGCCAGAGACTGCAACGGGGATTTTGTTTTCGCTTTTACTATTCCTGTACAGCGCCAAAATCATAATATAGCAGAGGCTTTGGCTGCTCAATATGCAAGCCAATGGATCAACGATAACAATCACCGGTTCTGTACAATCGAGATGGACTCTTTGTTTATTGTGAATATATGTTAAACAACAAAAAGACCAACAATCTGAATTAGAAGACTTTTGTGGATGACACTGTGGGGTTGATTGAAGGGGAAGATGTTACGTTCTCACACTGTTATAGAGAAGCTAATAAAGTGGCTTGAACCAGATGCCTGGAGGCTAAGTTGCTCGGACTCTTCACTTTTAGTGCGACACCTGTGTCGACACGACATGGATGTGGGTGTGGGATCCGTGTCCGATTTGGTCAACCTACTTTGACCAAAATTGATGGGCAAGTTTGGACAATTTTAATGATATTTGTAGTTAATACAAAAACAAAAATGAAATTGCAAGAAATGGAATACCTTTTATGTAGAAATTTCTAGTTTGGACAATTTTAATGATTTTTGTAGTTAATACAAAAACTAAGGTGAAATTGCAGGAAATGGAATACCTTTTATGTAGAAATTTCTATGTCACTCCTTTTCCTTTGATCTCCTTTCAAGTTTCTCATCAAGTTCTCTGCATAGTATCTCATTATTTAGGTTTTATGACTCTATTATCAGATATTGTAATTATTTTTAGGAGAATCCCCACATCCGTATCCATATATGGATCAATATCCCCGAATCTTAAAAATTAGATCAGGAAGGATACGACCTTTAGATCCGCACCCGTATCAGACACCCGCACCCGAGTCTATGCAACTTAGCTTGGAGGTGCCAAAGGACCTTATATGTTAGATAAGAGGCAACTTTCGAGTGCTAGGGTTAAATATGACAAAGCCAACTTTTTGTTAGCTAGATGTACATTCATATATAGACCTGGGAAAGTATAACATTTATGTTAAGCTTTCCTTTTTTTGCCTAGATAGCATGCTATCTGTGTATGTATGCCAGGATCAGGTCTAGCCCCCCATAAGGTTGGGTTCATGATTGGTATACAACACTTCTAGGATTTTTTCCTGGAAATTTAAAAAAAAAAACAAATTCAAACGTCTTAATCTTAATGAAAACAAATGAAGCCTCATTGTTAAAAGATGTTACCCGTTCTTAAGGAACTCTACTGCCATCATTCCCAATTACCATGGAAATGTATTTGGAGAAACAATGCCCCATTGGAAGTGGAGTGCTTCACAGGGCTGGTGGCTCACGAATGCCTGACTCAAGATAACCTTCGGAGAAGAGGAAAGATCATTTGTAGTCGATGTGCACTATGTGAGAGGCACAATGAGGACGCTAATCATATTTTTATTCAATGTGCATTCACTAGACAGATCTGGGACTTTGTTCTGAACAACCGTCAGGGTTAACTGGATAATGCCAAGGACAATAAAAAGACCGCCCCAATGTTGGTACTCAAAAGGTTTGGGTAAGACAAAGATGAAAACATGGAATACTCTCCCTTCAGCAGTATGGTGGACCATTTAGAAGGAAATAAATGCAAGGATATTTTAAAGCAAATCAGAATCTGAAGTTACTAAGTACAGATTTTTTCACCCGACTATTTTTTTGGTGTAACATGGCAATAGCAAATGATATAGAGGCCATGATAGATTTTTTGAGCTCATTACACAATATGTAATGGATTATCCACATATGGCCGTTTTTCCTAGGTGCTAATTTTGTCTAGCCTTTAGTTCAATGTTTCTATTCAGCGGACGTGGTTATTGGCAAGAACTTATTGAATCTGTCATTTGGGCTCATAAGAAATTAAAAGTTGTTCTTGCTAATCAGCCAAGAGCCTTGAGCATTATACAAGGACGTGCTGTTATCCCTTGTAAATTCCCCACAGCACCTTCTGGTTGCTTAACTTTTAATACAATACCTTTTTAACGACCAAAAAAATAGGCGCCTAAAAGGGAGCCTAAATCACGTCCCACTTGGCTTAACTTTAGATGTGATTCTTGGCTATTTTTCCTTGAACTTAGGCACTCTTGAGGAACCATTTGCAGCAACTTCCCATAATTATAGAGTCTTAGTCAAACTTCCCTTATTTCTTTTAGGATTTATTACTTGTTCCTTTTCCTAAGGTAGTTGGACGTGTTACCCAAAGTAGTTTAGGAATTTATTTCCATGCCTGTGTAGAACTAATTTGGGGGCTCCATCTCACTAGAAATAGGGGTGTTCTCTTTATTTTTTTGGACAGATGCTTATGCTGAATAATATTGGAGAGTTTTCTGTTTTGCTCTTTTGTATATGGTTACTTTGGATTTATTCTTTTTTTAAAAAAAATTGGTAACTCTGTGTGTATGTATGTGTGTGTGTGTGTGTGTATATATATATATATCAAAGAACCAAAACAGTACCTAGGTAGTACTGAAACCATATTTATATGTGAGCTCTAAAATTCTATTATCCTCTACCTATAATGAGTCTAAAACATCAATAATAGAAACAGCATCATTAGAGTAAGTCTGAATACACCAGAAACACAGAAGCAGGATGAATTTAACTTGATCTTTTGAACATCATTCTGAATATTCTCAAAACATCTGGAATTTCTCTCCTTCAAAATTGTCCACCAAATACAAGTAGAGACACTTCTCCATCAACTCCTTCCCTTTGGCTGTAAATATGTTTCCTCGCAGCTTTTTAAAAGCTTCTGCATAGTCCAGGATATGCCTTTTAAGGTTTAAGATAACTCTTTTTAGCTTCTACATGTTTTGGGTTTAATTTCTTGATTTATATTTTTACTAAGTTCATGGATCCCTAACATGATTCTTACCATTAACATTGCCTTGGAGTAGCTGAATTTCAGCTTAAGATCGACAGAAGTTCACTACCTGCCTCACTCTCTTAGAGGGGAAGGGGAAATGGAGAATGCATGTAAACACAGATAAGGGCTATTTTCTAATTTGAGGTGAATCATAATGATTTTGATTGCCTAAGACTTCTGCCTCAACTTACACTTGTACCCTTGTCTAATAGATCAAAAATTCAAGAAATGATAAGATCACAAACTCTAACCATAAGAAGCAAACGATGATGATAACCAAGGAGAACTTACATCGCATACGGAACACGTTACTAAAGAAGTTTCCAACTGTTTCAAGAGATTCTCCACCATTTCCTTTGGGAGCTTCTTTGCCATCTCTGATGAAGCTCTTCCAACAGAATTGTAACTCTCCCTTTTTACAAGTTTTGGGTGGTCACAAGCCTGCCGAAGTCGCAGAAGCATCAATAAAATATTCGCATAGTTTTGCTTCACAGTTCCAGCTGCAGCATATGCCTGCAAGATGAGTACATCTTAATTAAAGAGACACAATTGCTGCATAACTCAGGAAGGACTGAAAGTTCGTCTTGAAAATGCAGTCTTATCTACGTAATAGGATTCCGAAATACAAAGTAATGGAAGTGTACTAAACTTATCATGAGGGTAGAAAAAGGAGTCTTTCTTGTCACATTTCCAAAACCAGATGACATCACTTCATATTCCCATCTTCTATTTGATGTCTTCTTTCTTTCTTTTACTGACCCCCAGATATGTAGAGCATAACATTTTGACCAGATTGAACCAAATAAATGGACCCAAAATACCCCAATATGTGTTGGACACAAACACAATGAAGATTGCATTTATGCTAATGCACATCTTTATCCATTTTATCATCAAAGTACATCATATACTCGATTAAGAGCATATTCACATGTCTAATATCCAAATGCAATAAAACATGGTAGTCTATTATAATTCCATGCTTTTTCTGTTTTCTCCCGAGAATGATTTGAGTGAGTGGAAATGGTGATAACCCATATACAATAGATCTAACGAAAAAAGGACCAAAACATGGACAATGCCAGAACATACAGCTGATCTGATGAGCTGTTGGATTAGAAGAGGCGGAAGTAAGAGTCAGAAAAAATGGTGGAGGATAATACCCTCATGCATATGGTGGACAATTTGGAAAGAGAGAAATGGAAGGTGCTTTGAAGACAAGATCAGGTCCATTCATGATGTGAAATGGAAGCGCCTGGAAACCTTATTTTTTTGGTGTAAACAGAACTGTATAGAGGAAGTAGAGGAGTTGGTTGATTTCCTAGGTTTGTAAAGTTTAGATTTGAATCTCACTCCCCTGTAACATGTTTTTGGTGGTGGCCAGCAGTCCTAATGCTGAAGAATACAACAGTACTAATTCTCAAAAAAAAAAAGGGCCAAAACATATGCAAAGTGGCTCACAAATACCCTTCATCGACTTTTTGGTCTAAAAATACCCCCAACCTTTTTTTGAGTCAAAAATACCCCTCAAACTAACACCCTAAACCTGATGGACTTATGCAATTTAAAATAGCCGTATGGCTTACTATGATTGGCCACATATTATTTTATTTAAAAATTAAGCATACTCCGCTTTTAAAACCCGACACACCCACTCCATAATCCATATTATCCAGCTACTGACTTTATTATTCTCAAGCTTAATTCTTTCAGCTTCACGATGGGGGGATTCTGAAGCAGCACGAACTTGGTGAAATTTTCATGCCCCCGAAAAATTGTCAGAAGAATGACTTTTCAAATAGATTTGATCATGAAACTTCTCCAGAAGATGCCAAGTATTCAATACATCAAGAAGGATTTGAAAGAAAAAGACATAAATTGCTAAAGATATTGTCGCTGAAAGTGGAAGCACTCTCTGCCTAGAGGTTGAGACCTTAAATTAGGTGTCATCAGCAAGGTCAAAGTGAAAATGAGAAATAACAGGTTGAAGTTTTAAGAATGGGTCAGTGGGTATGGATTTAAAAAGTGGGTGGGTTTGATTTTTAAATGATAATATATGTGTTCAATCATATAATAAGCCACGTGTGAATTTTAAATTGCAAAAAGCCATCAGGGTTAGGGTGTTAGTTTGAGGTAAATCTTGAGCCAAAATAAATAGGTTAGGGCTATTTATAGACCAAAAGTGGATGGAGGATAATTTTTTTATATATATAATGGATGGAGGGTATTTTTGAGCTAATTTCCATATGTTGGGATATTTTTGACCCTTTTCTGTAGGTATAATCTATGTTGCTTGGACTCTTCAAAAATGTCAATGGGTGTGTGTCGGATTCGCCAAAAGTAGTGTATTTTTGGAGAATCCGAGACGGGTGCGGCAACAAAAATGGAGAGTCCGCGCAACTAAGGGTATAATGAAGAGTTAACTACTCTTATCCATTTCAGATTGCACGCCATGAGTTTCAAATGGTAAAAATCACCTTATAGGAGCTTTTTGATCAATCAAAAACTCAAAATTGACAAACCACAACTTGAGAACTTAGCTCACATAGCACAACATGTACTACCAAAGATTTCCTGGAAGTTCTGTTGAACAGGAAATTCAAAGACTACAAATTGAACATAAATAGAAAAGATTTTCCCAGTTATTCAGACTTCAAATAACTTAGAGACTGTGACTAGAACATCAAATTGTAATAAACTTATCTATGTTAAGTAAACACTGCCTTTAAGTTAGTTGAGAGGAATGTCATAAAAAGGATGACTTGATGCAGTGAATATTTTTTCCATTAACAGTGCAGGTTTTGACACATCTATAGGGTTAAAGGAGGAAGACAATGAGGCACCTTAAATTGTGATCGCGATTCCGCTTCTAATTTGTTATAGAAAGCTCGTTCCTCGGAAGAGAAAGCCACCTTCTTCAACTGTATAGTTTTTGGTGGTAAGTTTATAATTGGCTCACCATCAATCACGGTACCTAAATCAGTAACGTTCAGATAATGAGCTACACATAAAAATATCTGTTGAAGATTTAACTAGGAAGTAATTTAACAGACTTATAATGAACACATGAGATTGAATTAGGTTATAGCAAATTTGAAAGATTATATATTGAACAAAAGAATAAACCAAATTCAGGCACCACATCGATGCATGATAGTAAAAAATAAAATGTGATTGAGTTAAAATGAATATAAAAAGCTGCTACCGCATCAACCTGACTCTGTGATCCATAGAGGAAAACTTCAGTACGGAGACTATTTTTTAAAAAAACAAGTTGCTGTTGCAACCAGTGTCAAAAGGAAAATGAACAAGGGGGGTAAATTACTTTTGAAAATCCAGGCACTAGCAAGACCAAAAGCCTTAAACCCCACGATATTCTCATTTAGGAATTCCTTTTACAAAAAGTGCATCACACAAAGATAACAAGAAATAAACAATTGTAACCTTTTGTTCGTCGCAACATTATGGCCCTTAAAATTGCTTGAAGCTTCTTATACCCATTAATTGAGTTTATAGCAATCGGAAACTTAATTTGGCTGCAAAATGATTTATATTCAGCATAGGGATCATATCTCAGAAATCTGAAGTAGCTGAAAAGCTCATCAATGGCATTCTGTATCGGTGTTCCAGATAAGCACCACCTTCGTTTTGCTCTAAGGCTGCAGCATGCTCTAGCTACTTGTGTTCTATGATTCTTGATTGTCTGGGCTTCATCTAAAATCACCCTAAACCAACTGACTTTGGCAAGAGTACCACAATTAGGATCAAAGTCATCTGCATCAAATCCTTTTCTGCCCTTTTTCCCTCTCTTACTGAGCGATGGCTTTTTCCGCTTCTTACTTGAAGAGAAGTCAGAAGATATTCCGAATCTCTCTCCATTTTTTTGGTCATCGTCATCCTCTTCAACTAAAGCTTGTTTAGGAACTTCGTTTGTCACAATGGCATACGTAGTCAGGACCACATCATACTTTGCCAGTTCCGCCGGTTTCTTAGTCCTACTACCTCCATGATAGATTAAAACAGATAGATGTGCATCATCTGTTACTTTCTCATCCAATTCTCGAGCCCATTGTCGAAGAACACTTGCTGGACACACTACCAATGTACCAGCTGCTGGCCTCCTACGTCTAAACCCCTTTATAGAAGTTCTTGCATCTGTAATCACCTCAACACCATCTATTTCTCCACACTGGTCTGTTTCCTGAGAAGCAGGAACACCATTTTCATCATCATCATCCAAATTCAAGGCTTCAGCTTTAATAGCATCCAGATCTTTTGCCTTAGACTTATCCTGAGCTGACCTCTGCATCTGTATGAGGGCAATCATTGAAATAGTCTTACCAAGACCCTGCAACATAACAGAATAAATAATAAACATGATGAATACCAGCAGAAGTCCAAGTATAAAGTAAGCAGCCAGCGGCAATATATTTAACCTGATCATCAGCCAGAATACCACCCGAACAATGTACACTACCAGTTTCTTTTTGAAGCATCCACGCCAAAGCAATTCTCTTAAGGAGGAAAAAAGTAGTTAGAATACATACTATGACAAGATAATAGAAGGATGTTTAAAGTAGCACAAGTAGACCTGGTGTCTTAGGAGAGAAACTGACAAAAGACCTTCTGGCAGACGAGCTTCTACCTTTGGTTGGTTTAAATCCTGCCAGAAAAGAGCACGAGTATGTGAAACTATAAGCTGAATGAAAATACAAAAGATCCAGCCTCTGGAGGCTCATAGTGCAACAACGACGACTATGCCTTAGTCCCAAACAGTCATTGTAGGTACCAGTGATGAATTTACACATAAAAAAAGGGCTACATGAACCCGTGGTCATCCGAATAAACTTGATATATTATCTATATAATTCTTAAAATATATCTATTATTATCTGAAGGCACCCATGGTCAAAAGAGATTGAGTGGTGAATTGGTTGAAAACTGGTCGTAACTCTTTCACATCAATGGATTGAATCCCACTTACTGTCATTTGTTTCTTTCTAAGTTGTTTCTAAAGAAGCCTTCCTTATAAAGCTGCACCCTTCGTTTTAAAAAAAATCCAACCCAGAAAAGAAGCCAAAACACAAACGACAACATTCTTCTTTTCATCGCTTTATGCTAAAGCAAAAGCTCTTTTTCTTATAGCTAATAGCTTAGATGTTGGAACACTTTGAGTTTTCTCCATCCCCATATCTGTTCTCTAATCCCAATATATCCCAAAACAGAAAACTTCAAGCTAACCAATGTTGCCTCTTTATTGCTCTAAAACCTAAATTGCTAAATCACCATCACAGAGGTCAAATCAACATCTCATTCATATCTTACAAAGCAACGGTGCATCCGGCATCTTGAAATCCTGGATTCAACTCTGGTAGGTGCTATATAAGCTCAACTGATATCATCATCAAACCAAATAAAAAATAGAATTGAAAAATAAGATACATATTATATATATATATATATATATATATATATATATATATATACACACACACACACACATTTTTAATGTTGGCTCAGAATGCATTTGAAACAACTATTTTTAATAGGGGTACATACCCCACGTCACACCAAATCATATACTTCCAGAAGATCCATAAATAGCATAGCAACCAAATTCATGTTATATCCTCCCTAAAGGATAAAACATACATTTTCCAGAGGAGAGATGATAATATTCTGAGAATGCATTCACATCAATTCTCAAATAAATCTATATCGTTTACCAAAGAAAAAAATCCTGCACCTTTTCCCAAAAAAGGAAACAATGATAGACACTAGAAACTAACTTAAATTTTTCCTGGTCATGTCAATATAGTCATGAAATTTTTAAACAAAAAAAAGAATGGGAACTATAGAAGGGAAACCAAATCCTACCAGAAAGATAAGCATTTCAAATTCTTTAGACAGACAAAACAACAGGGCATTGACAAGAAACAACCATTGTGTTCTAGACTAGCCTAGTCCTGTTCAACTGCATATTTTCAAGCATACAGAATAATTAATTCAAACATAGACAAGGGATATCAACTGACAGCAGTGAATTCAATTTTGCAATCTATTATGGGGAGGAGGGAATGGTGACCTTCTGATTTGGTCGAGATAAAAAAGAAGGTTCATTGCATAAAGTTCCTGAATTGTGCAATCCAATACGGCATTTACAGATCACAAGAAAGGGCATAAACAAGTACCTGCAGAGCAGCTTGAAAGATCAGTCTCTCATCAGCTGCTGCAGCTCTCTCTTCAGCTGTCCCAGGGTAATGTAAGGGATCATTTACACCGGTATACTGAACACCTGAAGTGGCCTTTCTGTGCATCAAAGACGGAGGTAATACTCTGCTTCCTTTGTTTTCATAGAGAACTAACTCATTATGGTTGCCCCTGCTTGAACTTGCCCATGCAGATTGGTATGATCTTTCATGAGATTGACGATTCTGACTGCCAGGTAAATCCAAAGGCTGAAGGGATGTTGGAAGTGCCCACTTCAGAGTTTGTTGCAGAAAATGCTTCCTACCATCTGCATCAGCAACAAAGGTTTTCTTTCAATAAACAGTACTGTGCGAACTATTCCTGCCTTAAATACTTGTGACAGACCATTATTACCATTTCCAGAAGAGTACTCGAAATTCACATCTCTAATTGCTCGCGAACTTGATGGTCCACTGTCATCAGTTATAGTTGGAGGATTCATAGATCTATTACTATGATAGTTAGAGGAGGCTCCATTAAGATAAGTTGGTCTTGTGGGTGACGAAACCTTTTGGGTTGGACGGCTATCTGACATTGTTCCATGGTCTAAGTTATAGACAAACTCAGCATAAGTTTGTGGGAGGAAGAGGAAAAAAGGTGAATTCCTTACCTGTTGCCCATGATGGAAGGATTCGAGAAGTAGCAGAATCTCTGAGAGGAGACTCATCTGTGTAGTTATCTATTTCACGCAAGTCGGAATCATCTGAAGAGATATCAATTGCATCCATTGGAGAGAATGTAGAACCAAGCTGTATTGAAGCAACAGTATGGCAAGGTCATAAAAAGATGACAAATAATTGAGAAGTAGATTCCATGGTAAACTATTCCTTTACCAGATGTCTTAAAACCAAGTTAATAACCAGTTTGCGGAAGAAGTTACAGGTACACTCTAGAAAATAACCAACAGGATCCACATGGTCACGCATTTAATGAGTACTGTCAAAAAAGGAGTTGAATAACAATAAGTGAAACACAAAAAAAGGGGTTTGATTGTGTAACTTAAAAAAATGCAGTTTACATAAGCCATCAGCCATGCATGGAGAGAGTAAACATAATAAAGGCAGCTTCTTTTATGATAAACGAATATGATCACTGGCTCAAGAGATTAGTGCTAGCCTTGTGAAGTGAATGGAGAAAAAAGTAGTGAGTAATACTAAAAAACTTAGAGATAGAAAGAAGGAAACAAGTGAATTTCATAGCAATTTGAAATACACATAAGGGAAAGCAGCAATTTTTAAGCCAAGACACAGAAAATCAAAAACGTAGTAACCCATGAAACAGAAAAAGGAGATACCTAGTGACATCAATCAAATCAATTGGGGATCGTCTGAAAAACCAAGTAATTTCCCTTGTTGTCTTCTACTGGAAAAGCCCTAATCAAGTGAGAGGGCGGAGAAAAGGGAGTATACAGAGAGAGGGAGTGTACACATTCCCTCCTATTTTGGGTGTTCGCTTCTGAAACATGTACCCTACTCTCATCTGACTCTCTATATCTAGTGCTCCTTTTTTTCTTTTTCCTTTACTTAAAAAACAATTAAATTAATAATAATTGAAATTTTGGAGATTTTTCTTTTCCAAAAATCAAATTGGATTTTCGGCTTTAGGAATTATTTTTTGGTTTATTATTTTTCACCTAATTTGATGTTTGGTTTAAAACTTTATTAAAAAAAAACTACAATTATATCATTAAATTATTATGAGATTTTCTATTTTATGTAATTGAGCCAAGGTAAATAATTATCAAATAATATTATTATTTGTTTTGTCTTCTAACTAGCTAGGAAAAAAAATAATTTTATCATCATGCTTGTTATTTTCTCAATTGAATTACTTGACGGTAAAACTCTACATAAAAGAATTTTATAATTATACCCTTAAATTTTTGTAGTATATTTTATTTCATTTAACTAATCAAGTTAAATACTAAAATATGAAAAATAAATTGTTATTGGTATGATGTGCTACTACGGAGATTTTTAATAGCACATTGTATTTCTAATTCTTTTGTTGGTTAAGCATATCTTAAACTTAACATAGATTTAAGGTTATTAAAAATTTCCAAATACGTGGATGCTTATTAAATAAAAATAGGGATAAGGCACAAGTACCTCTTAGACTATGACCGAAATCCCAGAGAAACACCTAAACTTAACTAGAGTCTTATTATCTCTATGAACTCATTTTTTTGTATTTTTTATACCTTTTGTGCTGACGTGACACCTTCAACCACCCAAGTTGATTGTTTTTGTACACACTCGTTTGCCACATGTGTAAATATTTGTTTTTTTTATATTTTTTTTAAATTAAAGTTTTTCTTTAAAACAAAAAATATTCTTATTTTCTTTAACTTGTATTTAAATTAAGTTAATACACATTTTTTTACCTTGTATCAAAACTTTTTTTTTTACCTACCTTCATTGTTTTTTCTCTTTTGTTTTTTTCTATTGATATTATTTTCTTTGTCTTTCGTTTTAATTTGATTTCAAATTTAATTCAAAATGTCTTGTATTTGAAATATGTTAATTTGGAAAGGACATCAAAATAAGTGAAGAAAATCAAATAACAAAAAAAAATTGAAACGTTAAAATTAAAGGACACTTTTAAATTATTTTTAAAACAAAAATACACATAATTTTTTAAAAATAATTAAAAGTGAAAAGATAATAATTATTTTTAAAAAAAAAAGATTAAAGTGAAAAGAAATTAAAATAAATATTTTACAAAGAATGAAATAAAAATAATTAAATATATATAAGTTTTAACATCAATAAATATGTGTACTAACTAATTGTAAAGTTACCAATCAAAAAATGACACGTGTTCATTTTATGCAATCGTCACTTGCCTTTAAGAGAGTGTGCACACTCTCTATGTCATGTTAGTGTCTTGTGGTGTAATTATTCTATTTTAAATTAGTTTAGGGGGTAATATGACCCGAGTTAAGTTTAGGTGTGTCTCTAGAATTTTAGTCATAGTTTAGGGAGGTACTTGTGTCTTATCCCAAAAAAAAAAAAAGTTGTTAAGGTGGTCAATCAACGAACTACATTTAAAAGAAAAAAAATCAACCCAATATAGCAAACCAAATATGGAGAAAAAATATTAGTTTATAAAACCATCAAATTACACTAAACGGATATGGAGAATTAAAAAGAACATTTATAACTAATCTAATATAATTAAAAATGACATCAAATTACAAAAAAAAATTAGAAAAATGGATTGGGAGATAGTTTAGTCAGTTAAAGGTAATTGTTAAACTTAGGATAAGTTATTCCTCCATTTTTTTGGAATAAAATAAGCCATCATATGGTGTATAACTAATATATCTATTAAGTTAAATAGAGTAATCAAACAGAGCATGTTCGGCCTGTTGGGAGACCCAAAACACTTGTTTTGAGAAACATATTTTTTAGATAATTAAGTATTTGGCTAATTAAAAAGCTATTTTTAAATGGAAGCAGAAGCAGTTTTTCTATTACTAGGAAGAAGTTAAAAATTTCTAATTTTTTAAAAATAGAAGCAGAATATTATAAAATAAAAATAAAAAACATGAAGCATCGTTCAAAATAACGTCCAAGCTAAGACCAAATTTCACCCCTTTTTAAATGTGAAACTCAACAATATTTTTTCCAAGTTATAACCCATTTTAATGGCCATTTTGATACATTACAACAGCCCACAACCCTTTCTCTTCTTCCAAATAATTTTTAGAAGGGGTTCTCTTTTGGTGTTGTGTCTCATCCTTCTTTCCTTTTCAAGTGAAACTTTCAAACACCTTCGTCATTAACAGGCGTTTTCCTTATCATTTTCATGCAAACCGACACGTCTTCATCATCTCCTTTTTCCTTTTTCATGTTTGAAGGACGTTCACTTGAAAAGTACTGATGTATTTTTCCATTTTTAGTATAATCTGACGAATCACATGAAGATCTACAAGTTCATCCAAAAGTATCAATGTTCAAATTCAGATCTTTTGATCAAAGATTTAAATTTCAAATGGCTTCAAATTCCGCTCAAAGCAAGTCTGTTTAATCTATAAATACATTTTTACATCTTTAGCAAAGGATCAAGTTTTTGGACCTTCAAAAATACCTCATCTATTATTGCTCTTCTATTTCAATTTCTTTAAGTTTTAAATCTCATTTTATTATCAGTAAAAGAGTTGTGGATCTAAGACCTCAAAGACTTCATCCATTACCTAGTGAAAGGTAAAATTCAAATCTCATTCTATTTGTTTGTGTTATTTCAATCTATATGGTTTGCTTTAACATCTTCAAATTACAGAATGTTGGTCATGTTTTAGGTTCATTTATGGGTAAAACTTGAATATCATATCGTCTATTATGCATATTTTATTTCATCTGCCATAAGATGTGACTGTAAAGATATCACATCTTTAATATTATGCCTATGAGTCATTATATTTTCTAAAATACAATATCTTCTTATGATGAAGTGAATATTAGGGGTGTACATGTTGGGTTCTGAAGGGTGATTAGGGCGTCATGCGGAAGCTTGCAATTTGCAAATCATATAGTTGATAAATCAGATAACAAAAACTTATACTAAAAATCAAAATATTATTATATCAAAACTAATATAAAGAAAAACATTGAAACTTTAGAGAGAATAAATCTCTCCATAAACAAAAGTCTTAAACGACTACATTGTGAATTGTTATTGTTATTGTGTTAGAAGAAACAAACATATATTTATAGAGTCCTAAAACCTCTTCTTACTAGAAAAGGAGTCCTAAAAGGAGAGAATAAATCAAATATGAAAGAATATTATATTTTTCTTTCAAGAAAGTAAAAACATTTATGGTAATGTTTTGTCTTTTCTTTAAGGAAAAATAAATCTTAAATTATGGTAAGAAAATCAGGGCAAAACCCTAACAAATCTCCCCTTTTGGCTGGATTTTCTTGACAAAGCTTGATTTGTTTTCTTCATTGCATGATAATCTTGTTCTTCACAAAATCTTCATCACCGTTGCTTGTCGTGGTTAAAAATAAAGTTTAAAATATATGGGTTAAAAATATTTTATTTTTATTTTTAAAAATTGTAGCAACAGGAATGTTGAAAATATGGTTAAAATTTTTTCTCCACATGTAGCTCGACAAAATCTTCATTATCATCAAATTTGTTGCAAATTGGTTTGAAACCGCTTGAACCTTTCTTCAATCTTGTTAAATCATGGGATCATTGAACCATGTACTCTGATACCACTTGTTGGGTTTTGAAGGGTGATTAAGGCGTCATGTGGAAGCTTGCAATTTGCAAATCATATAGTTGATAAATCAGATAACAAAAATTTATACTAAAAATCAAAATATTATTATATCAAAACTAATATAAAGAAAAACATTGAAACTTTAGAGAGAATAAATCTCCCCATAAACAAAAGTCTTAAACGACTACATTGTGAATTGTTATTGTTATTGTGTTAGAAGAAACAAACTTATATTTATAGAGTCCTAAAACATTTTCTTACTAGAAAAGGAGTCCTAAAAGGAGAGAATAAATCAAATATGAAAGAATATTATATTTTTCTTTCAAGAAAGTAAAAACATTTATGGTAATGTTTTGTCTTTTCTTTAAGGAAAAATAAATCTTAAATTATGGTAAGAAAATCAGGGCAAAACCCTAACAGTACATAGCCAAGTTGGTTTGGGTTTTTCAAATATCAAACCAATAAAACTCGGGTTTTTCAACCTCGGGTTTTTTTGGGTTTTTTGGGTTTTTTCGGTAAAGTATTCATACAAACATATAATTTACTTGTACTTCAAATATTTCTTTAGTCCTACCAAAATACAACTATTTAAGGTGTTTCTTAAAAAAATAACACAATATGATATGATTAATGACACTAAAATATCCAACAAAAATAATAATAATGAAATCGCGTAAAACAACTATTGCAAATTAACAAGCCATAGTGAAAATGATCATAATTTAAAAGTACTAAATTATGCTAAAATAAGTTTAACAAGTATTTAGTTACATGACTAAATATTAAAGGAAATTAAAATTAGATTATGTATTTTAATTGTCTAAACCAATGTAAAACTAAAGAACAAATATTCAATATTATTGTCATTCTTAGTGTTGAATTGATTTTCTTTTTGCATTAGTATTAATTTGATTTTGATTTAAGCTTTATTATAATTACCAACATTTGTGGACTATAATCTTTATTGGACCATTCATAATTCCAAGTTTCAAACTTGAAATAATATATTAAAAGATAAAAACTATGAAAAAGTATAAGAAATATTTTAAAATTATATCAAAGTAAATATATTTATGTATAAAATAAAATTTTAAAATTATATATTTAATGTCGGGTTGGTTTGGTTTCGGGTTGGATTTTTTTAGTTAAAACCAAACCAACCCAAATATAGTCGGATTTTTTTTTTCAATACCAAACCAAGTCAAACCAAATCACTAGTCAGGTTTTTTTTCGGGTTGACTCGATTTGTGGTTTGGTTCGGTTTTTGGTTAGGTACACCCCTAGTGAATATCATGGATCAAGTCTAATATAGTATATATTATCATATGTGTGATTCATTTGAACGTATTATTATCTTTATTTTTCTTTTTAAGATCAATTTTAATAGTGTAAAAACTTTATAAGATCTTAAATCTCTGACTTACGAGTTGGCTACTATTTTAAGCTAAGTAGGCGTTCATGATGATTTTAAAATTATAAATCATCTATCTCCTTGTCACTTTGATGACTATATTCAAGATGATTGTCAAATATTGTTTGAAGCTCTGTTAACCTTCAAGTTTATGAAAGAATTAATTTTTGTTCATATGGATGTATAAGTTTAAGATTCTTAATCATGAGTTTAGTTCGAATTAGTTGGTTTATATCAACAAAGTGAATATTTTGTGTTTTTTAGTTTGTTTAACAACGTCTACTAACACTACAATTTCATTCTAATAATTTCTTGTGAGTTTGATTTTATTATTTTCTTGAATTCTGCCATACATGCATTATTCATGCCCTAAGTATGTTCGGTATAATAAAAACTTGTTTAGTTTTTCACTATTCGCTGCTAGCTGTGATAGAGATGTAATTTTAGTTTACTTTTCTCTTAGTCTTTTAATTTTGTCTTGAATGTTAGTAATAATAAGCAATAAGTATGAATAGAGTGTTTAATTAAATGTGTAAAGTTTTGTATGAGTTTTTCTTTTAAAAATCATGTCAATTAAAGTTTCTTATATATGTAAAGTGCTTCTTGTGAGAATTTATAAAAACAAAATTCTGGGTTCTAGTATTCATGTAAGTTTTGTTTAATTTTTAGCTAGAGTAAATATTCTTTGAAAGCATGAAATAATTATAAAGGTTTCACACTTATTAGCCCTTTATTTAGCATGACCCGATGTCTTATTTACTTTGTATTCATACTTCTTCTTCCTTTTGATATCATTTGAGGATCGAATTTTCTACCCGCTAATTTTTTTCCATCTTTTCTTGTTTTTGCATGACTGCCGGAGCCTCAATGAGTTTCATATTGAGACTTGGTGCCACTATTAGACTTGAAATATGCATTACTCCTTCACTCTCATCCTTCGCATACTTTGAAATTTTCATATATTGGATCAAAATTCTAATATTTGGAGACTACTATTTTCTTTTGGCTCACCTGTTGAATGGTTTTTTTTATTTTGCATCGACTATTTTATATTTTGTATTGACCATGTTGGTTTTCTTCTGATATTCTAATACCCACTTAGATTTATTTGACAATTTAAGATTATGAATGTAGTCGACAGTAGCTAGTGATTGATGACCCTTTCAAATGAAGTTTTAAATTGTAAATGACCCTTTTTAAATGAGATTTTTAAATTATAAATGTCCTCTTTTCAAATAAAGTTTTAATTTGTGCCGATTCTTTACCGCATCTCAAATAATTTTTTCTTATTTTAAAATTATGAAGTAGTATAGTTCAATTTTCTAATTTTTTATATAGTTAATGATCAAATTCGCCTATTTTTTTAAACTCAAGTTTGTTTTACACATTTTTCATATGTTTTTGACACTAATAGCATCCATTTTCATAATATTGAATGATTGACTAGTTTTCAAATCGGTCACTTTTCTTAGCTTATTTTATCAACTTAAGTTCGGACGGTTAACCATTTTTTCGATCTTAAAGGATGCCTTACCCCCTTTCTTTTAGGATTAATTGAACCCTTATCTTAGAATCTCTAATTGATTAGAAGACTTTAAAACAACGTTAATTTTAGAAATTTTAGGTGCCCTAACTCACTCTCATAATAGTTAGGTAGCGACTCCTTAAGTTAATCAATTTAGGATTTACCAATATGTTGTACACTAATTTTACCTCGATTAAAATGGGGTATAATAGTTTGACAAATCCGCTAGAAAATTAGGTCCTAACCATAACAGACTTAGGTTAATAATTAAGGATTTTATTTTTTATTGTTTCATTTTGATTGTTTGCTTTATTTTAATTGCATAATATTTTACTTATCATGTTTATGTGATATAAACTGTTTATATGTTATTGTTATATATAAATTATTTATTTGTAATTGATTCATATATATTATTATTATTATTTCGTTCATACTTTCTCCAATTCTTAAAAATACACACTATCACACGTACACGTGAGGTGTGTTTTGCACATCCACAAATTTCTTTCAAAATTTCAATAGTTTGGAGAGTTGACATATGAGTGGGGTGTCTAGATCTATTTTCATGTGACCGTGTAGCCTTCCTATTCGAGTTGTCCACTTGAAAACCTTGAGTGTAGTAAACCCACTGTTAGTCCACTCACGATAGAGCTAAACCAAAACCTTGTAAGAAACATGCATAACGTCAACTTAGGAAACTTAATACCTTAGGAATATTAAGTTCATTAGTCAACCTTACCAAATGTCATAACGGGTCTACGATCCTAAGTGACAATTATCATACTTTATGTGCATCATCTAAAGGATAAAATTCTCAATTATGTGGACCTATTACTTTCTATAAATAGTTATCTGTTGAAAAACAAGTTAAAATTTTATTGTAGGTAACTATGATATATCCAATTGGTGGCCAAGGTCCCAAGACCACCAAGAAGATTAGTAGAGATAAAAAATTAAATAGTTTAGATATGAATGTATTTATTTTATTTTCAACATGCAATAGAGAATTTCAATTTATACATTTTATTGTAAAACTTAAGTTATTGAAAGTTTGCAATGATATATAAAATACATGTTTGTCCTTAAAATATTTGTTAGGCCTACCTCTGGTTAAGAGAGGGCCCATTGCTTAATAAAACGTGATAATATGTTTATTCTATATGTTACAATGTGTTTATTCTGCAACATTTTATCTTATCACATACTGTCGCACCCTATTTCGAGCTAGTCGAAACAGTTCACAACATAATATGGTTGCCACTCTGATTTTTGAAAATCTGTTTTGTTTTAGAGTCGCCATCTAATTTTAAAGAAAATATTAGGAAAACTATTGTTTATATGTAAATGTATGCTCTGTTTTAATTTGCGAAAATCAGTGAGATTCTAAGTAAGGGTTTTGATTACTTGAGGGAAAGGTATTAAACATCCCTCAGAGCCTATCCAAGAATAGTCCTTAAACTCAATTTAGGAAAAAATAATAAGGAAAATTTGTTCATTTATTTGCATTAAAATCAATGATAAGTAAATTTCGTTAGTTTATTAGAAAAAAGAGGTAAAATACAAAGTATGCCATATATACATCTATAAAATAAATTTAATAGTAGTATGTTTATCATATAGTAAAATAAATAAATAAATGTACTTAAATGTATGACAAATTTATATGTTGAAAAATTATAGATGTGTCTTATATAAACTTATCCTAAATATATAAATGTTGAGTTTAAAGGATATGAAAATTTATCGTTTTATTTATATATAAAATTAAGACGTAAAGAAAAATAAAATAAAATAAGATAATAGCCGGGCATAAGTATATAATAGTATGTGCGATATAATTTGAATGAAAATAGATAAAATGGAGTTTTCTAAAAATAAATAATAAAGGTACTAAAATGTTAAAATATCATATAACGTTTATGATTTTAGCTAGATTTATTATAAAGTATAGTATATACATGTAAGTTGTTTAAAACATATGAACAATTACTATTTTATTTACATATATAGACAAATTGACGATAGATTATATGTAGTAAAATAATATGTATATTAAAGTGTAGGGATTTATAACATTTTTAAAAGGGATAGTAGATATGAGAAAAATAATATAAAGTGTAACAAAATAATAAGTCATGTATAGAGAAAACTAAAAATATATAGAACTTATACCTTTATGTGCATGACATATATGTATGTACCTTGTATTTTTTGACCCTGCTGACATATCTAATGTAACACCTCGAAAACTAGTAGGCTAAACTAGGGTTTAGTGTGAGGGTTCAAGCCAAGGAAGAGGGCAAGGGCCAAGGGGAAGGGACCAAGGCTGCCCAAGCTTCTCCAAGCACTGCCTCACCTTCACGACCACCACCACGACCAGTGGTGAGGACCACAACCCGTGGTGTGGTCCGTGGTGGCTAGGCAGTAGCTCCCCAAGGTCTGTGGGTCTTCACCAACTTGTGATGCTAAAACTCAGGCGAATTCATCCTTAAAAAAAATCTCGAACTCTAGCTGCCACTGATCCACCATTTCTATTAGTAGGAACTGGAACCTGTTGATTGTTCTTATTGGTCATACTCTGAGCCAATAGTTGGATCAAATTCTAAAACTTTTCATTCTTAACCTCATGGTCTGGGACTAGAGAAATTGCGCTAGCATTCCTGGCGTTAGCTCTACGGGGAGGCATGATCTTAAGCTCATAACGATGGATTAGAAAGGAGATCATACCAACACACGATAAGAATAACAAAGAGAGTGAAGTTTTCCTAAAACACCTCGTAGCCTCCCTCTCATTAGATGTGGTGCACTTCACACCCATGAAAAAGACTCTACTTAGTGTGACTTTTCAGACATCCTAGGACACTTAAACCTAATGCTCTGATACCAAGTTTGTCATGCCCCAAACTACCCCCCGAGACGCAGACACAGGACCAAGGACTACAAGTGATCCTAAGCTAACCCTGCTGGCATGATCATGAGCATACTAAATATAAACTGAATAACAGAAACTGTGCGGAAGCTATAATCATAAACAAAATGAAAAGATGGGGAATACCCATATACTATAACTGAAATGTATGAAAATTGATGAGTTTAATACAAATAAGATATTGACTCAATACTAAGTTGAATCTAACTATGTCTGAAATAAGCCTCTAAAATGACTAGAAATGTTGGGACATGCCCCAACTAGGTCTAGCAAAACTGAAACTAAAGACTAAAATTACTAAAAAGAAACTCGTGACTATTGTCCTTGGAGAATAAGGACTCACCACTAATTCTGCTGAACTAGAGATCGGGAACCGATCTAAGCGTGATCTGGATGCTGAGAACCTAGACCTACATCACAAGAAGATGTATCACACGTATGCGTCAGTACTTGAAAGGTACTGAGCATGTATGATAGAGTAAAGCTGAAATAACATATAACTGAACAAAGCAATAAAGCAATGAAATAATCTGGACATGATATAGGTACTGAACACTGAGCTAACTGAATGGAATGACCAATGTATAACATGCTGAGACTGAATATACTAATACATAATCAATGCAACAGAATCTGATTGAACTGTGGGAGCTACTAATAACCGACATAAAACCACATGAGCTAAATGTGGAGTCCGATGTATACGCCCCATCGAGAGGACCCAATGCACCCGGCCAAAGGTGTAGAGGCATGCTGGCGTGATCACTAAAATGATGCTTACAGAGGGGACTTACACCTATGTGGCTGGTAGTTCTGGGACTATATGAGTATGCTGAACCCTAATCCAACTCGATATTATGCTACTCCCAATATATTAAGTGATTAACATATTATGACTGAATTTCTGTAATACTGGATAACTCAAAACTGAACATGCAAAGTTGAGAATGCAACAATTAATCTGATAATGATGCATTCATAAACTAAGGCATGTATAACTGAATACTGAAATATATGACCCAGCATGTGTAATTCAAGAACTAAAGAACTATATAGCTAGGGTTGTGAAATTCATGCAATAAACTGAGCAATAACATGATAATATGATTTTGGAACATTTAAATAACTAATTCATGATGATCTGTTGAAATTCTAGAAACCCTAGGTCTATTCATAATCATGGAATCAAGAATATGACTGAATTCTAGGGAACTAATGGGCGAAAGAAACCCACTAGTGAAATCCCACATACTTGGTGACGAATTCCACAGAGAAATCTTTCGATTTCGGGGCTGGAACTGATGGAACCTTGCTACGTTCTTGAACTAGGGTTCTTGACCTTTTTCTCCTCTTTTGATTCTAATTTTCTAAGTTTTGATTAATGATTGACTTAGATAAGTTCTAGTTATGTTTCTAGGCTTAAACTGACTAAAACCTCATGATTTAGGGTCTAAACGACGTATCTTAGGGGTCCAACAAAATAGGAAAAGACCAAAAGACCCTTGACTTAACTGCTGTCGGAGTGATCGACGAACTGGACCTATGTGCCGTAGTTCAATCTACGGTCCGTAGATTGGGGTCGTCGATCAACTCTGCCTGACAAGGCTTCACTAAAACAAGCATAACTTTTTACTCGGAGGTCAGATTTTAGCAAAATCGATGGCGTTGGAAAGAGGATTCAATTATATATCATATCATAGGTCATGGTACACCTAATTCATTTTGTGCTAAGAGTTATAACCATTTTAAGCTAACCCAATCAATAATTTCCTCTAACTGGCAGTTGATCCCCACCTACGATCAGACCTACAGACCATAGATCGATCAACGGTCTATGCTGGTAGGCCTTAGTTCGTATCAGAGGCTGGGTAAAGGGGTCTTGATCCACGGACACACACCATGGACCGTGGTCTGACTTACGGATCGTAAGTTTCTTCGTGGGTCGAGACTTAGCTGATTTTTTGAGCTGGGTTTTGGGAGGGGTTGCAATGGTGAACCACGGACCACCAGCACGGGCAGTGGTCTGACCTATGATCCGTGGATGACAACCGTCGGTTGCACCTACAACTTCTCAAAATTTGCACTTTTGGTCTGTTTCAGATACGGGGTGTTACAATCTCTTAAGTTATTTTCATTTCAAGTGATTGTTTAAAAGGAAATATTACATATTTATATTTAAACTAGAGAGGCCATGGCACGGGCCCAACACTGTCAAATTTGTAAAATGAAATTGAAAATCATATTGGACCATACCAAAATGCTCAAGGTTTTGGGTCACTATTATAAATTAAATTTAGTAGATTTCTATTAGTATGGTCTACTTACATGGTATCATTAAGCACATGCAACAAAGAGACATCATCACTTGGGTATATGCCATCCAAACTAAAAATACCTAGCTATAAACTAAAACAGCAGTCCTTACAAATGAAAATTGATGCTCACACAATTGTGAATTGTAAATTCTTCCAGATACGACATTAATCGGAAACTATTGTTACATGTGAAATGTATCTTCTATGTACATCATTGTGTTTAATAAGATAGTTATCTCTACAACGTGTAAAAGATGCAAGTACATTATGAAAATAATATTAGACATATCAAATGTATATTGTATCTTCGGATATGTCTTGATTTATCATTTCAATGACCTAGAGCTACACTCCACGTCTTGGTAGCCAACCTTGGCTATTCAAAAGAACCACATAGTAAGGAGGTGTTTTGAGGTACCTAAAAAAAGCTAGTAAAACACTAAAAACCAATCAGCTGAATTAACTTGAAATTAAGATGGTTGCAAAAATAAAATCAAAGTGATATAATACCAAAGATGCATCTGTCTCGCCTGGGGGAAATTTAACAGAGAGAATGCAAATTTGCAGACACTTCAGATGAATGAAAAATAAAAAATTAGTAGAAAGTGTGTCAATGTCTGTTGTTTGATTTGTTATCGCGTAAAGTATAAGTAAAAGTGCCATTCTTTTTGTTATTCTGGTAAAGTAAACTAATGTGTCTTGATGTTAGCTATTTTAGATTTTCTCCATATTTTTCAGTGAACAAAGCAATCACAATGTGAAGATCAAGTAAATAACCAATATCAAGGAGTACTATCATTACCCAATGTCCAAGGGCCTAAACAAAAAAAAATGAATACGAAAAATATAATTAAAATCAAACCAAAGATTAATACTTACTGCCAGGGCTGGTGGTAGTCCACCAACAACATTGCCTAGTCTACAAATTTGCTATAACTTGTGCAATTATCGGCTACTTAAGTGAATATCTAGCAAGATTATACCGTGAATAAGTTGTGGGTTAGATATGCGCAGATGCACTTATAAGTAGTTAAGAAATGATCATTTTATCAGGACATGCAACACAAGAGACTTCCAAAAAGATCATCATGGTTGGTTCATGCTTGTGACTAATTAGTGTAATCACTTAGTTTGCGAATAGGTCATGTATAGACATAATGTTGTAACATCAACTGATGCTAAAAGGGACCAAAATGCAGATTGAAGAGATGTTCCTTCCAAATAAGAATCAAAATTTCATTAAAAAACAAGCCATTACATGGCAGCAACACACAATTGCAAACACAACACAAAATTTACAAACATAGTCGATTCATATTTTTGTACATTATATATGCATATTCTTTTATCATTATTTAAAGAGTACTTATGAGATTCGAGTCTCCGGGGTACATAGTCACTTTTGTTATGAAGCACTTTACCCCTTAAGTAGGATTTCCTAGAGGAAATCCTACTTTAGTCGAGCTCCAATATGAATACCGCGCACTGAATGGACATAAAATATAAAGAGTACTTGAAATGATTATTTGGGATTTCAGGAATTTTTGTCATTGCTAGATCAACTGGAGGAAGCTACTAACTGTATTTAGAAACTACAAACAAAATTGGAAAGAATAAGAGTGAGGAGAGAGAACTTAGAAAGAGGTGAACATTCAAGTTATTCAAAGTGAAGGAGTAGGAAACTGAGATTACATATTGAAATCAATAATATGGTCTAGTGTATGTGAGATTTCTTTCTACTAAAACATATTTGAATAGATTTATAAGAAAGGAGAAGCTTCTTAAGGAGTCCTTAAATGCATGAATTATAAGACTTCTCAAGGATCAGAAAATTGCCAATTCATTACTGGTTTTTCCTTCTTTCTTTATTAAGACCCAAAATGAAGACACCAATATGAGAATAGAAACCTTTTTTTGGCAGTTCTTTTATCAAATTCAAAGAGTGCTAGTGGTAGTACATGTGTCATGTACTAACCATAAACATGCTCACTTGTTTTAATTCTCATATGCAAATGGACATTGGGATTCACATGGCAAAGGGTATAAAATAATCACACAATCAAAATGACGTCGTATCACCAATCATAACAGCACTACACGAAACCTTTAAATATAGTCATTAATGATTCAACAATCATACAAAGATGAATCGTCAAATCTAAATTGATGTAAATATCTACTAAAATTAATTAATCCTACGTGGTTAAGGTCAAAGTTATTTCAAGTAACCTAATATAAAGTCACATATTAACTTACCTATAAATCTGGAGCACTAAGACAATAAAGAAACTTAGAATAACCATCATATCATCCTCGCTAGTTCATCGTTCATAGTTCCTAATGATCATTCCCATACCAAGAGAGAATATACCATTCACCTGAAAACCCAAAAATGTTTTGTTTTTCAGCAATCAAAAATCTCAAAACAAGGAAGATATTTTCTGTCAGTGGACAACATTAAGGTGGTCAATTGCGATAAAATAAGGAAATTCAAATTACATTATATTTCAAACTTATAAATTCAGAAGTCATGGAATGAACCAAATCTCAACAATAGGTAGTTAAGAAGACTCTCCATTACATTCTTTTGGTGGTGAGGATGACTCAAATTTCATCATTGTGCTTGATAATTTAGATATATCAATTGTTGCTTCCATTTCTACCTCACGTGCGCTTAGAGGCCTGACATTATTTTTGTTCCTTTCGTTAAAACCTGGAGAAAAATGTGTTCCTTTAAGGTAATAGATACAAAAAAATAATTAGAAAAACATAACTATTGTAGGAACTGGAATCAAGCAAACATGCGTGCAAGAATTTAAGCAGTACAAATATTTGGGTTATGACTGAGAAATAGTTATCTATAGTACTAAATATTAACCAAAAGTTAAATGTTTTGGTAAATCACAATATAACTAAAATAATTTTTGACAAAAAGGAAGAGCAGTTTATGAAATTTACCGTGTCTACTGTCAAACTTATCGAACCAAAATTCAACTGAAATTTATCAATTTTTTATACTAACAAAGAAACACTAAAAAAGATCATTGCCTCAGTTATCAACTAAAACCATGACTTACCAATAACAGTCTCAACATAGCCACAAAAGTTATGACAATACAAATATAAACCTTAGCTGCTAACTTATAACTCAAAGTGCAAAACTTAGGCAAAATCACAATAGAATTGACAATTTAGAAAACAAAGAAAAGAAAATAGACCAGCTATTAAAATTTTGCACTACATGCTCAAATAGCAAAGAAAGAATAATCCTATTATAAAGTTGGATTAGAAATCCTTGAAGAGATCAATCACATGAGTAATGACTAATATTCTTGAATCAAATCCAATTGCAAGTTTTCCCCTTAGGATTAATTCAAGGAGGCAAGTAATAATAATTTCTCAAAATTGCTAGTTCTTATCACTTCGCTTGTCTGGTCAACTACTCTTATGTCCCTGCGATATATAGTATCAACTCGTCATCTACTTGAAAATCTAAAACCAAATTTCTAAATAAGAAATTGATAAAAAAATCTAGTGAGATGAACAACGGAAAGAAAATAAAACCTTTACTTGAGAAAAAAACTATGCTTTTAAAATGAATTTAGGCACTTGAACTTTTGGGGGGGGGGATTTACTTTTTGTTTATTTTAGGATTTCATCCGAGTCTCTATAACCTTCATCAACTTCGTCATCATTTTGATCATCAAGCTTATCATTCTCTTCCATTGAAACAATCAGAAAAACCTATCACAAAATGTTTTCGAAGAACTAAGTAAACTATTGGAGGATATAAAATGACATAATATAACAATGATTAAGAATTGAATATCTGAGAAGCAGAGAAATAGAAACTCCAATCCAATCCCTTTTTTTAAATCATGATGGGGAGGAATAATCCATTTGCCTTCATGGATCGCATCACAAAAGTGAAGAAGAATATTATTTTCTATATTATAGAAGTGAACAGATGGAGTCCGAATTCAGCTACAAAAAGTTGTACTCTCCGCAACATTGCAAGTATCTTAGGATTAACCTATTAAGTAGAATGAGTTGCAAACTTAAAGAGAAAATTACAAGAAAAAATAGGGAAAATACACTAAATGGGATGCTGTGCAACTCAGGCGTATTGTATATATCTAGGAGATTATTTGAAAAAGTAAAAAACTAAAGTTAAAGCAAAAATGCACAAATATTCAAAGAATTCAGAAGTTATGGGTATAATACCAGTGAATAAAGGAAAAAAAATCTAGGCACCATCATGTATGAGAGCATATGTCGTTTGTGGTATAACAAATCTACAATTTCTTCAATTCAAACCTTTAGCATCTCAAATAATGAGCAAAGCTTAATATTCTCTGATAACAAATGAAAACGAACTCCTAAAATCTCAATATAACAGGCTCCATCTTGAAATTTAGAATCACGATCAAATCAAACTAACAAAGTTCCCTATTAAATTTAAATTAGTCCCTTCAATTTAAGGCATCTAAAGGTAGAACATGCAAGTAAAAATATTCACAACAAACTAATAAAAAATCAAAAATCAAAAAATTGCCAAAAAATTGGTTTCAAAATTTCCAACAGAAACTACATCCGTACGGATGAAAATTAGGAAATACAGAGATGAGAAAAATAAGACAACAAAAATCTTTCAAAGAAAAAAAATCAAAAAATTTACCTTTACCTTTAGATGTAGAAAGAGAATTAGTTGGAAGAGACATGAGATCGAATTGGAGAGCAGTAATTGTAAAGGCAATTGATCTCACTTTACATTCACACATGGAGACTAAGAGTCCTTCCAGGTGTTTTATGGCCAATCAAAGTGGGCCAACAACAATGTACATATTTGACTGGTTTTGGTACAACATTGGGATACAGTTTTTGTCCTTGGTGTTGTTGGCTTATACAATAGAGAATGAAATAAAAATAAAAGAATTATAAATAAACAAAATAAAGTAAAATAATCTTTCTGGTTCATTTCTTTTCAAAATTAGTCAAAAATATTTTGGTCAAGTCGTAGGTCAACCGCGCGTTAGCGGGTACTTCAAATGCTTAAACCCTTCTCGAAGTGTAAATTGAACCCCGAACCCTTTTTGGTATTTTCAAATAATTTTTTTTTGTTTAAGTCATTTGAAAAATATAATTTTTCTTTATTCCTTTCAAAAATTAAGTGACAACTCTTTTCTAAGTATTTTTCTCAAATTGTTTTGTACTTAGAACATTTCAAAAGTGATTTTTCTAAAGATAGTAAAATTACGACATAACAGAAATGACGACTCTGCTGGGGATTTATTTAGGTTCTAACCATAATGACTTGATTCTTTTTGACTATTTATTAATAATTGTTGAATTATCTTGCCTTATATGCTTTATTTGTCTAAATTGTGATATTAATTGTCATTGCATGCGTATCATTTACTCCGTCAAATAACTTTTTTTTTATATTTCACTTAAAGGATGATTATGTGGGCATCAGTCATTCGTTAACCAAACTATTTCTCAGGGTACCTGATAAGTTCACTGTTTGGCCTCATTTAGGACTTTATTTTAATAGAAATAGTGTCCTCAAATGCTTATTTAGTCTAAATATCTGATGAAAACACTTAAGTTTCAGGTATTTGAAGTTTTAGTGAAAGCATGGACACTTAGGCGCAAAAAGGAACAAAAAGGCTGAAAAGAACGAAGAAGCTGAAGCCTGAGCATGGCCAAACATGGTTGGTGATTCGCCGAAGGGACGCACTCCACCCTTTGTTCCAGTAAGGAGAAGGATCAAAAAGACGATGAAAGGAGCAGTCGGCGTTTTGCCGATAAGTTCCGCGAAGCAAAAGTATACTGTCCAATGATCTAGAACGCATAGATGCTGAAGGCAAAGCACAAACGGCGATGAACTAGAAGAAGGGCGAATCACCGAGTCATTCGACGTTTGCGACTAACCTCGCCAAACGATCTGCCAACACTATTTTTTGAAGTTTATAAATACTAAACTCTTTATTAATTTTAAAGGAGGTCGAACAATTATTATAATTTTCACATAGAATAGTACTTTTTGATATTTTTTCTCTAAGTTTGAGAGGGTTTTGGAGACTTGAAGAAGAAGAGGGTTTCATTTTCAAGATTTGGAGTTGGGTCTCTTGGATTCTTCATTCGTGGCCTGTAACAAGGCTTAAATCTTCATACCCATTTGAATGCAAGCTCATTTAGGTATAAATTTCTATCTCTTGATGTGTGGCTGAAAACCCCAATTCTTGGGGTGTGATTTAGCAAATATGGGTTAAGATAATTATTGGGTCTTGCTTGTTGATAGTTTATTTGTGGTTTACTTGTGATTTCGTTTAGTGGTTGTGGATGAATCTAATGAATTTGTAGTTGCAAATACAAGTTTATTTATGTGTTTTCGGCTTGCTTGAGAGAGAGTTCGTAAAACTAAGACCACTAAATTGATGGCTAGTGTGAGTGGGTCGACATGAGGTTCAGCTCGAGAGAGTGAACCCTAGTCCTATATCCACACACTCAGCTCGAGAGAGTGAACCCTAGTCCTATATCCACACACTCAGCTCGAGAGAGTGAGTAGGTTAAGGTGTAGGCTAGTCTTCATGCGGCAAATGGGTGTCTGAGAGGAACACATTTTAAACGGGGTAAGTCGCTCGAGAGGTAGCTTATCCCCTTTAAAGTCTAGCCTAGTCACAATTATTCTATGAATCTTCTATCGAAAATATGTACCCAATAATCTAGATTAGCCCGTATTCCCGTCACATCCCAAGTATCCCTCTCATCATTTAGAAACCCTTGTTTATTTTGCTGTTTTTACTTACTAGTGATAAAAACCTCCATTGTTAATTGACACATTTGTGTCCCCCCTCTTTAATTTATAATGTTTTTACTGGTTAATGTCTTTAGCTACGACTAGTTAGAACTAAATTTTACTTTTTTACAAATTGTCAAAACCACTCTTTGTGGACGATGCCAACCCTTGGTTGCGTTTCTAAACTATTGTACGATCGTAGACACTTGCATCGGAAGTTGTGTCTTGATTACGCAAACATCAAAATGGCGCTGCTGCCGGAGAGTGGTGTTATTTGGAAATTCTTAGTTAAGTAGAATTTTTGGTTCCTCTTAGTTTTAGATTTACTAATCTAAAATTGTAGTTTTGTTTTGCTAGTTTGAATATCAAAGCAGGGAAATAAGAATGGATGATCATTATGGATACCACACAGACCATCCCTTCTTGAAATTGTTAAATCTGAGGGACAAAATCTGGATATTCAAACAAGTGGGGAATGAAACACTTCAAGAAATGTGGCTGAAGTTTCAAGCGGTGGTGCAACCATGCCCATCTCATTGGATGACGGATAAGGCACTACTAGAGTGCTTCTATAGGGGTCTTGGACTCGATAATAGAAGTGTAGCCGATCAACTTTGCGAGTGAGGCATGCTATACCAGCCCTATGAAGTCATAGAAAAACTCCTTGATGGAATGGTAGAAGCCAACAAAGAAGCCAAAAAGAAGCATGAATGGGATGCACTAGTTACCCAGTTGGATGCTCTATCTAAACGAGTCAGAGTTGGAAGTACAAATCATGGGTAAAGATAAGCACTTCTCCCTCCGAGAGTGTAGTCATGGGAAGAAGCAGGGAGGTGTGCAAGGTGATGAAGTTCCTTCACTCATTCAACAAAAAATCAAGGCATATGAGGAGATGTTGAATGAGATGAAGGAAAACATTGAAATGCTAAATTAAGCGTCAACCTCTCACTCCATGACTATTCAGCTCCAGGATGCTCAAATCAGCCATTTGATATCAGACCATTACCCATCATTCACCGAGGATTCGCCTAATTACAACATGCGACTCCAAAGATGAAGAATAGTTGCTGATTTGAGTCGTGCCATGACGTTAACTAAGGCGCTGTTTGGGAGGCAACCCAAAACGCTTTAATATTTTATATTTGTGTATTGGTGAAATAATAGTGTGCTGTTTATACAAGTTGAAGTGTGAAAAGGTGTTAGAAAAAGTGTTGGGTGGTGAGCAACAGATCCAGCTGGCGAGTCGCCAAATAGGTCAGCGCACCAAATCAATTCCGCCGTTTGACTCAAGTCTGTAAAACTTGGTGTGCCCAGAAAAGTGTTGGCGAATCGCCAACAATATTGGCGACCCCGATGCTTACCACCGTTTGAACATCCAAATTTGCTTGGGAAGTTCTGTAAAACTTGGTGAAGTAAACAGCTGTTCAGCAAAACGCCAACTGACTCAGAAATCAAGACCATCGCCGCTAAATGAGCATGACCTAGATACTTTGCAAGCAAGAATGGGTTAAAATTCTACAACTTATTCACATTTACACGCTTTCATTCCTCCAACTGCATCTTCACACGCTAATTTCCATATATTCCTGCATTACCTAGGTATTCCATTTATAAATTTATGCTTGGAAAATGGATTGCACTTTAAATTGGTTAGCGCAAAAGGGTGGTTGTGAAGCATTCGAGAACGTGGATTGAGACTAGACGCATTGGGCTACCTAGCAAAGCTGTGGAGAGTTTGAGGAATCACTCAGCAGTCCGCTTAACGTCCCCACTTTAAACATGCCTCCCCGACATATGAGGCAACTACTTAACCAGGATTATCCTTTGCCTCCTTCTCTATTTTTCTCTATTTGTACTTTCGAATGTTTGTTATTTACATTTGAGGACAAATGCATTTTATTTGTGGTGGGGTGAGGCCCACACCTTTAGTGAGCTACTTTTGCTCGTGTTTATGTTTATATTTGGGTTGTTCTACTTTAAATTTGTGTTTTATCTGTTTATGTGGATGTTTGAGCTTGAGACTCCGCTTATTTTTAATTGCAATTTTTTTGAAAACTTTTGCCATCTCTTGTGTTGAAAGTGGCTGTTCTTGTACAAATTCAAGTCTCGATTTCGATCAATACCGATGACTTGAATGGTGCTCTCAATTGAACAAACATGAATGCGCGGCTGCGACGAGACCAAGTGAAGTTGCATAGACAATATGTGAACTCTTTGCATCTCGTTGTGATTAGCCATTTATCGAATTGATTCTTTTGTAATGACCGTTGAACACTAGCAAAAGTGTATGGTCTTTTTTAACTTAAGTGTCGATGCCTTGTGTGATGAGCTTACTTTGAACCTTGCATGAATAAACCTAGAATTTACCCCGTTAGTTTGATTGATTTAGTAAGGTGTGCTCTTGAATGATCTTAGGCAACTTTTGAAGAGTGTGAGCCAAATTTGACATATACCTCTTTTGTGGCCTATCCGTGAGCGTGTGAAACTCTCTTGAACACCCTTTGAGCCTTACCTTCTTTGTAAGAACCTTGATGAATGCTAGACCTTACTTGACCTACTACTTATAATCCTCTTGATTTGTGGTTTAGGGAATAGCCAACTTAGGCCAAAAACCTAGGTTGGGGGTGTGGTTCAAAGGAAAAGGAGAAGTCAAGAAGTGCAAGAAAAGTCTCCCTTAACCCATGATGTTGCAAAACAATGGAACCCCTCCATAAAAAATAACGTTGTGGAATAAAGTATAAAAGAAATTGGGTTTCCGAGCAATTCATGGAGGTGAATATAAAGATGACTTAGAAGCACTAGAAAAAGAATTGATAAAGTAAAAGAAGGGGATGCCTTGAGAATACCACAACTCACGAGGAAAAAGTCACTGAGCCTAAATGACCATATCTTTTCACTCATCCCCATTACAAGCCTTAGAAAGACCTTTTTGATCTTGAGTGAGCCGAACCGAAGATCGATTGGAAAATAATGGCAAGCCTATGGGTGAAAACATGCATTGTGTTCCACCTTGAGTTAAAAATGGTCCACGACCTAAATGGACAATCATACTTATATGTTTACATTTGAAGGATGTATACGCCGTTTGGCAAATGATTGTCTATTGGGGTAGAGAGTTTAATAGTTTGTTCGAGTCAAAGAAGGAGTTTTACAAGCTATGATACCATTCAAAGACGTGGACATCTGGAGATGACAAGAAGTTCAAGAAAGAGGGACTTTTCACGAAGGCTTAGTTTAGGATTGTACCCCTGCATGAGACTGATTATTTGTATCCCATTTTCCCTATTATATATCCCCATTCAGTTTATTTATAAAGTTTGTATAAACTTGGACTTTTGGGGCAATTAAATGTTAAATGACGTTATACATCCTTCGAATCGTTAGGCCTACCATTGGCAGAAAAGGGTCATAAATCTATTTAAACGTGCAATAACTGTTTATGTGTTATAACTGCTTGTGTAAATATGTTGTTTTATTTGAAGATGTTCTAGCCTACTCTTTTTGGAAATTTCTAGAACTCCTAAGCATAAATATCAAATCACTATCAAAAGTACGTCCAAACACTCCTTGAGTCTGTAGTTTCCCAAAAAATATAAAATTTGAATTTCACTTTCAAATAGTACTCTCTCATCTCAGAAAAAGTTCAATTTTTCATCTCAAATAAGAAAAGAGATTCAAGCCAGTCGAACTAAGTAGGACATGAATTCTCCTCCGTGAGATACGTAGGCAGTCTTTCAAGGGTCGGTCCCTAATTTTGAGAAATTGTATCTTTTCCAACTCTTACAGAGAAATTAGAGTTACATCTCAATCAAAAATCAGAAGTACAACAATGAAAGATACAATCGACTTTGTCTCGACTCAAGTCGACATTTCTGATTTATTAAGTTCAAAATCATCTTGATAAATTCCTATTTGTTTAGTCATTTTTCTATATATATGAGCAAGTTGATTTCAAGTGGAGCAACTCTTATGTGTTTGTGATCATGTGTGTTATATTTTGTATTATTTATCATCGACACAGACTAACACATTTGTCTTTTCAGTTGTTTTGCTTTGTTAGGTACTCAAAACTGATATGCGTTGAGAAAAATGGCCAAACATCTATACTTCACAAGGTCTAAAGACCCCATAGATTCCTTCTCTGACCAATGTTTATCAAATGGCAAAGAAAAAATGGTTAAAAATGTTGAAAACGCTAATTTGACCAAAATTACTACGAATGACCCTATCATCGCTGAACAGAACAAGTTGATTGCGCAATTGTTCCAACAAATTGTTGAAATAAAGGATGAAATGGATAAACTCGAGATTTGACAAATCCGGCTATCACTGCCAACACCTCTACTCTAAACAACGAAAGGCCTTCATGCCATTTTGTAACTTCGGATCCAACATCTGAACATCTTCCAAACAATTCATCCACCACTACAATTCCAAAACCTCTCATTAACGACCTAACCACCCCAAACCCTTTTCATGCTAGCTCCTCACACCAAAAGCTACCTAATCCTCAAAATCCAAATACCAATATTTTCCAGAATTTTCTTCCGGTCCATCAAATCCTTACTCAAATTTTCCAAAACCCACCTTCTACTCAACCCACACCTCTAAAAACCGCTTTTCATATTCCAATATCGTCAGAATCATACCCTTCATTTACCACAAGTTTTGAACTCGATCATTGTGAGAAGGATGTGCTAGTTGGGACTTCCATAGAGTGGAGTCCCCTTAAATTTTGATTGTGAGCTTGTTTTAAGCATCTTAAATTATAACACCCCGTATTCTATGTTTAGTAGTTCTATATATATGATGCTTATAAATTACCTTGTGGTATAGTTATGGATTCGATTTCCTAACTCAGGCTACCTACGTATCCCCAAAATAGGAATCAGATCGTATTATAGTTCGAATACAAGTAGGAGAAATAGAAGCATGTAATGCGATGACCGAGCTTGACTCAAGCTGCCTATGTATCCAAGTGGAATTAGTCAGGACATAGTTTAATACAATGGAAAAGTGAAAAATAAGAAAATGGAATGATCGGGCTTGACTCAGGTTGCCCACGTATCCAAGTGGAATCAAGTCAGGACGTAGTTCAAATACAATAGAGAAGTGAAAAATATGAAGGGAAAAGTAAGAACATGTAATGCAATGACCGGACTTGACTCAGGCTGCCTACGTATCCAAGCGAAATCAGGTCAGGACATAGTTCAAATACAATAGAGAAGTAAAAACGCAAGGGATCGAATCAAAAAAGGATTGCCTATGTATCCCGCCGAGGGAATTAAGGTCAGCATAGTTCTAATTATATTGAAATGATGTTTTTAGGTTTTCTAAGGGAGACCGGATCTAATGTGGGTTGCTTACGTACCCTAACGTGGGAAGTCAGGTCTAAACGTAGTTCTATTACATCAAAAATGCAAAAGTACAAGAAATAAACACTAATCTTGAGGTTTTCAAATGAAGTATTTCTTGATGGCATCTGAATTGATTGGCTTTGTGCTCACTCTGCCGTCCATTTCTGCTAAGATTACTGCTCCTCCAGAGAATACTCTATGAACCATGTAGGGTCCTTGACAATTTGGTGCAAATTTCCCTTTGGCTTCTCCATGGTGAGGAAAGATCTTTTTCAATACTAACTGACCCGGTGTGAACTGTCGAGGTTTGGCTTTCTTGTTGAATGCTTTGATCATATGGTTCAGATAGAGTTGACCATGAAAAACTGCATCCACCCTCTTTTCATCGATGAGCATCAATTGTTCATTCCTGCTACTAATCAACGTCTAAAATATGCCTTATCCAATTCTAGGTGTAGGCGATCATTAATTAGTATAAAACCCAACAAAGAGTTGGGGTTGAACCCACAGGGTGCGGTACATGCTTAAATTCAATTATGAAGTTATAAAGTGGTCTATTCGATTATAGGAATGGAAATTATCGTAAACATGTAAATAAATCCAAGGGTGTGACAACGAATGTCAGATGGGGGGTTTGAATTGTCAATTATCAGCTACAACACAATCAAACATGAGGGAAATAACAATATAGAGAGGAATTCTCGGGATGTGATCGATTATAAGCAAATTTCAATATATGGGTAATTGAAATTTCTAACAAATAGCTAAATATCAGTGGGTAGGCTAGACTATAGGTGCAATAGTTTTCTCTCGAACAACTACTACGATTCAAGTGATTTCTTTCGAACATCAACAAGCTTAAAAAATAAGAACAACCCACACCTTAATTCATCTACTCTCTCGGGCTAGATAGGTAGAATCGGGTTTAGGATTCTTTCTCTCGAGCTGAACCCACATCAACCCAATAAATACAATCATCAATTGAAAGCTTTGATTTAAAAACCTCTTTTTCAAGCAAGCCCAGAATGCTAAGTTAGAATTGCATTTGCAACTACAATTCATAGATTAAAACACAACTATCAGTCAAACCCACCTCAATTAAGCATTTAAATTAGTAAATACCAATACCCATAGGCTAATTCACCCATAATCACATGATCATAGCCCAAGAATTGGGGTTTTAGCTAAACATCATAAAAAGGTAAAAACAATTACCAACTGGATTAGCCATCTGCTGGGTAAAAGTCTCCAAGCCTTTACAATGCTCCAAAATGATTAAATTAAGAAACCCACTTGCAAATCCTCAAAATTAAGCTTAGAAATCCTCAAAGTTTATAATAAGAACTGAAAAACTAAGAGAAAACTCAAACTCTAAAACTTGGGGATTAGAACTGTCTGGGAACTCCTCAAAATTCCTATTAAATTCCAATTTATAGTTGCCCATTTTTTTGCCTGAAAGTCCATTTGGCGGAATAAGCCGTGCCTTGCCAAGTGGTTCGCTGATCTGCCCTTTGCTCTCTTCCATCACCATTTTTCATTGGTCATTAGCCTCCCAGGTCCTGTAACTTGGGGCGATCAAAGTTGCCATCGCTGAGTCGATAGACGATTCACCGACTGCCTATTTCTGTCGCCAACTTGGTTCTTCCCCAGGGCTGGCATGCTGGAACTTGGGCGAGCTAAAGAGCCACTCGGTGGCTCGTCGAGTGGTCTTGGCGATCACCAGGATCCCTTTTCTTCACTTCTTCAGCTTGTTAGTTCCTTTTTGTCCGGTAGTGTCCTTGCCTTTCTCCTTAGACTGTAATGCTGAAATTAAACACTTTATCATCAGTTTAGAGAATAAATTAGGCCTTTGAGGACACTTAAACCATCAAAACAAAGCCCTAAATGAGTTGAAATCTTGGATTCATCAACACCCTAACTTAAACTTTTGCTTGTACTCAAGTAAAACTCAAGATCAACAATTCAATAAGGATGTGCACGACCCTAGGCTACCCCCTAGACGTGACATGGCATACTTGACCCCGAAGGGGTCTCATACAAGCCTCATAGCATTCTTGAACATAAGATCATAGGAAAATAAGGCGGAATTTAAAACTTTCTTTACAATCGAAATCATTTTCTCATAAAAGCAAGCAGTAGACTTTCTAGACTTTGTCTCAAATCATCTAATAATTTGAATACAACATTGGGACTTCGCCCATAAAAAAGCTTTAACATAAACTAAAAGACATAAAGGGAACATAGTGGGTTTTGTCCTCAAAACTATGAGACTCACCAAGTCTTCATCTCCAAGCTCCTTAGAAATCTATTCTTCAAGTAATGAACACCAAATCTCCACAACCCTACACTTTGGTAAAAATGGAGAAATATGGGTTAGCACAATTAAGTAATAAGTATGGAAGCCATGCAAAAACTATGCTTAAAACGGACATTTTCTTCATGCTTTATACCATTTTGACAAAATTTCATGAACATGAGTATAAGAGGCATAATATACAAACACAACCAGCATACAAGTCATTCCTTCACATTAGAGCATAATCAACATATATACCTTTACCTTCACATTAGAACGTAATCAACATAAAGACCATTACCTTCACATTAAGCCTTTACCTCAAGTAGCCCTCAAGCTATACTTTCTGCAATGTATGGATAGCATCCCATACCACAATCCACACTAAGTACCACATCAAGGTCACCAAAAGTGAACTTACCATTCATCCTTTCCATATTTACACCATACTTATACATGAGAAACATAAACCTTACATAAGTCATATCATCACATAAGGACCATCATCTAGGGAAACTCTAAGTCATACTTGTGCAATGTATGAGTAGCATCTCATACTACTACTCACACTAAGTACTCCTTTGAAGCCACCATAGATAAGGCACATTCATACTCAACACGTCATAACAAGGAAGTAACCCATAATACAATCCAAGTATAGCATGAATCTTCACATTAAACACATAAGCATTTAAGTCACCCATTCTTCATTAGTTTCATTAGGAACACCTTCATTCATCGGACAATAGACCAACATCTTCATTAACATCATCATAAGATCCCATTAATTTCATTTAGATTACAAAGGAACACACTATGACCCCTCTCAAAGCCTACTTGTACAATGCATAGATGGCATCCCATACCACCACCCACACTAAGTAGAGCATCGTTGAGATGCCATAGTTCATTAACATTCTTTGTGGGGGTAAGCCTTAACCGACATAGACCATGTGAGCAATTCATGGAATCCTAGTGTCACTCTCACCGGATAAGGGATTCCTACTTGCCTAAGGGAGGACCATTGTTTTTAGCTGAAGTTGATCCACTAGCTAGGCCTATGTGGGCACATAGTTATGGGATAGAGAGATTTCTACTAGATACCTCTCCTCATCTCACAGATGAGCATCCATCTCAGGATGTTGCTACTAGATACTCCGCCTCAACTCACGGATGAGCATCCACCCTAATTCATATCCACTCGGTGCTTAGCATTATTCCCTACGGAGTACTTACCATTTATTACCGTAGTTCATTATGGGATAAAAGATTGTTACTAGATACCCCGCCTCAACTCTTGGATGAGTATCCATCTCAAACCCAACATTCGTTAAAATAGGATATAAGGATTGTTACTAGATACTCCGCCTCAACTCTCAGATGAGCATCCATCCCATCCCAACATTCATTCATTGGAAAGCTCAAAGATTCAAAGATGAGAATATCCTTTCACTTAAGAATCCCAATATTGTGAGAAAGTCCTTTCACAACATGTCATTATCATTCATTAAAGAACAATTGAGAATAGTCTTTCAATAAGTACTTCATCAAAAACATAATCATAGAACTTCATTATTTATTAATTCATGAGTGTGTGTGAGTATATGAGGATAACCTTTCACATATAACTTCATCATTCATAAGTGTTAATAGAGAGATAACCTTCAATCATAATACAATTACATTATAAACATGATCATTATACATTCATTGAAATCACACACATATACTTTACATCATGATCATACATAGATCCTTCATACATATAGGTACAAGGAAGATATCCATCAATTCAATACCATAATATATATAGTAAGTAAACACCTCCACCTTTCAAGTGGATCAATAGATCAAGCACAATTCTAGTTCAATATGTAATTTGATCATAACTTGCCCTTCATGGGTCATGGATCACATTCACCCACACACCTTAGAAAAATACAATTTGGCAAGAGCAATAACACAATTTCAACATTCTATATCCATATACACATAAACAACCCACATACTTCATAATCAATCAAATTCCAATCACAAATCACAACTTAGGAATTTGGGGGAAAAGATGGGTTCTAATAAATAATCATCTTAATTCATCTTTAAATTCACAATTCATTCATAATTCAATGCAATAATGCCTTTAAAAATCGTTTAGAATCCCCATGCCAAGATTGAAAACTAGGGTTTTAGAGAAAACATTGGAGACTTGAAATCACTTTTGAGATTTGCTCCTTGAAAGAAACTAAGTCAAGGATGAAGGCTACCATACCTTTTATGGAAGAACTCCATGAAAATCCCTTGAAAAACTTGAAGTCTTGACCTTGGAAGCTTGAATCCTTCACCTCCAATGGATGTTTCTAGAGATAGAACTTTTGGAGAGGAGGATAGGTTTTGATTTTGGGTTTTGAAATAATGAAGTCTAAAATATGTTTTAATACTTTAAAAACCCTTAAAATATGATAATAAACCAATAATAACCATCCATGAACCAAACTAACCAAGGGAGGAATTTACTAACATACCCCTCACTAAGGCCGACTTGGACAGAGAACTGTAAACCCCCATCCACGGACCGTGGATGGGGTCACAGACCGTGCTATTGAGGAGTGGTTCGTGGCTACAGCTCACCAAATGGGACCTTGACCCACGGTGGCCATCCATGGGGCGTGGATGGACGTACGGGGCGTAGGTCCCGTCCGTGGTTCACCAACTTTTGGGAATCTTTGGTTTTCCTTGGGGTCTTGGGGGTTAGGCTTTAGAGTCCTCCTCAAGGACCCCTAGATTGGTCCTTGGGGAATCGTTCCTTGACGTTTAACCCCTAAACCCCTCAACCATTTCCCGGGGCAACATGTTACGCCCTCAACCCTCATGACAACTCACAGACACACAAGTTAGGCTCTAGTTTCAATTATTCGTTTTACGGGTCGTTACATTATTCCCCTCTTAGTAACATTCGTTCTTGAATGACACTTTAATCACATTAAGGGGTTAACGACTTAAGACTAGTAGCCTATCATGCATGCAACATCATAAACAATGCACAAAACTAGCTGGAAACTTCAACTCCATCTCAAACATAATCCATGCAATTCAAGAAAGTAGGAACTACATCTACAAACTCATTATGCATCATAACTTCAACATTTATCATTTCATTGGAGGAATTACCTTCTCCAACTCATATCATGCTCATCATAGAATCATTAAGCACATTATGCAATTTCTTCATAAAGGCACATTTAGGCATGTTCAACATTTATCCTCATGAAGCATATAGACAATTCCTACTAAATACACATTAACATGAGAAACATAATTCATATAAGCTCATTTTCTCATTTAAATAAGAATTCAAGTAGAACATACATAACATAGGAGACCTGGAAACACATATTCCCACATGACTCCAAAAACATGAAACAAGCCAAAAAGGAACTCTTTGTCTTAGGCTTGAATAGGCATATAAAGGAAGAGATAAGGATATCAAAACTCTCTACAACCTTACTATTCAACATACTATCCCCCACTTAGGAGTAAACCCAACCAAGGCTTATATGAACATAACATAGGAACCTCGATCAAGACATTCACAACTTACAAGAAACCATCAACGTACCAATGCTTTTAAACTAGGAAGGTCCTCATTAAGCAACTCTTGCTCACAAACAACCTTACCGACACCACTCAAGGTCTCATATGAGTCTACCACACTGGGTTTAAACTCCTCAAACTCACTGCACCTCTTAAGGTGAGAACATCAAGCAAGCCTAACTCATGAACATCAAGGACACTCAATGACCTTATTATCTAAGCACATTATCCCCCACTTGGGAGTAAGCCTATACAAGCTCTCTTAAACTTCACTTCTTTCCATTCTAAGGTTGGAGCAAAACATCACTAAACCTTCACACTCATCACACAAGATGATTTTAAACCAAGGTGAGTTACACTTCTACCCTTCTAGGAGAAGTCTACTCACTCATAACATCAAGACCTTTCTAAAACACCACATTTCATCAAATCTTTCAACATACCTCAAAGCTCATCATAACTAAGCCGGGTTCTATCATCATCTTAAGCATAACCATGAAGCAACCCATTCATACTAAAGTTATCATCACAATCTATCATCTCACATCTATCAAGTCATATAGCCATAATTGGCATCACAACCAACCTTCCTCCCTCACATTTTCTAGCATACCCCTTTCAAGTGGTCAAACACTAAAGACCATCAGATAAGGAATAAGAGAGAGACATTACAGAGTTAAACTCAATGGCACGACTTGAAGAATGAAGAAGTGAGATTTCTTAATACCCAATATCCTCCTATTCATAAATGTTGCGCGCTTCACACTATGAACAAAACTCTACTAGATGTGGTTTGCGACATCCTAAGACCATTCCAAAATCTTGTGCTCTGATATCATGTTTGTCACGACCCAAGACTACCCCTAGATATGACATGGCATACTTGACCCCGAAGGGGTCTCATACAAGCCTCATAGCATTCTTGAAACTAAAAGCATAAGAAAATAAGGCGAAATTTAAAACTTTCTTTACAATCGAAATCATTTTCTCATAAAAGCAAGTGAAAGACTTTCTAGACTGTCTCAAACCATCTAATACTTGGAATACAACATTGAGACTTAGCCCATACAAAAGCTTTAACATAAACTAAAAGACATAAAGGAAACATAGTAGGTTTATTCCTCGAAACTACGAGGACTCACCAAGTCTTCATCTCCAAGCTCCTTAGAAATCTATTCTTCAAGTAAAGAACACCAAATCACCGCAACCCTACACTTTGGTAAAAATGGAGAAATATGGGTTAACACAATTAAGAACTAACTATGGAAGCCATGCAAAAACCATGCTTATTAAAACAGACATTTTTTTTTGAAAGTCATGCTTTATGCCATTTTGATAAAACTTCATGAACATGATTATAAAAGGCATAATATACAAACACAACCAACATACAAGTCATTCCTTCACATTAGATCATAATCAACATATAAACCTTTACCTTCACATTAGAACATAATCAACATAAAGACCATTACCTTCACAGTAAGCCTTCACCTCAAGTAGTCCTCAAGCTATACTTTGTGCAATGTATGGATAGTGTCCCATACCACCATCCACATGAAGTACCACATCAACGTCACCAAAAGTGAACTGACTATTCATCCTTTCCATATTTACACCATACTTATACATAAGAAACATAAACATTACATAAGTCGTATCATCACATAATGACCATCATCTAGGGAAACTCTAAGTCATACTTGTGCAATGTATGAGTAGCATCCCATACTACTACTCACACTAAGTACTCCTTTGAAACCACCATAGATAAGGCACATTCATACTCAACAAGTCATATAAAGGAAGTAACCCATAATACGATCCAAGTATAGCATGCATCTTCACATTAAACATATAAGCATTTAAGTCACCCATTCTTCATTAGCTTCATTAACAACACCTTCATTCATTGGACAATAGACCAACATCTTCATTAACATCATCATAAGATCCCATTAATTTCATTTACATTATAAAGGAACACACCATGACCCCTCTCAAAGCCTACTTGTGCAATGCATATATGACGTCCCATACCACCACCCACACTAAGTAGTGCATCGTTGAGAAGCCATAGTTCATTAACATTCTTTGTGGGGGTAAGCCTTAACCGACATAGGCCATGTAAGAAATTTATGGAATTCCGGTCTCACCCTCACCGGTTAAGGGATTCCTACTTGCCTAAGGTAGGACCATTGCTTTTAGCTTAAGTGGATCCACTAGCTAGACCTATGTGGGCACATAGTTATGGGATAGGGAGATTGCAACTAGATACCCCACCTTAACTCACGGATGATCATCCATCTCAAGAGGTTGTTACTAAATACTCTGCCTCAACTCACGAATGAGCATCCACCCCAATTCATATCCACTCGGTGCTTAACATTATTCCCCACGGAATACTTAACATTCATTACCTTAGTTCATTATGGGATTAGAGATTGTTTAACATTATTCCCCACGGAATACTTAACATTCATTACCTTAGTTCATTATGGGATTAGAGATTGTTACTATATACCCCGCCTCAACTTGTGGATGAGTATCCATCTCAAACCCAACATTCATTAAAATGGGATATAAGGATTGTTACTAGATACTCCGCCTCAACTCTCGGATGAGCATCCATCCCATCCCAACATTCATTCATTGGAAAGCTCATAGATTCAAAGATGAGAATAGCCTTTCACCTAAGAATCCCCATATTGTGAGAAAGTCCTTTCACAACATGTCATTATCATTCATTAGAGTGCAATTGAGAATAACCTTTTAATAAGTACTTCATCATTAGCATAATCATAGAACTTCATTCATCATTCATTTATGAGTGTGTGTGAGTATGTGAGGATAACCCTTCACTTATAAATTCATCATTAATAAATGTTAATTGAGAAATAACCTTCAATCATAATATAATTACATTATAAACATGATCATTATACATTTATTGAAATCACACACATATACTTTACATCATGATCATACATAGATCCTTCAAACATAGAGGTGCAAGGAAGATATCCATCAATTCAATACCACAATATACATAGTAAGTAAACACCTCCACCTTTCAAATGGATCAATAGATCAAGCATAATTTTACTTCAATATGTAATTTGATCATAACTTGCCCTTCAAGGGATCACATTCACCCACACACCTTAGATCAGTACAAATTGGCAAGAGTAATAACATAATTTCAACATTCTATATCCATATACACATAAATAACCCATATACTTCATAATCAATCAAATCCCAATCACAAATCACAACTTAGGAATTTGGGGGAAAACATGGGTGCTAAGATGAAATAATCTTAATTCATCTTTAAATCCACAATGCATTCATAATTCAATGCAATAGTGCCTTTAAAAATTGTTTAGAATCGAACCCATGCCAAGATTGAAAACTAGGGTTTTAGAGAAAACATTGGAGACTTGAAATCACTTTTGAGATTGGCTCCTTGAAAGAAACTAAGTCAAGGATGAAGTCTACCATACCTTTTATGGAAGAAATCCATGAAAATACCTTGAAAAGCTTGAAGTCTTGACCTTGGAAGTTTGAATCCTTCACCTCCTATGGAGGTTTCTAGAGATAGATGGAGAGGAGAAGAGGTTTTGATTTTGGGTTATGAAATAATGAAGTCTAAAATATGTTTTAATACTTTAAAAACCCTTAAAATATGATAATAAACCAATAATAACCGTCCATGAACCAAACTAACCAAGGGAGGAATTTACTAACCTACCCTTCACTAAGGCTGACTTGGATAGAAAATAGTAGCCATCCACGAAACCCCCATTCACGAACTGTGGATGGGGTCACAGACTGTGCTGTTGAGGCGTTGTTCGTGGCTGCAACTCACCAAATGGGACCTTGACCCACAGAGGCCATCCACGGGGTGTGGATGGACTTACGGGGTGTAGGTCCCATCCGTGGTTCACCAACTTTTGGGCAGCTTTGGTTTTCTTTGGGGCCTTGGGGGTTAGGCTTTAGGGTCCTCCTCAAGGATCCCTAGGGTGGTCCTTGGGGAGTCATACCTTGACGTTTAACCCCTAAACCCCTCAACCATAGCTCGGGGCAACATTTTACACCCTCAAACCTCATGACAACTCAAAGACACACAAGTTAGGCTCTAGTTTCACTTATTCATTTTATGGGTCGTTACAGGACCTCCACAAATAGTGATGCATAAGACTCAACATGACTGCACACAACAAGGTTCAAACTACTTATACAATGATCAATTGTGCAGTCAAAGTTTCAAATTATGACAGTCCATCATCAAGTGTACTCAAGCTTACAATGCTTTCTTCGAATGCAAGTTCAAGATCAACAAAGGTATTCAAATGCCCTCACAACAAAGATGATTCCATATTCACACAAAATTTCTCAACTATTTAAAATTCCGGAAGCACATACAACTCTCACTCACAAAGATGAACATATGCATGACTTCACCCATAGGTTTGCCCTCATTTTCCAATCAACTTTCGTTTCAGCTCCCTTAAGATCACAAAGGTCTTTTCGAGGCTTGTAACGAGGCTGAGTGTAAGGGTATGTTCATTTAGGTTTAGTGGCTTCTACCTTAATGAAGTATGGCTTGAAAATCAGTTTCTCTCCTTCTCTTTCACATTCAAACATGATCATAATCCACCCCATCATTCAACTTGACATGAATCACTGGATACCCCATTTCTTTTACTATTTTCACAAATTTTTTATCTATTTCAGTCATTTTCTTTTCTTTTCTTTTCATTCATTTTTTTTACATGGAGGGGTTCCATCTTTTTCAAAGCAATCCATAATAAAGGGAGAATTTTTCACACTTCTTGACTTTCCTTCTTTTTCACCACACCCCCAACTTAGGCTTTTGGCCTAAGTTGGCGTTTCAAACAAACCTAAACTTCATGAATGTTATGGGTGAAGGGATAAAGAGGTCAAAGTTGTTCAAGTTTCTTCCAAGAAAAGGATAGGGTCAGTGGGAGCTAAAACCAGATTCACACTTCTCAATAGAGGTATATTGTCAAATTGGTTCACTCTTCAAAATTCTTGCCTATGATCATTTCAATTGCTTGCTTCACTCAATCAATCGGACCAACGGCGCACACATACAATGTTCAAGACGACCTCACCACACAAGGCATTGATACAATTATCAAACAAGACTCCACACTTTCTAGCTAGCGTGCAATGTTCATCACAAGAAACTTCATTGACAATCGGCTAGTCACAACAAGATTCTCAAAGTTCACATATCGCCTATGTAACTTCGTTTACCTCATCGTAGCCGTACATTCTTTTTTTTCAATTAAGAGCACCATTCAAGTCATCAATATTGCCCACAATGACACTCAAGTTTGTACAAGAACAACCACGATCACACACACAAGAGGTGGAATTTTTTTTAAATTTGGTTCAAAACTGCCTTTATATCAAAACAATGGGCCACAACCTAAGAACAATATAACAACTAAGATATATATAAACCAATAAGCTCCACTATTCACAAAAACACAATATTCTCAAAACAGACCACAAAAGAGGTAGGTATGGAAATACCTCACCCTACCAACAAAAATATGCAGTTGTCCTCAAATGCAACTAAAAATGGAAACAATCTAAAAAGTTATAGAGATAGAGGTAATATAATCATCCTGTCAGGCTAGGCCTGGGTGAAGTCTGCACATCAGTCACTCCATCTGTCGAGACATAAATGCCTGGTGTCTCAGCAGCCTTGGCTCCACTGGAACCCACCATCGAAGTATTCTGAAGCGATGCCTGTCTCGCAGTCTCGAACATTGCACCGTCTAAGTTAGCCAGGTCCTCATAGACATTGTCCTTCTGCTCACCATGATGCTCCTCATCCTTCTCAGCCTCAGAATCATCATGAACGTCATCATCTCTAACCTCATCTCTGTTCATAGTAGCCAAAGGCATATCTCAACAGGCTGGAATATCTGAGCTCGAGGCATCTGGTATGTCCACAGTACCAAAGAGCATGGAGAGGTCGGTAGACTTCAGCTCGTCCACATCCTTGCAGAGTCTAACAAGAATGGCCTTCAAGGCTGTCACAACATTAGCAACTCCCTGTCCTTTCTCACACACCTCTATTCTCACCGTAAAGGCATCAATCAAGGCTCCGAGAGGTGTCAACGCAGCAACAATGGCTCTCTCGATCATCCCAGGAATTGCGGCCTCTAGCCGGGAGGAATGCACATCAATGGATTGGGCCAAATGCCCCATTTTGAACAACATCGCCTGGGTGATAGTAGGCCTAGAAGTAGAAGCAGCAGCAGATTTAGGGGGGAGAGGGTGCAACAAAAGTTCAAGGAGTATCGAAAGGAGTAGAGTTAGAAGTACCTGAAGGCCCAGTATCCGGAGTAGGCATGACTAACTCTACAGGTGTCATATCATTGTCAACCTCGAGGGATGTGTCCACTGGAGCTGCTCTTCTTCTATCAGCGTCATTCCTCGTGTACTCGACCTTTATACGCTAGATATCGGTAGAAGATATGGGTGTAACCTCGATATCCATCTTCTCATCTTGTGGAACTCGGGCCCATCGATACAACTCGGTGATCAACATCAGAAAAGGGAGAGACGTATAGCGCTGCTTGGCCCTCATGACCATCTCTTGCTCTATAATCAACCCTACATTCAACCTCTTCCTAGAAATGATAGACCCAAGGTAGGCCGTCTTTGGGTGGCAAATGATAGACTCATTCTAGGACGACATGATCGTACTGCTAATAAACCCAAACCAATATCTAGATGCCACATTAAGGTCCTTTTTCTCTATTGGTGCTCCGACCTCAATCCATCTCGGGGTGCCGTCGGAGATAAGGGGGGCTAACTAACCCTTTAAATCATCCATACTCTTTGCCGTTATCATGCTCTGGTAGTCATATATACATTTGGAGGCATGGTCAAATACAATATTTATATAATCACTGTTGCATTTAACCTTCTTACCTCGAACCATCACAAAGTCCACTGGCTTGAAGGCACTAGCTTTCTTCTCACCAAGTCACTGTAAGCTAGGAAAAACTCCTGGACCCAAGTAGGAATGTATGGGCCACGAGGTTGGTGAAGACCTCAAATCTGTGGAACCTAAGAGTGTCCCACACTGTTGGATGTTGATTAATAACATTTCAAAGACACCTTATCCAATTCTAAGTGTCAACGATCGCTAATCGAATCCCACAGGGAGCAATACGTGTTTCAGATTCAATTGGGAAGTAAGATTCCAGTCAAATCAGTCATAGGAATAAAAATTATTGAATAAAGACATCATTCAAATCAGGAGGTGACATGAATGTCAAATGGGGGTATTGGTTTTGATTATAAACTACAAACATCAGTCACAAACAATACGAATTAATAATAATGAGACGGGTTCTTGGGATGTGATCGATTATATGCTACTATAGACATATGGGTAATTGCAACTATTAGAAAATATCTAGGTATTATTGAGTAGTCTAGGCTATAGTGGAGGTACATTTTCTCTCGAACAATTTACCCTAAATCAAGTTGATTTCTCTCGAACATCAACAAGCATGCAAAATAAGAGCAGCCCACACCTTATTCCATTCACTCTCTCGAGCTGAATGTGTGAGATTGGGTTTAGGATTCACTCTCTCGAGCTGAACCCAGGTCAACCCAATACCCACAAACCATCAATCAATAATTTTAGTTCTAAAACCTCTCTCTCGAGCAAGCCAAAAACACAAACATATAACTTCATTTGCAACTACAATTCTTAAATTAAACCATAATTAATGATTAAACTCACTTTTAAATAGCATTTAAACTAACAATTAGCAATACCCATAAGCTAAATCAGCCCATAATCACATAATCACACCCCAAGAATTAGGGTTTTAGCTAGACATCATAACAAGGTAAAAACCGTTATCAAATTGATTATCCATCAACTGGGTAAAAGTGATTTGGTCCTTATAATGCTCCAATCTAAAGATTCTCAAAGACCCACTTTCAATTTCTCAAAAGTGATTTTCTTCAATCCTTCAAAGCTAAGGAAAACTATCTCCCAACTCTCAAAACTTTTCAATAGATTGTTCTCAAGAGTAATTCATTAAAAGATAAAAGATTGTTGATAAATGATCATTGATCCTAAACTAAATGTCCAAAAAGGAATTTATAGTCGCCAAAAATGTGTTGCAAAGAGTCATTTGGTGAAGTAAGTCGGGCTCACCGAACCACTGGTGAGCCGCCCTTTGGTCACTTCCATCACCCTTCTGCCTTGGCATTCGACATCCTAAAGGTTTGTAACTTTGGGAGATCTAGCACTGCATCGTGGAACTACTCGGCGATCTGCCGACTGCTCCTTTCTCTCACCGACTTGGTTTCTTCCTTCAGGGCTTGTCACACTGGAACTTTGGGCGGTCATATAGCCATTCGGCAATTCACCAAGTGAACTTGGCGATCACCAGGATTGCCTTTCTTCATTCTTTTAGCTCGTTTTGTTCCTTTTTACATGTTCCTGTCCTTGCTTTGTTCCGCAATCCATATTCCTGAAAATCAAGGATTTAACATTAGTTATTAGCATAAAATACGCATTTGAGGACACTAAATCCATATAAACAAAGCCCTAAATGAGTCCGAATCTCGAACTCATCAACACCCCAAACTTAAACTTTTGCTTGTCCTCAAGTACAACTCAAGTTTAGTAGTTCAAAAAGGATGTCTCAAACAGTTCTATAAAAGACTCAATTATGAGTGCACACAATAAGAATCAACTTACTCATGCAAGGATCAATTGTGCTCTCAAAGATTCAAGTTGTGACCCACCATTATCAAAGGCACTCAAGTTCACAATACTTGCTTCAAATACAAGTTCAAGCTCAACAAAGGTACTCAAATGCCCTCACAACAAATATGATTCCGTATTTACACACAATTCTTTAACAATTTATAATTTCAGAATCGCATGCAACTCTCAGACTCACAAAGATGTACACATGCATGAATTCACCCATAGGTTTGCCCTTATTTTCCAATCAACATTCGTTTCAGTTCACTCAAGATCAAAAAGGTCTTTTCAAGGCTTGTAACGGGGTGGACTATAAAGGTATGATCATTTAGGCTCAGTGGCTTCTATCCTCATGAAATGTGGTATGAACATCACTTTTCATCCTTTTCTTCAGCATTTTTACTCATGCTCAAAATTCACCCCATTATTCAACTTCCAATGGAATACCGGACACCCCATTTCTTTTGCAACTTTCACAACTTTATTTCACAACTTTTTCATTCTTTTTCTTTTGCTTTCTTCTTTTCTTTCTCTTTTTTTATATGAAGGGGTTCCATCTTTTTTAAGTCCACGGATCAAGGGGGACTTTTTAACACTTCTTGATTTACCTCTTATTTTCACCACACCCCTAACTTAGGCTTTTGGCCTAAGTTGACTATTTAAACAAACCACACTTCATTAGGATTATAGGTGAATGGATAAAGAGGGATCACAATTGCTCAAGTTTCTTCCAAGAAAAGGATAAGGCTTAAAAGAGGGTTCAAGCAAGGTTTACACATCTCACAAGGTTGGCCACAAAAGAGGTATATTGTCAAATTGTTTCACTCTTCAAAATTGTTGCCTAAGATCATTTCAAGAGCTTGCATCACTTAGTCAACCGGACCAATAGGGAAAATTCTAGGTGTTAGCACATAATGTTCACGGTAAGCTCATCACAATGCATTGGCACCAATATCAAATGAGACTCCACACTTTCGCTAGTGTCAATGTTCATCACAAGAGACTCCATTCGATAACCGGCTAGTCACAACGAGATGCAAAAAGTCCACATATTGTCTATCCCACTTCATTTGACCTCATCGTAGTCGCACATTCATTTTTGTTTGATTAAGAGCACTATTTAAGTCATCGATATTGATCGAACCGATACTCAAATTTGCACAAGAACAACCACATTTAAACACAATAAGAGTGGCAAAATTTTTCAAATGGGTCAAAAACCATCTTCATTCATAATAAGGAGCCATAAGCTTAAACATCCACAAGATAGAAACCTAAAACACAATTTAAAACTCAAAACCCAATATATACAAACTACAATCACAAGAGGTAGGTACGAAAATACCTCACCCCACCACAAACAAAAAGGCAGTTGTCCTCAAATGCAACATAATAATATAAAGTCAATAAAAATGATAGAGAGAGAGAGGTGAAGAAAGGTCCTGTCTACAATGTCGCTCCATCTGTTGGGGCATCAATGCCCGGTGCAACACTTTGATTCTGGACATCAGTGCCCGGTGTAATATCAACACTCGCTCCACTAGAGCCTGCCATGGGTGTGTCCCTCAAAGAATCCCGTTGGGCAGTCTTAAACATGCCCCTCTCTAAGTTGGCTAAATCATTATAAACAGCAGCCTCTCGCTCCTCAAACTGCTCCTCGTCGGTCTCAGCCTCATACTCGGCAGTAGCAACATCTTCTATGGGCACATCTTTGGTGGTGGCCAGAGGCATCTTAGAATTGCCCGAAACACTCTGAGTCTTAGCTGCCTCAAATAAAGAAGTGAAGTCCATAGACTTTAGATAGTCCACGTCCTTCACCAAGTCTGCAACCTCGGCTTTCAAAATTGTCACCTCCTAAGTAGCCCCCTGTCGACTTTCACAAGTCTCTACTCTCGCTGTGAGAGCATCAATAGATGTCTGGAGGGATGTCAACACAACTAGGATGGCCCGCTCAATAATCCAAGGTACCTCAGCCTCTAATCAGGTAGACCGCATATCGGCATAATGGGATAAGTCCCCCATCTTCAGGATCATAGCCTGAGCAGTCCTAGTGGGCTGGGAAGCAGAGAAAGACCAATAGCCTGGGAGGAAGTAGAAGCGGGTGTACCTGAAGGCCTGGAGGTCGGAATAGGCACAGATGCCTCTACAAGTATTGACTCAACATCAACCTTTAGGGATGCATCCACCAGAGCCTCTTTCCTCCTATCTGCCTCCCCCCAAGTGTACTCGGCCTCTATACGTCGGATATCTGTGGAAGATGTGGGGGTAACCTCTATGTCCCTCTTCTCGTCACGAGGAACTCTAGCATGCCAACATAACTCTGCAATCAGGATCGAGAAGGGAAGGGATGTCTGGTGCTGTTTGGCCCTCATGGCCATCTCTTGCTTAATGATAAATCCCAAGTTGAGCCAGTTGTGTGCGATGATGGATCCTAGATAGGCCGCCTTGGGATGGAGGAGGATGGACTCATTCTATGAGGACATGATGGAGTTGCTTATAAATCCAAATCAGTATGGCGTAACTACATTCAAATCCTTCTTCTTGATTAGAGCTCCTACCTCAATCCACCTCGGGGTGGTGTCATAAATCAGGGGAGCAAGCTAGCCCTTCAGATCATCCAGGGCTTGTGCTATAGCTAGCCCCTCATACTCATGCTCAAACCCCGTGGCTTTGTCAAGTGCAACATTGATGTGATCGCTACTGCACCCCACTTCTTTCCCCCGGACCACTACGGACTTCACCGGTCTGAAGGCACTGACCTGCTTCTTCCCCTGGGGAAATAGCTCACCATATGCAGCATAGAACTCATAAACCCAAGTGAGGACATACGTGCCTCAGGGCCTAGTGAAGATGTCAAAGCTATGGTACCGGAGTGTGTTCCTCTCCTTAGAATATATGCCCTTTAGGCCCTCTGTAGACAACAACTTCTCCTTTAGAATCATCCTCAATCGCTCGGACTTTAATCTGTTGAGTAGATGGGGAGGAGGACCCTGTACTGGTGGCGTTGGAACCACTGTCTGTGGCAGAGCTGGCACTGTATCAGCAGAAGAGGGGGTAAACTCCAGGGTTCTAGATGGACCTTGATGAACTCTGGAACGAATCTCAGCTCACCGGGATTAAAGAGGTTGGTCATCCTCTAGCTCAGAGAATGCAGCCTGGGAATAAAAGGAATCCCCCTCGCTGTCGGAGTTGTGCTTCGGTGTCTCGGATGTGGGCGCTTTGCCCTTGCCTCCCTTGCGAGGTGCCTTCTTCCCCTTTTTAGAAAGAGCAACAACTCCCTCATTAATAAAAATGCTCCACGGTCTTTTGCGGGGAGGCATACTACTATCGTTCAGGTTGGTCTTAGCCATATCTGCAAAATACACTAAAATGAGTTAGAACAATTCAAGAAAAATGCAAAAAATAGAGTGTAGAAAGACTCTCCGAATCGATCGGCGAGTCACTGAATCACTTTGGCAAGCAAGATTGGGCTCGCCAAAGGGATTGGCTAAAAAATTTCCCAAAAAACTACTAGGTCGGCGATAGGCAGGGCCATTCGGTGAATCGCTGACACCATTCGGTGAGCTCAGACTAGCATGTCGAAAGTTATAGTATGCTTTAAGGGTTAGGGGCGCAGAAAGGGCGATCAAGGAGGACTTTTGGTGAGTTACTGAGTGAACTCGGCGAGCTCTGGCATCTTGTCGAAAGTTACAGAACCAAACTCAACCAAACTACAAAATTAAAGGCGATTAAGGGTGACTTTGGCGAACCACTGAGTGGTTTGGCGAGTTCGACCCAGCTCGCCAAACTGCCCAATGTACCAATTTTCGACCCCTCTTCCCAAAATCAAACGGCAACCCCCGAAAACAAAATCAAGCAACTTACATATTCAATTATGCTCAGACCCATTAGACCCATGACACCAGGGTACTCACATTTCCCTCGGTTTGGCTAAAATTAGCCAATTGACGACTTTTGCCCTTAAAATGACATCAAACGCTCCATCATTGGGGTAAGCACGTCATTTAACACAATCTGGGTTACTAAGACTTCACTCGACTAGACCCAATAATAATTTGATGCAATCCACAAGTTTTAATCAATTCCAAGGCACAAAACTACGGGAAATCAACAAGATAAGCATTTTAGCACATTTTGAAATTAAATCAGGCAACTAGCACAACACTACAATTTCAGAACAGGCCCAACACACATCAATCAGGATTTAAACAATTGTATTTGAATTTAACCTCTATTTAAGAGTTTAGGGTTTGGAAAACCAACCTTTAAGCTGAAATATGGAGTTGTAAAGCTAGGCGGCAATGAAATTAAACTCCGAACACCAGATCAAGGGCAAAAAGTAATACAAATGAAAAAATATAGAAACTATATAGTGTGGGTGTGATTGTATGAGGCTAAAAGTGAGGGAATATGAAAGAGCTTAAAATTTTGAACCTTTTCCCTTTTAAAACCGTTCAGTTGGCGCCCCAATCGGCATTATTAGTCATCCTTACCGAACCACTCGGTGACACGCCGAGTAGTTACTTACCTCACTGAGTTTTATATGACCTCCAACTAATTTGGGGGTCCAAACGGTGGACAAATCACGCTCGTCGACCTGTTTGGCGAGTCCCTGACTTGTCCATGGGCCTATCGAGTTTTACAGACTCTAACCTGATATTTTCCTAAGTCCAACGGCGATCCAAGTTGGGCTCGCCGACCTCTTCGGTGAGTCGCTGACTGGACACTTTGCTCGCCATCCTACATATTTCAAACACATTCCACACTTCAACCTGCACAATCAACACCCATTATTCATAATCAAAATGAAAAGGACTAAAAACTTGGGTTGCCTCCCAAGAAGCGCCTTAGTTAACGTTGTGGCACAACACAAGTAACTATTCAAGCTTTATTCTTAGGGTTTGCCATAGGCTCACTAGGCAACCCTCCTTGTTGTCTCGAGTAGAGATGAGACAACATATGACCCCTTTGGGTCTCCAGTAGTTGAATAGATATGGAAAGAGAAGCAGTCATCTAATTTAGCATTGAGACATTCTCTTTTATCTCTTTCAACACACTCTCGTGTTCTTCAACTTTGTGGAGAATGAGTGAGTATATCTCTTTTGTCTGTCCACCCTCATAATCCTTGGGATTTCTAAGCTCATGAGGAGGAATGTACCTATCTTTCTTTTTGTACAGTACTTCAAATTCCATAATCTTTTTGGCTAAGAGATCTAACTGAGTCAACAGTTTGGCCAAATTCAGGTCCTTCTCTGTTTCCTTGTTAGTCTTAGTCATGTGATCAAGGAGTTGGGCTACTATTGCATTGGGTTGTCATATTAGACCACCTGGAGAAAGTTGATCAACCACTCCTCTGTCCTCAGGACCAAGAACTCTATAGAAATAGTCTAGTAGCATCTTATCTGGGTTTCCATGAGTTGGGTACTTCAACAATAATGTCTTAAATCGCAGCCACAACTCATGGATTGTGTCACCTTCTAAGTGCTTGAAATTTAGGATGCTATCCTTAAGAATCATCATCTTCGAAGAAGGGTTTTCACTTGGTTACCGCTGCTACCATATACACTCAATTCTTCTATTTTAAACCGCAACACAAAACCCAAACTAAAAGTAAGTAGATTCAGCTATAACCAACAAGAATACAATTCAACTTCACCAAAAGAATCTCAAACAACACCCACTCCTTGGTAGCGGCTCCATTTTGATTAATAATGTTTCAAAGACACTTCATCAGATTCTAAGTGTCAATGATCGTTTATCAGTATAAAACCCAACTAAATGAGTTGGGGTCGAATCCCACAGGGAGCAGTACGTGTTTCAAATTCAATTGGGAAGTAAGAATGCGGTCAAATCAGTCATAGGAATAAAAATTATTGCATAAAGACATCATTGAAATTAGGGGGTGACACGAATGTCAAATGAGGATTTTGGTTTTGATTATCAACTAAAAACAACAGTCACAAACAATATGAATTAACAATAATGAAACGGGTTCTTGGGATGTGATCGATTGTAGGCTAATATAGACATATGGGTAATTGCAACTATTAGAGAATAGCTAGATATTAGTGAGTATGCTAGTCTATAGTGGAGGTAAATTTTCTCTCTAACAATTTATGTCGAATCAAGTTGATTTCTCTTGAACATCAATAAGCATGAAAAATAAGAGCAGACCACACCTTAATCCATTCACTCTCTTGAGCTGAATGTGTGAGATTGGGTTTAGGATTCACTCTTGAGCTGAACCCATGTCAACCCAGTACCCACAAACGAATAAATAATTTTAGTTCCATAACATCTCTCTAGAGCAAGCCAAAAACGCAAACATAGAACTGTATTTGCCACTACAATTCTTAAATTAAACCACAATTAATGATTAAACTCACTTTTAAATATCATTTAAACTAACAATTAGCAATAACCGTAAGCTAAATCAGCCCATAATCACATAATCACATAATCACATCCCAAGAATTGGGGTTTAAGCTAGACATCATAAAAAGGTAAAAATTGTTACCAAATTGATTATCCATCAACTGGGTAAGAGTGATTTCGTCCTTACAATGCTCCAATCTGAAGATTCTCAAAGTCCCACTTCCAATTTCTCAAAAGTGAATTTCTTGAATCCTTCAAAGCTAAGGAAAACTATCTCCCAACTCTCAAAACTTTTCAATAGATTGTTCTCGAGATTAATTGGTTAAAAGATAAAAGATTGATGATAAAAGATCAATGATCCTAACCTAAATGTACAAAAATATATTTATAGTCACCAAAAATGTGCTGCGAAGAGTCATTTAGCGAAGTAAGTTGGGCTCGCCGAACCACTTGGTGAGCCGCCCTTTGGTCACTTCCATCACTCTTCTGCCTTGGCATTCAGCATCCTCACGGTCTGTAACTTTGGGCGATCTAGCACTGCATCGCAGAACTACTCGGCTATTCACCGACTTTTCCTTTCTCTTGCCGACTTGGTTTCTTCCCTCAAGGCTTAGCACACTGGAACTTTGGGCATAGACATTCGACGATTCGCCAAGTGAACTTGGCGATCACCAGGCTTGCCTTTCTGCATTCTTTCAGCTTATTTTTTTCCTTTTTGCAAGTTAGTGTTCTTGCTTTGTTCCTCAATCTATATTCATGAAAATCAAGGATTTAACATCAGTTATTGGCACAAAATAAGCATTTGAGGACACTAAATCCATATAAACAATGCCCTAAATGAGTCCAAATCTTAGACTCATCAGATGTCTATTCACCACACCATCTGTGGACAATCTCTTCTCCTTTAATATGATCCTTAATTCCTCGGCCTTTAGTCTATTTAGTGACTGGGGAGGAGGACCCTGCACTGGTGGTACTGGGACCACTGGTTGTGCTTGAGGAGGCACTGGAGTCGGAGGCACCGGGATCATAGACGGATCATTCACTGATTTTGAGCATAGCTCCACTCTCCGGGCCTGTAACAATTGATCATCCTCGGGCTCGGAGATAGGAGCTTGAGAATCGTGTGAGCCCCTCTCACTGCCGGATGCGTGAGGTGTGCCTCATACACCCCTCAGTGTCAGAGCTCTCCTCCTCAGGTGTAACTACCATGGGCGCCTTAACCTTGCCTTTTCCCCCTTTTGAGGTAGCTTTGTTTCCTTTGCTTGGGATGCATCTGTATCCTCATTTATAACGACTCCTCGTGCCTGCTATCGGGGCTACATGTCTCTACCATTCATATTGGTTCTAGCCATTTCTGCAAAGAATGAATAAAAATGTTAGAAAAAGTTCCTGAAAAAGTGCAGAAAAACTCACCTAATCGGTTGGCGAGCCAAGTCGGGCTCGCCAAAAGTTCCAGTACTGAATTTCAAAAACTTAAAGCTGGCCGACGATGTCCAAGGCCTTTAGGCAGATCTCCGACACCATCGGCGGACTAGAAGTAGTCCGCCGAAAGTTACAGTGTATTTATGGAATTAGGGGTGCAGAAGGGTGATCAAGAAGCACTTTCGACGAGTCACCGAGTGAACTCGGCGAGCTCAGGTGTATCGCCAAAAGTCACAGAACAACAATGCAACAATTAGAGAAATTAAAGGTGATCTAAGGGGACTTAGGCGAACCAGTGAACCATTCGACGAGCTCGACTCAGCTCGCCAAACGACCCAACATGCCAATGTCACACCCCATTCTTCAAAATCCAACCTGCAGCCCACAAAATCAAAATTAAACACATATACTATGAAATTAAAGTAAGACGCATACTACCCATGCCCTCGGGGTACTCAGACTTCCCCCGATTTAGCCATCATTAGTCATTTGACGTCTTTTGCCCTGAAGAATGACGTCAACTGCTCTATCATTGGGCAAAATATGACATTTAGCACAATACAGGGTTACTGAGACTTCACCCTGCTAGACCCAACAAAAAATTTGTCCAACCCAATAATTTAAACACGATTTCAACAAGCAAAGACACACGAATCAATCATTTATGAGCAATTAGGCACAAATTAAATTAATTACGGGCAATCCAATAGTTAAGTAACGATTAAACCATACTACCCAACAATTATCACAACAATTTACCAAATTCATTCGAGTTCAACAACAATTAAATTATGAGGTTCAGAAAACCAACCTTTATGCCAAAATTTAATTTAAATGCTAGGCGGAAAAGTTCCAAAACTAATCTCGAGCAAAGATCCCAAAGAAACGAAAGTAAAAATGTGGAAAATATAAGCAATATAGTATCTCAGGGTGAGAGTATGAAAGTTTAAAATGAGAGAAGATGAAGGATTTTGATATTTTAAACCGTTTGGCTTTTAAAACTATTCATTTCGCGCGCCAGTTATCAGAGTAAGTCATGCCCGCCGAACCACTCAGCGATGTGCCTAGTAGTATTTTGGCTTGTCGAGCTTTACAGAACTCCCAGAAATTTTGGGGTTCAAAAGGCGGACAAAGTCAGGCTCGCCGACCTGTTCGCCAAGTCACCAACTAAGCTTTTAGCTCGCCGAGTTTTATAGAATTTCCCATCAAGTTGGGTGGTTCCAACGGTGATCCAAGTCGGGCATGCCGACCTATTCGGCGTGCCACTGACTGGACTTATGGCTCACCAAATTTCCCATTTTCCAATACTCTTCACTTTTCAACCTTCAAAATCAACAACCATTATTCAAAAACAAAATTTAAAACATCAAAGACTTGGGTTGCCTCCCAAGAAGCGCCTTATTTAACATTGTGGAACGACGAAAATACTAATTCAAGCTTCATTTTTGGGGATTGCCATTGTGTCACTAGGCAACCCTCTTTTTTGCCTTGGATTAAGATGAGTCGAGATTTGACCCATTTGTATATCCTACTGCTTGATAGAGACTGAATATGAGGTGACCATCTGATTAAGTGTAGAGACGTCTTCTTTCATTTCTTTCAAAACCTTGTCCAACCCTTCTACCTTATTGAGAATGTGTGAGAGCATGTCTTTCATTCAGACATTCTCTGAGTCAGCCCTTGGTTCCTTGGGCTTTTGATGCTCATGAGGTGGGATGTACCTATCCTTGTCACCCTTTATTTCCTTCTAAGTGGCTTTACAATCATGCCATTCTCTGTCACGATCTCTCTATCCATCATCTCTGTTCCAACCCGGATTTCCACCTGGCCTTTGATAGTTTTGATGAAAAGCTCCTCCTTGATTTGCAAGGAAGTTTACTTCCTCATTGTACAATGTTTTAAACTGTGCCTCATCGGGATTTGCTCCACCAACACCGACAATATTTACACTCTTCAATCCACTACCCATTACATTTTTTGGCAATAAGTCCAGTTGGGTCATCATTTTTGCCATGTTTTGGTCTCTCTTTTGATCCTTCTCGATCTGCTCTTTTGTCATTCTAAAGGTGAAAGGAGACATTTGGTCCTTATGAGTGTATCATGCTCTATTGATTTTGGTCATGCGATCTAGGAGTTGATATGCGACATCCCAAGGTTGTTGCATTATACCACCGGGAACAAGTTGATGAGCAACTCCTTTGTCCACCGAGTCAAGACTCCTGTAAAAGTATTGCAACAAGACATCATGAGGTAGTCCATGAGTTAGGCATTGAAGTAATAGCTTCTGAAACCTCAACCACGTCTCGTGGATTGGTTCGCCTTCCAAGCATTCGTACCCTTGGATGCTATCCCTGAACATCACCATCCTTGACAGGTGAAAGTACCTCACCTAGAAAGCAGCAGTCAACTCTTCCCTAGTGGTAACAAAGTTTCTTGGAAGATCAGCCAACCACTTTGTGGCTCCTCCCATAAAAGAGAATGGAAATAATCAAAGACGGACTGATTCTTGAGAAATGTTTTTGAACGAGAATAGTCCACAAATGACAACAAAATTTCGAATGTGCTCATGGGGATCCTCATGAGCCAGCCCCCCCCCCCCAAATAATCCTTTTAATTGTAAGAGCTGAAGCATTGTGCTAGTGATGTGAAAAATATCGTTTCCTTCAACCTGATGTGGACGTATAGCCCCGACACCACCCAATTGGATAGGTCGTTAACATCATTCAAATTTCCAATATCATCTTGGTGGCCCACTTGGCTACCATTACTCCCGTTTACGCTCATCTCTTCTTCTGTTCAAAACAAGCAACACAAACAAAAACCAAAGCAAGTTGATTCAACTATAACACAAAAAGAACACAATTTAAACTTCAATAAATAAAATTTCAAACACACCACTCCCCTGCAACAACACCATTTTGATTAACGGCTTAAGTACACCTCATCTGATTCTAGGTGTAAACGATCGTTAATTAGTATAAAACCTAATGAAGAGTTGGGGTCAAACCCACATGGAGCGGTACGTGTCTAAATTCAGTTATGAAGTTATAAAGGGGTATGTTTGGTTATAGGAATAGAATTTATCAAAAACATGCAAATAAATCTAAGGGTGTGATAACGAATGGCAGATGGGGGAGTTTGGATTGTTAACTATCAGCTACAACATAAGTAAAACAGAGGAAATAACAATATAGAGAGGGATTCTCGGGATGTGATCAATTATAGGAAAATTTCACTATATGCGTAATTGAAAGTACTAATAAAGAACTATATATCAGCGGGTAGGTAAGACTATAGATGCAATACTTTTCTCTCGAACAATTATTACGATTTAAGTGATTTCTTTCAAACATCAACAAGCTTAGTAAATAAGAACAACTCACACCTTAATTCATCCACTCTCTCGAGCTAGATAGGTAGAATCGAGAGTAGGATTTACTCTTTTGAGCTAAACCCATATCAACCCAATAACTACAATCATTAATCGAAAGCTTTGGTTCTAAAACTTCTCTCTCAAGCAAACCCAAAACTCTATACTAGAATTGCATTTGTAACTACAATTCATAGATTAAAACACAGCTATCAATTACACCCACTTTGATCAAGCATTAAAATTAGTAAATAACAATACCCATAAGCTAATTCAGCCTATAATCACATAATCACACCCCAATAATTGGGGTTTTAGCTAAACATAATAAAAAGGTAAAATCAATTACCAACTCGATTGGCCATTAGCTAGGTAAGAGTCTATGATGCTTATCGTGACCAATTACACTAACCTACGGTACGAGTGTCTACGATCATCGATAATATAGTAACCCAACTAAAGGTTTGGGTCGTGTCTTAAGGGAGTGGTATTCAGAATTGATAGAAAAATAAAATTTAGCTCTAACTAGTCGTAGCTAAAGGCATTAACGAACAAAAACATAGTAAATTAAAGGGGGTGACACAAAAGTGTCAAATATCAAATCGGGTTTTTGTCATAAGTAGTAAAAAAAACAAAAATTAACAAGAAAATCAGGTATGGGGAAAAGTTCTTGGGGTGTGACCGCAATACAAGCTGAGATAAATTATTGGGTACATTCTTTCGATAGGAAATTTTCAAGATAATATTGACTAGGCTAATCTTTAGATGGAAATAAGTTTCCTCTCAAGAAACTTACACCGTTTCAAATGGGTTCTTCTCAGACACCCATGTGCCACATAAAGACCAGCGTACTCCTTACCCCATTCACTCTCTTGAGCTGAGTGTTAGATTATAAGACTAGGGCTCACCTTCTCGGGCTGAACCTCATGTCGACCCACTCCTTAGGCCATCAGTCTAGTGGTTTTGGTTTTGCGACCTCCCTCTAAGGTAAGCCGAAAACACATGGGTGATTTTGTATTTGCAACTACAAACCCATTAAATTAAACCACAACCACTAGGTGAAATCACCATTAAAATACATCTAACCTATCAGCAAGCAAGAACCAACAACAATATCAATACATATTTGCTAAATCACACCCCAAGAATGGGGTTTTTTAGCCACACATCAAGAAATAACAAAATACACCTAAAATGATACGAAAATCAAATGGGTATAAGAAATTAAACCTTGATTTAAGAAAAGGAAGAAGAATGGAGATGACCCACTTCCAACTTAGGGAAGATGAAATCCTTCTTTCTTCAAGTCTCCTAAAAACCCTCTCCAAACTTGAGAGAAAATATCCAAAAAGTACTATTCTATTTTGAAAATGATAATAATGATTCGGAATCCTAAAATTAATAAAGAGTTTAGTATTTATATCCATTAGAAATTAGTGTAGGTAGATAGTTCAGTGAGGTTAGTCGAGTTCGCCGAATGACTCAGTGAATCGCCTTTCTTTTGTCTCATCGCCGTTTAGTGCTTTCCTTCAGAATCTTCACGTTCTGGACCATTGGGCGGTATAGTACTGCTTCACGGAATTATTCAGCGAAGTGCCGACTGCTCCTTTCATAGCCTTTTTGATCCTTTTCCTTCAAGGCTTCGCATACTGGAACAAAGGGCAGAATTCGTCCATTTGGCGACTCGCCAAGTGTGATTGGCGGAGCTCAGGTTTCAGCTTCCTCATTTTTTCCAGGTTTTTTGTTCCTTTTTGCGCCTAAGCATTCATGCTTCCGCTAAAATTTCAAATACTTAAAACTTAAGAGTTTTCATCAGATATTGAGACAATATAAGTATTCGAGGACACTATTTCCATCAAATTAAAGCCCTAAATGAGCCCAATTTGTGGACTCATCAACACCCCCAACTTAAACATTTGCTTGTCCTCAAGCGAACTTAAGTTCAGCCGTTCAAAAAGGGTATCTCAAATAGTGCTACATAAGACTCAATCATGAATGCATACAACAAGACTCAATTTACTTATGTAAGGATCACTTGTGTACTCAAAGATTTAGGTTGTGACAGACCATTACCAAAGATTCTCATGCTCGCAATACTTGCTACTTGTGCAAGTTCAAGCTCAACAAAAAGTATCTAAATGGCCTCACATGAAGAATGATTCCATATTCACACACAGAGGTTAATCAATTCAAGATCAAGAATTAGATGCAATGCTCACACTAAAAAAGAGGAACACAATGCATGTTTGCACCCATAGGTTTGCCCTTATTTTCCAATCCACTTTCGACTCGGCTTACTCAAGATCAAAAAGGTCTTTCTAAGGCTTGTAATGGGCCTGAATGCAAAGGTATAATCATTTAGGCTCAGTGACTTTTCCTCGTGAGATGTGGTATTCTCAAGACATTCCCTTTTTTTCCTTTATCAATTCTTTTTCTAGTGCTTCTAAGTCACCTTTTTATTCACCTCCACGGATTGCTTGAAACCCGATTCCTTTCGTACGTTATTCCACATTTTTTTAATTGAAGGGATTCCATTTTTATGTAATTCTATGGGTTAAGGGGGGCTTTTCTTGCACTTTTTGACTTTTCCTTTTCCTTTTCACCACACCCCCAGCTTAGGCTTTTGGCCTAAGTTGGCCATTCGCTTAAACCAAAAATCAAGAGGATTATAGCTAATGGGTAAAAGTAAGGTCTAGGGTTTATCAAGGTTCTTCTAAAGAAAGGTAAGGCTCAAAGGGTGTTCAAAAGAGTTTCACATGCTCACGGGTAGGGCACAAAAGAGGTATATGTCAAATTTGGCTCACACTCTTTAAAGTTGCTTAAGATCTTCTCAAGAGGACACCTTTCTAAATCAATCAGACTAACAGGGAAAATTCTAGGTTTATTCATGCAAGTTTCAAAGCAAGCTAATCACTCAAGTCATCGACACTTAAGTCAAACAAGACTACACACTTTCGCTAGTATGCAACAGTCATTACAAGAGAATCAATTTGATAAATGGCTAATCACAACGAGATGCAAAGAGTTCACATATTGTCTATGCAACTTCATTTGGCCTCATCATAGCCGTACATTCATGTTCATTCAATTGAGAGCACTATTCAAGTCATTGGTATTGATCAAAACTGAGACTCAAATTTTTGCAAAAGAACAACCACATTCAGTTCACGAGGGGTTGCAAAAAATGTGCGAAAAATTCAAAATTTTTTAGAAGGATCAAAACCATTTGCAATTAAACCCAAAAGAGAGCCATGAGCTCAAACACCCATAAAAAGCAGTATTTAATGTAATTAAAAATAGACAACCCAACCCAACTGTACACAAGCCAAAGATATCCATATCAAACAGGCAAGGTTGGCCTCACCCCACCACAAATAAGAGTGTTTGTCCTCAAATGCAAATAATGACAGTATCCAGACTTGAAGAAAGATAAGACAAGGAGAGATGTAAAGAATGGTCCTGTCTATGCAATCTCTCTATCTGCCAGGGCATCAGTGCCCGATGCATCTCCCTGAAGTAAAACAATGGTCCCCATAGTATTGTCGTTTTGGTCCCCATTGTTTGCCTTTGCCTTGACCTCTACAACAAGATTAGTTGCAATCATTTGATCTATATTGTCACGACCCGGGAGCACCCCTTAGTCGTAACCGGCGTACTCAACCTCAACGAGGTCTAATACAAGCCTCTTAGCATTCATTCATCGCATAGACACTAAAACCATAAGGAATTAAAAACTTTCTTTACCAAGATAACATTTCATAAATAAAAAAATAGCAAGCGGAAGACTTTCTAGACTTTATACATGATGTCTCAAAACCATCTAATACTTTAGAGTACAAAATTCGGGACTAATCCCATACACAACTTAAACAATACTAAAAAGACATAAAAGAACATATTGGGTATTGTCCTCGAATATATGAGGACTCACCAAGTCTTCTTCTTCAACACTTAGAAACCTATCAAATAGCCATGACATGTCATCATCTCCAAATCCCTACACTTTAGTCCAAAAAGGAAAAGAAAGGGGTTAGCACAATTAAGTAGTAAGTATGGAGACCATGCAAAAACATGCCAAAAAGGACATTTCCAAGGAAGTAAAATGCTTTCATGTCATTTGATAAAACCTTTCCTTTACAAGTATAAGAGACATAATACAAGTCAACATTAACATATAAGACCATAGCCAACCATACATATACTCAACATATGTCCATATACAACCCATCCTTAACTTTAAAAGAACACATGACATTTCATTACTATAGGACCTCTACCTAATATAACCTTAAGACACACTTGAGTGAGACAAGAAGTGACTGCCCATACAACCTCTTCAAGCACACTTAAGTGTTCCCCAAGATTACCTTAGATAAGGACACAATTGAAATGCAAGAAATAGTTCCATAGGCATAATGAATAACAATATGAGGATGCATGATCAAAGTGACATCAAAACATGTTTAAGTAGATTTATACTAATAGTAGATATCATATGTGTGTGCATAATCCAACCAATCTATAACCCCAACTTAGGATGGGGGATGCCGTTCACACCCGGACATCTTGGTGGCAAGGTATAAACCCCTCACATGGTTGATGTTGGTCACACCCCAAGCATCCTAGGTGGTGAGGTATAAACCCCTCACATGATTGATGTTGGTCACACCCCAAGCATCCTAGGTGGTGAGGTATAAACCCCTCACATGGTTATTGTCACGACCCAAGTCTAGGGCTTAGACGTGACCGGCGAATGGGGAACCCGAGGGAACCCCAAACAAGCCTCATAGCATATCATTACACATCCTTGGTCGCGGAAGCAATTAAAATGACCATAAGCGATACGCATAATCAAGGGGAAATTGGGACTAAGGGAGCAAGACAAAAAGAGAATAATACATAAATACCATAAATGAGTCAAGCTCAAATATAATACACAACTTGTCCAACACCACCTCTAAACATGGATACTTAGCGGGGGCCGAGACAAACTATCGGGCTCACCCTCATAGTCAATACATAATTAAAAAGGAAAAGGTCTTATACATAGCAAAAGATCATGAGCAACGTCCCCGGAATGGAGGACTCACCAATAACTTTGATAGGAAATCGTATTAGCCACGTGGAGGAGGATGGTCAGACGGTGCTCCGGTCCCTACATGGCGACATCATGTAGGCATAGAGTATGCATTAGTACGTTTGAATGTACTAAGTATATGGGATGTAATGCAATGCAACAATGGATGGACATTATAGGCAAAATGCATAATCGTACCCGATAGATAACATATTAATGAGATAATATGTATAATGATGCTTATATAAAAATCATATTTAGTAGGGCATAGTTTATCTTTCAAGGTTTGAAAACTCTTTTCGCACTCATCGGTCCACTCAAACTTAGCTTTCTTTTGTGTCAACTTAGTCATGGGAGAAGCAATAGAAGAAAACCCATTCACAAATCTCCGGTAGTAACCCGCTAAGCCCAAGAAGCTCCTAATATCCGACGGGGTCAATGGCCTAGGACAATTTCTAATCACATCGGTCTTCTTAGGGTCTACCTTAATACCATCCCCCGACACCACATGACCTAGGAAGGCAACCTCCCTCAACCAAAATTCACACTTTTCATACTTGGCATACAACTTCTCCTCTCTCAATCTTTGCAACACAACCCTCAAGTGACCCATATGTTCTTCCTCGCTATGCGAATAGATTAAAATATCATCAATGAAGACCACAACAAAGGAATCAAGGTAGGGTTTAAAGACTCTATTCATTAGGTCCATAAAGATAGCCGGTGCATTGGTCAACCCAAAGGACATGACCACAAATTCATAATGCCCATACCTAGTCCGGAAGGCTGTCTTAGGAATGTCACACTCCCTCACCTTCACTTGATGATACCCGGACCGAAGATCAATCTTAGAGAAGTGGCTAGCCCTTTGCAATTGGTCGAACAAGTCATCAATCCTAGGAAGAGGATATTTATTCTTGACGGTGACCTTATTGAGTTGCCGGTAATCAATACACATCCTAAGGGACCCATCTTTCTTCTTCACAAACAACACCGGTGCACCCCATGGTGATTGGCTAGGCCTAATAAAACCCTTCTCCAACAAGTCCCTCAATTGTTCTTTCAACTCCTTTAACTCCCGCCGGCCATACGGTAGGGGAATAGAAATAGGTTGAGTATCGGGGAGGAGGTCTATGCCAAAATCTATTTCCCTTTCTGGAGGAACACCGAGAAGGTCATTAGGAAAGACATCAAGAAATTCATTTACGACCGGAACTGACTCTATAGGAAGGGTTTTGGACTCCACATCTCTAACCCTCACAAGGTGATAGAGACATCCCTTAGAGATCAACTTACGGGCTTTAATGCAAGAGATGAACCTACCCTTGACTACCACATTTTGGCTTTCCCATTCAAGAATGGGTTCACTAGGGAATTGGAACTTGACCCTACGGGTTCTACAATCAATGGAAGCATAGTATGCATGCAACCAATCCATCCCAAGAACAACATCAAAATCGACCATGTTCAACTCAACAAGATCACAAGGCAATATTTTATGCAATATGCAAATAGGACAATTTCTATAGACCTTCCTAGCAACCATATATGCACCAATAGGAGTAGACACCTTATATGACTCACGCAACAAGTCGGGCTCAACATGAAACTTTTTGGCAACAAAGGGGGTGACAAAAGAAAGAGAGGCACCCGGATCAATTAATGTATATACATCAAAGTCAAAGATTTTCAACATACCGGTAACGACGTCGGGGACTTCATCGACCCCTTGCCTCCCATGCAAAGCATAAAATCAATTGTGCCTTGGGGCACCACCTTGTCGGCCCCCTCTCCCCAAAGGAACCGCATTGGCACCTTGTGGACTGACCTCCTTACCCTTGTTGCGATTTCGAGGACAATCTATTGCCTTGTGCCCCATTTCCCCACAACTATAGCAAGCACTGGTATTTTTCAAGCACGGGCCACCATGACCCTTACCACACTTCGGACATACATCAATAGGACCCATACCACCAACGCCTTGGGCCCTTGGAATGTCATTGGCAAACCCCCTTTGGGGTGCATGAGAAGACCCTTGGCCTTGATGAAACCGGCCTCCCCTTCGACTTTGGAACTTGCCCTCAAAACGGGCCCTCTTGGCCTCATGACCCCTCCTCTTCCTCAACTTCTCCTCCTCCATTTGTTCGGCATAGACCATCAAGCGGGACAAGTCCATGTCACTAATCAACATTGCGGACCGGCATTCTTCACTCACTAGGTCGGACACACCCATCACGAATTTGTTCATTCTAGATCGTGAGTCGGCAACCAAGTGTGGAGGATATCTTGAAAGTTGGTTAAACTTGAGGGCATACTCCCCACTCATAGACCCTTGTTTTAAATTCATGAACTCCACCAATTTGGCTTCCCTAAGCTCAAGAGGAAAGAATCGATTAAGGAAAGCCGTTTTGAACTCTTCCCAAGGCACCACATAGTTTGCCCCCTTCTCTTCTTTCCATTGGTTGTACCATATTTGGGCCACCCCTTTTAGTTGGTAGGCCGCCAACTCCGCCTTATCTTCTGACCTCATGCCCATGATAGCTAATATCTTGTGGACTTCATCAATGAACTCTTGAGCGTCTTCATCTAACTTAGACCCATAGAATTTCGGGGGATTCATCCGTACGAAGTCTCTCACCCGAGATGCCGGGGTAGGAGCCTGAGGAACTTGGGCCCCGTGGTTGGCTTGATTAGCCATAGCTTGAGCAAATAAAGTAAGGGCATCCCGAAGATCCCCATTGGTCGGTTGTTCCTCGGGTGCGCGGGCTCGTCTTCCTCTTGTATTAGGCATGATCTAGCATAGCAAAGAACAACCGTTAGGGGAAAAAAACTTAATTCAACTCTACCGCACGACTTAGAACATGAAGAAGGGAAACATTTCCTAAAACGTCTCATAGCCTCCTACTCATAATTGTGGTGCACAACACAACCATGAATTGGACTCTAATCAACGCGGTGTGTTGGACTCAGAGGATCTATCAACCTAGTGCTCGATACCAAGTTTGTCACGACCCAAGTCTAGGGCTTAGACGTGACCGGCGAATGGGGAACCCGAGGGAACCCCAAACAAGCCTCATAGCATATCATTACACATCCTTGGTCGCGAAGCAATTAAAATGACCATAAGCGATACGCATAATCAAGGGGAAATTGGGACTAAGGGAGCAAGACAAAAAGAGAATAATACATAAATACCATAGATGAGTCAAGCTCAAACATAATACACAACTTGTCCAACACCACCTCTAAACATAGATACTTAGCGGGGGTCGAGACAAACTACTGGGTTCACCCTCATAGTCAATACATAATTAAAAAGTAAAAGGTCTTATACATAGCAAAAGATCATGAGCAACGTCCCCGGAATGGAGGACTCACCAATAACCTTGATAGGAAATCGTATTAGCCACGTGGAGGAGGATGGTCAGACGGTGCTCCGGTCCCTACATGGCGACATCATGTAGGCATAGAGTATGCATTAGTACGTTTGAATGTACTAAGTATATGGGATGCAATGCAATGCAACAATGGATGGACATTATAGACAAAATGCATAATCGTACCCGATAGATAACATATTAATGAGATAATATGTATAATGATGCTTATATAAAAATCATATTTAGTAGGGCATAGTATATGTGTAGTGAGTGACCATCAATATAGCATTTTCAAGGCCTACCACCCCCTTGGAGAGGCGAAAGAGGTACAAACCCCTCAATGTGGTTACCCGGGCCTACCACCCCCCGAGCTAGGGACCAAGGTACAAACCCCTCGATATGGTTATACGGGCCTACTACCCCCCGTACTAGGCAATCAAGGTACAAACCTCTCGATACGGTTATACGGGCCTACTACCCCCCGTACTAGGCAACCAAGGTACCAACCCCTTGATACGGTTACCCGAGCCTACAACCCCCCGAGCTAGGCTTGGTCGACTCACACACTATATAGAGAAAATCATATACATGTATCCATTTCATCATCATTTCAATACTTATATAATCATCCGACTCATAGGACGTACATTGGACCTTCCATTTCATAAGAATTCTATAAATGGCATTTTATCAAACATATGGTGGGCTACTTGTTCATGTAAATAAAATCATGTGTTTCAAGAGTACTAAGTCCAACAAATTTCAAAATCCATATAAAACAGCCCACCAACAACATACATATATATATATACATATATAACAACCTTCATAATTTGATCATGGAGGCATGAAAATCATAAACATCATATAATAATTCCATTTCATGATAATATACAAAAATAGACCATAATAGGATGTGTAGTAGTAATTCCATAATTCAAGAGTTCATAAATGATCATAAGGACCCATAAACTTGAAGTAAAATAGAGGATAAATGGTTGGACTTGTGGAAAGGAAGGTTTCCACAATCAACCCACATACCTCAACTTTGGAGAATTCTTGATGAAGATTGGAATGGAGAATTGCTTGAGATTGAATCTTGAATCCGGAATTAAAGCTTGGGATTCTTGAATTTGGTGGATGATCTTGGTGGAATTTTTGGAGAGGGCTTAGAGAGAGTTTTTGGATGTTTTGAAGTTAAATGACTAAGTATGGATATGTCCCCTTTTTATAAAAAAATGTCCCAACACTTAAAAAAAAATGAGGCGGGTGAACAGTGTTTTCGGCTCTTTTGGAATTTGCATTTTCTGCCGGACAGGTTTTATGAAAACGGTCATAACTCCTTCATCCTAACTCGGAATGAGGTGAAACAAATTGAGTTGGAAAGCTAACTCATAGAGCTTCAATTTTGATAGTTTGAGATCCTTCCAGTTCCTTGTGTGCTGAGAGATATGCCCCTTTAAAGTTGACCCTCAAAATCGCATTTTTTGCGATTTTCGAATTTTGATACGGTTGCTCTAAAATTCGGGTTAGACCCATTTCCCACTCAATTTGACCCCCTGAATAAGAATATGAAGTCGAATTTTCGAAATGATGCACGGATTTTGAGATATATGGAAATTACAATTTTAGGTGTTTCCGAAGCACATTTTCGGGCATTTTTGGGGTCGTTTCAGTTATCTGGTTCTTTTCCCCCGGACCGGGCATGGTCATGCAACACTCTATATAGGAAATTCACATTAGGCTCTAATGCAATCTCATGTATGGAATGAACATATACACAAGCTTAGTTTGTCATCAATACATCTCTGGAATGCCATACATCTCATAACTCAAGCCTTAAAGCATCAATTCATCAATTCTCCATAATTGGACATTTTGTCAAACACCTTGAAGGCATGTAATGGGGTTAAAGAGCACGAAAAATAGAGTAGTAATTATGCAGCCAAAACCAGTGAACAACCTGCAACAACGCCTTTTAACACCCACGAGACCACATGAAAAATCTCCACATCAATCCCAAGTTTAGATTCAAGTTCTAGAGTCACAACATGCTCAAAACAACCACTTTTCATGCTAGAATTCACTATGCAGGAAAATTTATACAAGGAACAAGACTAATTTATGAATCTCAACTTAAACCATGAATTAGTGAGTAGAATAGAGTCTAGGCACTATGGGTGGAAGGACCCATGAGTTCAACACCACATACCTTGAGTCTTTATGAAGGTCTTGAGAGTGTCTTCAATGGAAGCTTGGAACTTGGAGCAAGAATCTCTTCAATCTTGAGGAAGGTTTTGGATTAGGGTTCTTGAGAGAAAATGTGTCTAAGTATGGAAGAGGTATTTTGGGAAATGTTTTAGAGATGGGAATTGAATTAATGCTATATAGGAAATAAAATATGCCCTTGGAAAAACGGGTCCAACACTTAGAAAAAAAAATGAGGCGGATGAACAGTAACTTTGCTCTCTGTAATTGCATTTCCTGCACGGACATATTTTACGAAAATGGGCATAACTTCTTCGTCCGAACTCCGAATGAGGTGAAACGAAGTGCGTTGGGTAGCTAACTCAAAGGGATTTCCATGGATATGTTATGGGACACCCAATTATTTGTGTGCTAGGAGATATGACCCTCCAAAGTAGACCCTCGAAAAAGGCTTCATTTGGAAATTTCGGATTTTGATACGGTTGCTCTAAAATTTGGGTTAGACCCATTTCCCACTTAATTTGACCCCCTAAACAAGAATATGAAGTCGGATTTTCGAAAAACGAAACGGATTTTTAGATATAGCTAGAACAAGTTTCCGGTAACTTCCGAAGCACATTTTTTTGGAACTTTTTGGGTTGTTTCAACAAGATCACATAAAACTCATTCACATCATACCTTCACATAAACCTTTACATATAGCTTGATATAGTACTTTACATATAGCTTCATATGTGTATAATAATACAACAATATAATAACATTTATATAATGCCCTTCATGGACTCAATTCACAATAATACAACAAATAACCACCTCCACCAAAGGTGGATCAAACCAATCAATAACAATTATATTAAATACTAAGAGATTAAGCCATCTTACTATTCTCCAAAGCCATAACCAACATTACTCAATTCCTTACTAATTCAACATTATTCATAAAGTAGGTCAACTTACCATCCTTTCCAAGCCACAATCACCATCCTTAATTCTCCATAATATCACAATAGAATAACATAGATAATAATAGAATTTAACTATACAATACAACCTAAACATAATCCAATAATCAACATGAAGATAAATTCACAATCTTTTTGCCCTTCAAGGCCAACATCCCACATCCTTCAATTCAATAAAAATTCTTAACAATTCACATATATAATACCATTTATGAACAGCCCATACCATACTAAACACAATTTTTATAATCATCTACTCAAAATCAATACACCCACTTTATGGTGAAATTTAGAGAATTTGAGAAAACATGGGTTCATGGGGATTTCTTTCTAAAAACCATTAATAATCATTAATAACAATATAAATCATCATTTAAAACCCTTTTTATGCAAGAACCCATGCTAGAATCGAAATTAGGACTTTAGGATTTTTGAAGCACTTTGAAAATACTTTGAATTGGCTCTTTGATTGAAAAAGGAATCAAAGATAAAGAGTCCCCATACCTTAATATTGAGAAAGCCCACGAAAATTGATGAAAGAAGCCTCCAATTTGAAACCCTAGTTCTTCACCCTTCTTCTTCCTTGAACTTGAAAGAAATATATGAAAGGAGATGGGTTTCTTTTTAATTCTAAGAGGAGTGACTTGAATGAAAGGAATTAAGTCATAAAAAGGTCTTATAGTTGCTAGGAAAGGAATAAAATAGCATAGGATCAATTTTGGAAAAGGACTAAGGACCCATAAAGTCTTAACTTAAAATTTCTGCCCCTTCCCGCCTTAGTTCGCCCTTTTCTTCAGCCTGACAGTGCTTCAATATTTCGGGCATAACTTTTTACTCCAAGGTCGGAATTGGGCAAACTCGGTGGCGTTGGAAAGAGAAGTCAGAGACCTTTAATTGGATAGGTAAAGGTCCACCTAATTCATTTTGAGCTAAAAGATATGACCATCTAAAGTTGACCCTTACAACTCACTAGATCAAATGACTAGTTTCCGGACGTCACAGTCATTTCTCATCGTTTCATCAAGTTCTCAACTCCAAACTCACCTGTGAGGCTCTAGTTTCACTAGTTCGTTTTTAGGGTCGTTATATATATCATGAGCTCCTTCTAAGGCTCATATTGCATTAACTAAACTTTGAGCACATGGAGGCACGTTAGGGTCGATGGGAATTCGTCTCTTTTCCCTGGCTTCCTTGGTATATTTCTTTTGTCTGGCTAGCTCTGCTTTCTTTTCCTCGTTTTAAAACTCTCATGCTCTTATGTGCCTGGGTGGATCATTTCTCCCTGCTACTTTTGATCTAGCCATTCCTTCAAAGGCTTCGAGGATAAGTTAGATAGTAATTCAAACATGAGCAAAAGAATGTTTCTGATTATGGAATCGCTTAGCCAAGCTAGTTGGCGAAGTGCTTATCCCATTAAGCTAAAAGTTGAACTTGATGTACAAATGATACGAGGGCGCAGACAAAAGTCGAACGAGGGATATTTTGGTGGGTCGTCAAGTGCATTGTGCGAATTAACTCGACCGCCAAAAGTCACAGATTAATCAATACATAAAGTATTTAGTTAAAGGCGAATTGGGGATGTTAGGAGAACTACTAAGCATTTCGGCGGATTTTGTTCATCTCCCGAATCAGCTTAACGTGTCTATTTTCGACCCAGCCTTCCAAATTTCACTTCGCAACCCCAGAGAATGCAACTTAAGCTTATATAACTCAATTTCAATGAAGACTCATAGAAACTTCTATTCCCACATTGTAGCAATTCAATTCAAGGCATAGCTAAGTAGGAGTCCCTCAAATCATGCATAAAATACTAAATCATAATCGATAATATATGCAATCCTAGTAACTTAGAGACTCAGCAGATATTTTATACTATCAGTCATTATGTAAACGAGTACAAATTTTGACAAAATAACTAAGGGGTTCGATTACCAACCTTTGATATCGAATTAGGTAGTATTGACTTGCTAGGCAGCAATGTGATCCTAATCTGAGCACAATTTGACACTGAAAATACTCTAAAAGTGCAAGAAATGTAATTAATATAGAGTGCGAGTATGAGTTTGTGAAAAGGGACAAAGTGAAAGAGAGTGAATGAAGTGGAACTTTTAAACCTGTGGCTTGTGACCGTCCAGTTTCTGCTCATTCGGTGGTGTTAGTCGATCTCGTTCAATCACTCAATGAATCGCTGAATATATAATTTTCTCGCTGAATATAAAAATTTTTTTAGTTTAGGTGGGCAGTGCATCGACGGTCTTTGTCGAGATCGCTAATTGAGTTGGCGATGCGCCGGAAAATTCACATTCCACCGAGTTTTACAAACTGAACCTTTAAGATGTATTGCGTCAAATGGTGGGAATGATTGGGTACGCCAAACTTGTCGATGATTCGTCAAACCGAATTGTTGCTCGCCTCCATACATCTTTTCAAGCACTTTCCTTACTCAATCTATACAAACAACACACTATTATTTTATCAAGATAACAAAAGGCGAGTAAATGGTTTTAGGTTGCCTCCCAAACAACGCCTTAGTTAACATCGTGGTACGACGCAAGTTAACCTTCAGACCTCACTCTTGGGGTTAGCCATAGTATCACTAGGCAAACCTCCTTGTTGTCTTAGATTGAGATGAGACGAGATATGACCCATTTGGGTCTCTAACTGTTTGATTGAAACTGAATGAGAGGTTACAGTCTGGCTGAGGGTAGGCATATCTTCTTTCATACCTTTAAGCATTTTGTCTGACCCTTTAACTTTGTTTAGGATACGCGGGAGCATATCTTCAGACCTACCACATTCCGAATACTTAGGCTTCTGACACTCGTGGGGAGGCACATATCTATCCTTCTCCCCATCCTTCCAATTTGGATTACGGTCCCTCCATTCATGATCTTGATCCTTCCAGCTTTTGTCTCTAACCCATCCTTGATTACCATCCTGCCTTGGGTAGTTTGAACGATAGCCCCCGCCTTGGTTAGCTAGAAAATTTACTTTCTCATCATACATGGCTTCAAACTTCATCTTCTTAGGATTCGCACCCCCGACTCCCACAACACTGACACCATGGGTACCAGCCCCTGTGACATTTTTGGATAAAATGTCAAGCTGCGTCATGATCTTGGCCATGTTTTGGTCTCTCTCATTATCTTTCTCAACCTGTTCCTTGGATAGTTGAAATGTGACCGGTGAGACCTAGTCTTCGCGGGTGTACTACACCCTGTTGATGGTTGTCATGCCATTGAGAAGTTGAGCTGCTACTACTTATGGTGCTGCATTAATTCTCCGGGCGAGAGTTGGTAAGCTACACCTTTGTTTACCGAGTCTAGACTCCGATAAAAGTATTGAAGGAGCACATTATTAGGTAGACACTTGAAGCTTTGGATGTTATCCCAAATAGTCATTATCTTCGAGGGAGGGAAAAATCATACATTAAATGCGGTGACCAACTCCTCCCATGAAGTGATCGAGTTACGTGGCAACTCAACTAGCCACTTGCACGCCTCCCCCATCAATGAGAAAGAGAATAACCTTAATCGAACCAACTCCTGTGAGATGTTTTTGAACGAGAATGGTCCACACACATCTATGAAGTTTCGAAGATGCTCATATGGGTCCTCATGTGCTAATCCACTGAAGAGTCCCTTTAGTTGCAAGAGTTGTAACATGGTGCTCGTTATGTGAGACACCACATTCCCTCTGCTAAAGGTAGACGGATGGCTCCAATACCTCCCATAAGATGTGGATCATTGATGTTAGGCTCTTGGACATCGTTGAGGTTGCCGATGTCGTTCCCGATGGCCCACCTGGCTCTCATTACTACCGTTAACATTCATGCTTTCTGAAATGTTTACACAATCAATAAAACAAAACTAAAAATTAAGTTAGTAAATTACAACTAAGAAGAACAAAAATTCTATCTATCTAAATTGTTTCAAATAACACCACTCCCCGGCAGTGGCGCCATTTTGATGCTTATCGTGACCAACGACACTAACCTACGGTACGAGTGTCTATGATCGTCGATAATATAGTAACCCAACTAAAGGTTGGGGTCGTGTCCCAAGGGAGTGGTTTTGAGAATTGATAGAAAAATAAAATTTAGTTCTAACTAGTCGTAGCTAAAGACATTAATGAACAAAAACATAGTAAATTAAAGGGGGTGACACAAAAGTGTCAAATATCAAATGGGAGTTTTGTTACAAGTAGTAAAAACAACAAATATTAACAAGAAAATCAGGTATGGGGAAATGTTCTTAGGGAGTGACCGCAATACAAACTGAGATAAATTGTTGGGTACATGCTTTCAGTAGGAAATTTGCAAGATAATAGTGACTAGGCTAAACTTTAGATGGAAATAAGTTCCCTCTCGGGCAACTTACCCCGTTTCAAATGGGTTCCTCTTGGACACCCATTTGCCGCATGAAGACCAGCCTACGCCTTACTCCACTCAATCTCTTGAGCTGAGTGTTAGAATATGGGACTAGGGCACACCCTCTCGGGCTGAACCTCATGTCAACCCACTCCTTAGGCTATCAGTCTAGTGGTTTTGGTTTCGCAACCTCCCTCTCGGGCAAGCCAAAAACATATGGGTGGTTTGTATTTGCAGCTACAAACCCATTAAATTAAACCACAACCACTAGGTGAAATCACCATTAAAATACATCTAACCTATCAACAAGCAAGACCCAACAACAATATCAATACATATTTGCTAAATCACACCCCAAGAATGGAATTTTTAGCCACACATCAAGAAATAACAAAATACACCTAAAATGATACTAAAATCAAATGGGTATAAGAAATTAAACATTGATTTAAGCAAAGGAAGAAGAATGGAGAAGACCCACTTCTAACTTGGGGAAGATGAAATCCTTCTTTCTTCAAGTCTCCTAAAAACCCTCTCCAAACTTGAGAGAAAATATCCAAAAAGTACTATTCTATTGTGAAAATAATAATAATAATGATTCAGACTCCTAAAATTAATAAAGATTTTAGTATTTATAGCCATCAGAAATTAGTGCTGGCGGATAGTTCGATGAGGTTAGTCGAGCTCGCCGAATGACTCGGCAATCGCCCTTCTTCTGTCTCATCACCATTTAGTGCTTGCCTTGAGCATCTTCATGTTCTAGACCATTGGGCGGTATAGTACTGCTTCATGGTATTATTCGGTGATGCGCCAACTATTTCTTTCATCGCCTTTTTGATCCTCTTCCTTCAGGGCTTCGCATACTACAACAAAGGGCGGAATCCGTCCATTTGGCGACTCGCTAAGTGTGATTGGCGGAGCTCAGGCTTTAGCTTTCTTTTCAGTCTTTTTGTGCCTAAGCATCCATGCTTCCGCTAAAACTTCAAATACCTGAAAGTGAAGAGTTTTCATTAGATATTGAGACAAAATAAACAATCGAGGACACTATTTCCATCAAATTAAAGCCCTAAATGAGTCCAATTTGTGGACTCATCAGTCTCCAAGCCTTTACAATATTTTCCAAGGGTTAAATTTAAAGACCCACTTTCAAATCCTCAAGATTAAGCTTAGAACTCGTCAAAATCTATAAAACTTGGGGATCCGAACTCCTCAAAACTTCTTGTAAATTCCAATTTATAGTTGCCTGTATTTTGGCCTAAAGTTTCACTCGGCGGAATAAGTCGTGCCCTGCCGAGTGGTACGGTGATCCGCCTTTTGCTCTCTTCCATCGCCATTTTCCATTGGTCCATCCCAAGTCTTATAACTTTGGGCTATCCAGTTTGTTGTCTTGGAACCGATCAACAATACACCGACTGCCTATTTCTATCACAAACTTGGTTTTTCCCCAGGGCTGGCATGCTAGAACTTTGGGCGAGCTAAAGCGCCACTAGGCGGTGCGCCAAGTGGTATTGGCGATCACCAGGATAACTTTTCTTCACTTCTTCAACTTTTTAGTTCCTTTTTGTTCGATAGTGTCCTTACATTGCTCCTTAGCCTCCATATCTACAAATCAACACTTTAACATCAGTTTAGAGCATAAAATAGGCGCATTTGAAGACACTTATACTATCAAAATAAAGCCCTAAATGAGTCAAAATCTTAGACTCATCACCGCCAATAGACCACTGGCGATGAACCATGGTCAGGATGATAGACTATCCTACACGTCAATCGTTCGTGGTCATAAATTCAATTCGAGGGTCTTGGACCACGGGCCTCAACCACGGACCGTGGTTCCACCAACGGTCCGTTGGTCCGACAGTGGTTCTAACCCTTTCTGGGAAGTGCCAGTGTGTCAACCACGGACCACACCTACGATTCATGGTCCCATCCATGAGATGTGGGTGGCCAGCATGGGTTGACACCTGCAACTTTTGAAAATGGGTAATTTGCCCTTTCTTGAATCCAGGGTGTTACTATAACAAATGGCAACACCCATTCAAATTAAACAACATAACATCAATCTACTATGAGACCCATTTCATCTGCATCATTTTAGAACAACAATATCAATGAAATCCTTTAAACACTAACCTCAAAGACAAACAATAAGCAAAACATAAGGTGGAAGGGTTTTGGGATCACTATTTTTGAGCAAACACATACTCCAAATAATGAAATCACTGACAATGAGGACACACTAGAAAGAAAGAAATTATAATGTGGCTTAGGAAGTGAAAGAGCTCAAAAATATAAAAGGTTTTCTTTGAAAACATGAAAACACTCTTGGCCTTTTTACCTAGGCACATCCGATGGACTGCGACTAACGTCACCAAATACGTTCAGCAAATCACCGAAAGAGCTTATTCCCTACGATGCTGCTTGAAATATTTCAAACTTGACAGTCAATTAGTCGGACATGATTCTGTTTGGCTTGTAAGATTTGGTGACTCACTGATTAAGTCCCTATTCACCAAACATGCAGTACCCTTTTTCAAAATTTTGTCATGAAAGGTAATCTTGAAAAAGCCTGGTCAACACTTTTGGCATACCACCGAATGGATACTTGCATCGTTGAATGAATACTTGAATCGCCTAATGTATCCTTTTCAACCTTTAGATTTTATTTCAACCTGCAATCACAACACTCGTTATTGAAAGCAATTAAACCTTGGGTTGCCTCCCAAGAAGTGCATTATTTAAAGTCGCGGCACAACATAATTCTTACTCATCAAAAATCATTTTTTGTATTGGGGACACTGTCACTAGGAAATGTTCCCTTTTGTCTTGGATTGAAATGGGTAGATTGATAAGTGGTGAATTTGCACTCATTTATAGCTTTTTTCTTGTGATTTTGTGGCACTCAAAGTAGAGAATGAGGAAAATTATCCTTTTGAATTATGCCTTTTCAGGTGTTTTATGCTGGAAAAGAAAATATTGATCAAATGTGGAATTGAAGCTGAAAAGGAGCAAAACCTGGTAGAAAATAATTCCTAGGTATCGCACCTACGGAAGACTGGTCGCTTAAGCGAACAAGTCAATAAAGTCAAATGTCTTCTTATTCGAGGACGTGAGGTTTGTTTCCGTGAACTAGGAAAAAAAGGTAGAGGATGCTTAAGTGAACTTATTTATTCTTTTGCGAACCTCCGACCGCATTTGCGAATCCCACCTTTTTAGATAGGGGCATAAGGGAAATTCTCAAGCTTTGGACCCAAATCCAAAAAAATGGTTAGAGTGGAGTATTATTCATAATTAAATTAATAGTTAGAGAGAGAACATTGTCGAGAGATAAACACATTCAAAAAGTAGATTCCTTAGTGTTCTTGATCTAGGGGTTGAGACATTAAAGGGAAGATGCCTCGTATTTTAGTTGTGGATCTAAACATTGTGTTCTATATTTGTAATATCTTTTACCTTTTTTTTTTTTCATTTCCTTGTTCTTAATTGCTAGAAATGTGGGTGTAATGACTTGTATGAAATTGGGGCTTTTGTACTAGAAATAGACAAAGCTATTTAGGTGTTTGATTAATTGCTCTATTGATTTTGTAGTTCTTTATTTCCATGCTTGATTTCATGATATAGGTTCAATCTAATTATCATGTTTGCATTTATGGGTTGAGCGTGCACGCTAAATCTTAGATTTTGATCTCCAGTTGATGCTAAAAAAGGATTGATCGTAGTGGAGAATTAGATTTATAGTCACATTTTTACTTTGAATCTTCAATTTGAGATCGAAAGATGTAAGTTTAGGGTTTTGTTGTTGAGTGCAAGGCTTCCTTAAAAGAGAGGTACGACTTAAGGTAGCATGTTATTTTGTTTCGGTGTGATTGAGACCGAAAGGAGATATCACAATAAAATGCTTTGTGATCGACAGATAATTAACCTAATTGAAGATTACCTAGCATACCTATTAGTGATTGATCTTGGATTGAATTTCAATGGATCGTTGAGCTAATTGAAACTCAAGTTTTCCTAATTCCCATACATTCCTTGGTTGATATTGTCTTTTCCCCCGTTAGAAGTGTAGTTGTAAAAATTACCTTCTATTTGATATTTGTGTACCTTGTATGTCTAGGTTCATACTAGTATCTAGTTAGCCTTTATATTTTAAATTTGTGTTACATTGTTCCATGTGGGATTCGACCCTGACTCTTAGTCGGGGATTTTTATTGGCGATGTCCACTCACTGTTTTAATTAGTTTTAGGAATGATTTGAGCATTATCATAGAGATCTGACATATTTGAGTTTCTAGATGCTTTAATGACACGAAATGAGAAGTAATTATTTGAGTCAAAGTTGAGAAGTCATTTTTCAAATCATTGAACGCTTTGTTGGACCCTTAAACCTTGTGAATGATCTTTTCTAGCATATCATCATTTCAGTTTGCTTCCGGCCAAGCTTTTTTGGCTTGGGACAATCATTAGGTGGGATATATCTATCTTTTTAATGTTTACTATCTCTCCAATTGCCACCTCAATCTCTCAAAACTCACCAAAAATTATCTCTATCTTTGTTCCAATCTTGGTTCCTACCCGGTCTTGGATAGTTAGGATTAGAAGACCCCCACCTCCAACCCCTAATTGTTTCCCCGTATAATTCACTTCTTCATTGTATAATGCCTCAAACTTGTAATATTCCGAGCACTACTCACTACTTGTTAAAATTGCATTTACCATTTTGAAACCACCTCCCATGACATGTTTGGATACCAAATCGAGTTGGGTAATCATCTTGGCCATGTTTTTATCATGCTCACACTTCTTCTCCATTAGTTCCTTACTTATACTACATTGTAGAGAAGATACTTCTTCTCCATTAGTTCCTTACTTATACTACATTGTAGAGAGGATACTTGATCCACACTAGTATGTCATACTCGGCTTATTTTGGTCATATGATCTAGCAACATTGTTTCTATATTGAATGGTTTTTGCATAATCCCACCTTGGATAAGTTTATCAGCCAAGCTTTTATTAATTCAATCAAGTCTACAATAAAAGCATTACAATAACAAATTATATGGAACACCATGTTTTGGACATTATAGTAACAATATTTGGAATTGCAACCATGTCTCGTGAAGAGGTTCTCCAACAATACTTTTGAAGTTCTGGATGATATCCCTAGGCTTTACAATTTTTGAGAGAGGAAATAATCTCCCTAACAGTGTTTTGGTTAACACCTCCTAAGAAGTGATAGATCATTCAACAACTCGGCCAACCATCTAGTAGCTTCCCTCGTTAAGGAGAATGGAAAAAATCTCAGTCGAATCAATTCTTTGATATGTTCTTAAAGACGAACGACCCACAAACATACATAAAGTTTTGAAAATTCATATGAGGATATTCATGGGATAGACACACAAACATTCTACTCATTTAGAGCAACTATAACATTGTTTCAGTTACGTGGAACATTGATCTCTTAGTAGTAGGATGTAACCAAATAGCTCCATTGGTCTCAACGACATTCACAAACATGTCGTTCAAGTCACCCATCATATTATTTTTCCCATAATTACTAGCACCGTCACTACTATTTTTACTCATGTTTTAACCTGCAAATGGGCGAAACAACAACACCAAGCAACAATCTACTACAACTAAACAAGTTTACAAACTAACTTCACAAATTGAATTCTTAGCTACCATTCCCCAGAAGAGGCGTCGTTTTTATAACGATCAAATTACCCTAAAAACAATTAAAATAGTAAGTGGCCGTTGTAAATTAAAATACTCAACCAAGCGTTGGGGTCGAATCTCACATGGAATGGTTTAAGGATAAGAGTTCAACAGGAAAATTAAGTATGCAAACCTATTTGTCGTAGCACTTTAGAACAATTGGGTTGATGATTCCACCAAATTTAAAGAAAGAGATTTGTAATAAAGTATCACAATTAAATTTAAAACACAGGGATTTCACAAAATAAAAAAGATCTAGGGGTGTGGTGATTTGTATTTATTTCACACAGGGGTACACGTGTGTAACACCTCAAAAATTAGTAGGCTAAAACTAGAGCTAAACATGAGGGTTAGAGTCAAGGAGGGAGGGCAAGGGCCAAGAGAGTGGTTTAAGGCAACCCCCTTTGGTGTAGGCACTGCCCCACCTACTACACCCATCACAACGACTCGTGGTCAAGACCACAGATCGTGGGAGGGCTAGACAATAGCCTTGCCAACACTGCCAAATAAAGCCTTCCCTCTTCACCAGCCATTTCACGGCTCGTCGTCAAGGAAATGGTGGTGTGAGGGTTGAGAAGAGGTGGCTCAGCCACTGCCTCAAGTCCATGAGAAGGACCACGACTCATGGTAAGCACCACGGCTCGTGGAGCCGCTCGTGGGATTGCCTTGGGCTTGAGGGCTAAAGGCATACAATGCCAAGCCACTGCCTCAAGTTCACGAGTGGGACCACGGCTCGTGGACCCCCTTGTGGCACCTGGGCAACTTACTTTAAGTGAGGGTTATTTTGGGTATTTCCTTTTTAAGCCCTATCAAAGTGAAGTCGATTTGCCTTAGTTTTACACAACTATATAAGTAATTTTAAGTCAAAATACACTCATTCACTCCATTATTTCACAAAACCCAAATCAAAATCACAAAGTTCATCTTTTACACAAATTTTCTCTCTAGAAAACTCAAAGAAGACGAAGAAGAAAGAAGAGGAAGCTAGGGTTTCTACTCAATTTCCTTGGAATTCTTCATCAAGGTATGGTAGTACTTCATCCATGTATATTCTTCATCCAAGGAGTACCTATAAACTCAATTTCAAAACTAGTGATTCCCCCAAAAGTTAGGGTTTGACTTCAATCTTATGGGTTCCTTTCAAAAATATTTTTAATGGTTGATTTATGATGGATTATGATTGAATTGATGATTTATTGTTGATTTATGATGAAATCCCCCAAGAACCCATCAAATCCCTAATTTCCCCAATTATGAACTTATGATGAGGGTTTGATGATTATAAAAGGATGATATGAGATTATGCTTGTTATATTTGGATTACTTGAATAAGGGTATTATCCATGTCTAATATAGTAATTCTAGACGTGTTGATGGAAATATGATCTATGGTCCTTGAAGGACAAAGTATGAGAATTATACATGATTATGATATTTATGTATATGCTTTATGAACACTTTTAGAGTAAAGTGATTATGATTATGATCTAGTTGCTGTGTTGTTGGAGGTTATCCTCATGTACACATGTCATGACCCAGGAGTATCACCTAGATGCGACACGGAGTACTTGACCCCGAAGGGTCTCGTATAAGCCTCTTAGTATTCATAAATATTCGATATATAGAAATAGTGCGGAATTTAAAAACTTTTCTTTAAATCCATATAATCAAAACTCTATTTAAAACAACGGAAGTCTATTGTATCACATGGCCATCTAAACAATGTCTTGAAACAAAAGTAGGGTCACGACCCTTTTACAATAGAATGTCTAGAAATGTTTATTACATGAAAGAAAGATACATCAATAAAGCATGTGCCCTCGAATGTATGAGGACATACCAATCACCTTGGAGGAACTCAATCCAAGCACTTAAACTAGAGAGAAAGAAATTCACTTGCCGGAACCTACACTTGTAGTAAAATAAGAGAAATATGGGTTAGCACACAAAGATGTACTATGTATGATGATCATGCAAAAACATGCTTTAAAAGGGACATTTTGGTTGGAACCATGCATTATGCCACTTTTTAGAAATATCATGAACATTAGAATAAGAGACATAAAATACAAATCATAACATCACATTAAGCTTTCACCTTAAGTAAACCCCAAGCCATACTTTGTGCAATGTATGAATAGCGTCCCATACCACCATCCACACTAAGCATTTAAGTCAACATTCATCATTAGCTTCATTAAAACACTTTCATTCATTAGTCATTAAGACATTAGAGAACCCACTATGAACCTCTCAAGCCTACTCGTGCAATGCATGGATGACATCCCATACTACCACCCACACTTCATAGAACTTCTCAAGAAACTATAGTGCACATCTCACATGATGGGAAAAACATTAACCGACATAGACCATGAGAGCAAACCATGGAATCCGGTGTCATAAAGCCCCATACCGTAAAGAGGTGTCCTACTTGCCTAAGGTAGAACTAGGTACATTTAGCTTAGTTGGATCCACTAGCTACACCTATGTGGACACAAAGTTATGAGATAAGGAAGATGATCATTGAAACCTGGCCTAAACATCGGGAGAGTCTCCATCTAACAAAATCCACTTGGTGCTTAACCTCCATTCCCATAATGCTACAATTATTTGGTGGCCCAAATTCAAGCCCAAGATGAGTAATTTTAAGGCCCAATTTCGTGCAAATAAGGTCAAGAAGAGTCCAAGAATCAGCCATAACAAGAGTTGCTTTCTGCCCAAGTTTTGAGAGAAGACTAGTCAAACTTTCCAAGATTGTCAAGATTCTTTTCCTAGTTGGGATTTACCTTATTTCTTTATTTATTTATAGGTTATTAATATTTTCCTTATTCTATTTATGGTCTCCTAAGTACCATAGCTTTCCTAGAAGTACTAAATTTGTTTTTAGTTAGATTACTTTATTTCATTTCTAGAGTAGGAGTCCTTGTAATTGTCTTTTAGGGTCTTGAACGTTTTTCACCCCTTCTCCTATATATAGGGGTCCTTTTTATTCATTAAAGACAATTTAGATTGATATTAATAATATTTGAGAGAGTTCTTTGAACCTTTGTGACTTGTTCTTTGAGAATTTATCTTTAAACCTTTACTAGTTTCATAGTTTAAGGTATAAAGTATCTTCTTCTTGTGATATCTTTGGTTTCTTTTTGGTATTCTTTAGAAGGTGATTAGTTTCTACATACTAATTATTGTCTTTAGTTACTCATAAAGCGGTCAAGATCCGAATTTATCGTTTTGATTCGTTTTCTCAAGTAAAGGCGTTAGATTTCTTCCATAAATCTATACGTTGTTACTTGGATCTTTTCAAGGCCTTAGAATATCTAATCCTTGGAAATTTGTGGATCTTTCCTTCGAATTTCCCATAACTTTATTTAGTTTTTTTGTTTCTTTTCTTTGTGCTTCCGCATTCTAGTATTCAACTCTCTATTTGTGATCTCCTTAACCCTGCTATTATCAAGTGGTATCAGAGCGGTTCTATCAAGATTCCGTTCTTGATAAATCTTGGGATTTCTTCATATAGTAGAGCAAAAAAAAAAAAAAAAAAAAAAAAAACTATAGCGTGAACAGTAGCGTAAAAAATACAGTAGCGTGAAAAAAATAAAAATTACAGGAGCGTGAATAGTAGCGTGAACAAAAAAAAAAGTTATAACTTGCTCTCTAAGAAATCTGATTACTTGTCCTCCAAGAAATTTGATTACTTGGTACCCAAGAAAGCTTATTACTTGCTATTCAAGAAAGTTTATTACTTGCTCTCCAAGTTTTGCATTAATTTGTTTCCAAGCAAGAAGGTAACAAGAAGAGGGGATTTTAGATCTTGAAGAATAAGGGAATTTTTTTTTCTTGTTCTTATAATTCTAAAATAAGTTCCTTTTTATTCGTGTTTTGTTTCAACTAAATCCTACTTGTTCTAGGACTAGTTCTTTACTTTTTTTTTGTATCCCAAGATTCCATACTTTATTACTACGAACTTGATACACGTTTTGGTTTTATTATAAATCTACAAAGTATTCTCGTTCAAAGGTTATTTTGAGTGGAAAAAGGCAAGTGGGGGTGAGTTTAAAAGAGGGTAAAAGCCATATTAAAAGTGTGATACTTGATCATTTTTTTTTAGATGTCTAATTCAGGTGGTGATGAGGAAAGGGCTCGTTTAGAAGCCGAGGTCAAAGGAAGGAATGACTTCACCCTTCAAGCTATGCACCAACAATTTGAGAGATGGACCCTTCAATTTCAAGAGATGAGGGATATGATTGTTGAGCAGAATGACACCATAGCTGCAATTAGGAGGGAGAATGATGTTGTACCCCGAAATAATGTTAGATCCCAAGTTAGAAGGAATGTACCCCATATCCCTTTTGTAAATCCTGAATATGATAATGATGATTTTGATGTTGAATTTAATCTAGAAAGAAGAGAAAGGAGGGGACAAAGAGGTAGAGTAGAAGATGATAATATAAATAGTATAAAGATGAAGATGCCATCTTTCAAGGGGACAAGGGATCCAGACTTGTACCTTGATTGGGAGAGACGAGTTGAAGCCATCTTTGATTGTCATAACTACTCTGAGGGTAAGAAAGTTAAACTTGCTGTTGTTGAGTTTTCTGATTATGCTGCTTCTTGGTGGAAAAAGCTTGCTAGGGACAGATTGCAAGAGGAGCTACCACCTATTGCTACGTGGGCGAGATGAAGAGGGTAATGAGGAAGCGATTTATTCCATCATACTTCCAAAGAGATCTACAGTCTCGCCTTCAACACTTGAAGCAAGGCTCCATGTCGGTGGATGAGTACTTCAAAAGCATGGATATGGCTATGATCCAAGCTAACTGCATGGAGGAAGAAGAGGCTACAATAGCTAGATTTTTAAATGGTTTAAATACAGAAATAGCTAATGTAGTAGAGATACAACAATATGTAACTTTAGATGAGTTAGTTGATTTGTCTGTAAAAGTTGAAAAACAAATTGAGAAAAAGCGGCAAAATAACTCATGGAGAAGTCGACCAAACACTATCTCTAAGAAGCCATGGTCAACTCAAGAGGGAAAGCTCCTTCCAAACCTCAAGATGATAGAGGTAAAGGTAAAGTTGAGGAGGGAGGTAAAATCTTTAATCCTAAATCTTCTAAACCTTCAAGTTCTATTCAATGTCACAAATGTCATGGAAGGGGGCATATGATGCATGAATGTCCAAGTAGAAGAAACATCCTACTTAGAGAGAATGGAGAATATGAGAGTGAAAAAGTGAGGGGGAAGAAGAAGAGGGAGAAGGTGTAAGTGAGGAAAATGATTTAGAACTGCCTAATGATGGTATAATTGGGGTGGTTAGGAGAATTATGACTATCAATTTGGGTAGTGTTGATGAAGGGCAGAGAGAGAATTTGTTTCATACTAGGTGTGGGATAAAAGGGAAGACTTATTCTATGATTATTGATGGGGGAAGTTGTGCAAATGTGGTGAGTTCATACTTGGTGGATAAACTAGGAATTGCATGTATGAAGCGCTCTACCCCATATAGGCTCCAATGGCTGAATGATTGTGGAGAAGTAAAAGTAAACAAACAATGCATGATTTCATTCAATGTTGGTAGGTATGAAGATGAAATTCTTTGTGATGTAGTTCCAATGCAAGCATGCCATGTTTTACTTGGCCGACCTTGGCAGTATGATAGGGACACTACTCATCATGGAAGAAAGAATAGGTATAGTCTTCTGCATAATGGTAAGAAGTATACTCTTGCACCATTATCTCCTTCTCAAGTGTTTGAAGATAAAAAATGATTGAGGGAAACAATGGGAAAACAAAAGGGAGAGGTAAAAAGTGAGCTTGAGGGAAAAGAAAAAGGCCAAGAGATAGAAAAAAAAAAAGACGGCCGAGAGAAAGAGAGAGAGGGCAGCATCTAAGTAAAGAGGTAAAAAAGGGCGTGAGTAAAAAAATAAAATGTTTTGGTGAGAGAAAAGAGGCTAAGGAAAAGAAAAATGAGAGTCTTTATATAAAAGCCAAAGAGTGTTTGAATGCTAGGAGAGAGGGGTTTCCCATAATACTACTTACTTACAAAGAAATATTGATTAATTTTGAACAACTAACTCCTTCTTTGCCAAATAGTGTTTCTTCTCTTTTGCAGAATTTTGAAGATGTTTTTCCTGATGACACTCCAAAGGGATTTCCACCTTTGAGAGGGATTGAGCACCAAATAGACTTTGTGCCTGGGTCTCAACTTCCTAATAGGCCTGCCTATAGGATTAATCCTGAAGAGACCAAAGAATTACAAAGGCAAGTTGAAGAATTGCTTGAAAAGGGATTTTTTCGAGAGAGTATGAGCCCATGCTCTATTCCAGTCCTACTGGTCCCTAAAAAGGATGGAACATGGAGGATGTGTGTAGATTATCGAGCTATCAACAAGATAACGGTAAAGTATCCCCATCCTATCCCTCGTCTTGATGACATGTTGGACCAACTGTGTGGTTCCAAAATCTTTTCTAAAATTGATCTAAAGAGTGGTTACCATCAGATTCGTATGAATCCTGGAGATGAATGGAAAACTGCTTTTAAGACCAAATATCGACTCTATGAGTGGTTAGTTATGCCCTTTGGTTTGACTAATGCACCAAGCACTTTTATGAGACTAATGAATCGTGCTTTTAAAGATTTCCATGGAAAATTTATTGTGGGGTATTTTGATTACATCTTGATCTTTTCTCAAAATCTGGATGAACACCTAAAGCACTTAAAACAAGTTTTTGAAGTTCTTAGAAATCAGCACTTATTTGCTAATCTCAAAAAGTGTACTTTCTGTGTGGATCGTGTGATTTTCTTAGGTTTTGTGGTCAGTTCTAAGGGAGTTGAAGTTGTATATGGATCCAACCCCCTTACCCCCCTTGATTTATTGCCTTTGCCTACTAATGATTTTGCTAATCTTGATGGTAAGAAGAAGGCTGATATGATGAAGAAAATTCATGAACAAACAAGGCTTGCAATTGAAAAGAAGAATAAGGAAGTTGCATTACGAAGGAATAAGGGCAGAAAATATGTTGTTTTTAAACCTGATGACTTGGTTTGGGTGCATATGAGAAAGGAAAGATTTCCTTCCAAAAGAAAGACCAAACTAGATCCTAGAGGAAGTGGGCCATACAAAGTCCTTGAAAGGATTGGAGACAATGCTTATAAACTTGATCTTCCTGGTGAGTTCCAAGTTAGTGCTACTTTTAATGTTTCTGATCTTTCCCATTTTGATGCAGATTTGAATTCGAGGACGAATTCTCTTCAAGAAGAGGGGAATGATAGCATCCAAGGAAGCGCAACTCCATTGAAGGACAAGGATGAAGCTTTAGAAACTCCAAGGAGGCCCATAACGGTGTCTTATTGGGGAAGAAGAGCTCAAGCCCAAGGAAGAGGAATTGTCCAAATGCTACAATTATTTGGTGGCCCAAATTCAAGCCCAAGATGAGTAATTTTAAGGCCCAATTTCGTGCAAATAAGGTCAAGAAGAGTCCAAGAATCAGCCACAACAAGAGTTGCTTTCTCCCCAAGTTTTGAGAGAAGACTAGTCAAACTTTCCAAGATTGTCAAGATTCTTTTCCTAGTTGGGATTTACCTTATTTCTTTATTTATTTATAGGTTATTAATATTTTACTTATTCTATTTATGGTCTCCTAAGTACCATAGCTTTCCTAGAAGTACTAAATTTGTTTTTAGTTAGATTACTTTATTTCCTTTCTAGAGTAGGAGTCCTTGTAATTGTCTTTTAGGGTCTTGAACGTTTTTCACCCCTTCTCCTATATATAGGGGTCCTTTTTATTCATTAAAGACAATTTAGATTGATATTAATAATATTTGAGAGAGTTCTTTGAACCTTTGTGACTTGTTCTTTGAGAATTTATCTTTAAACCTTTACTAGTTTCATAGTTTAAGGTATAAAGTATCTTCTTCTTGTGATATCTTTGGTTTCTTTTTGGTATTCTTTAGAAGGTGATTAGTTTCTACATACTAATTATTGTCTTTAGTTACTCATAAAGCGGTCAAGATCCGAATTTATCGTTTTGATTCGTTTCTCAAGTAAAGGCGTTAGATTTCTTCCATAAATCTATACGTTGTTACTTGGATCTTTTCAAGGCCTTAGAATATCTAATCCTTGGAAATTTGTGGATCTTTCCTTCGAATTTCCCATATCTTTATTTAGTTTTTTTGTTTCTTTTCTTTGTGCTTCCACATTCTAGTATTCAACTCTCTATTTGTGATATCCTTAACCCTGTTGTTATCAATTATTAACATGTGTGGAAGGGTGCCATAAGACTACCGATCCAAGATTCAACACTCAACAATGCATTCATTTATACAAGAAAATGATGTGTAAGCCTACCAATTCAAGATATACAATAAATTGAAGAACACTTCACAGTCCATCATCACGTTCATGAGTGTAAAATTGAGATATAGACTTTCAATAATAAGACAATTACATTCAATATATGATCACATTAACTTCAATAGATTCACATTCATATAAATGACATCATGATAATACTTCAATTCCTCATACTATGCCCTTTAAGGCCATGGATCTCAAATCACCAACACAGCAACAATTTACTACAATTAAGGCATGGATAATGATATAATTCAGTGTACTAAAGCAATTTAGACATGTTCTATTCACATGCTTTTATAATCAACAAACCCACTTCATAAAGACACAATTTAGGAATTGAGAGAAATCATGGGTTCTTAGAGTATTTTCATCATAAATCATCAATTAAACAGTAATTCAATCATAATTTGTCATGAAACAACCTTTGAAATCGTTTGAAGAAGAAACCTATGATTTAGAGTAAAACCCTAGTTTTTAAGAAACTTGAAAACTTTGAAATCTACTTTTGAATGGACTCTAGGGGTGAAAGCTACCCCTAGATGAAGGATCACCATACCTTGCTTGTGAATCCCCAAGAAATTTAAGGAAGAACACCTTGAATCCACAAACCCTAGCTCCCACTTCTTCTTTTTCTTTGGGAACTTCTAGAGAGAGAAATATTGAGAGGAAGAACTCTTTTGATTTGATTTGGGTTTTCTTAAAAAGTGACTTAATTGAAGGAATTTTGAGTCTAAAAAGGTTATATACATACTACGAAAGGAATAAAATAATGTGGACTCAACTTTGGAAAAGAACTAAGGACCCTTAAAGTTTTAACTTAAAATTTGCTAGCCACCACGACTTGGCTCGCCCTTTGCACCCCTTGGCTCGCCAAGGGCACTAGGAGACTCGTCTAATGGGCCCTTGGCTCGCCTATATTTGCAATAGGCTCCTTAAATGGGTAGGTCACTAGGCGTTGGGGGTGATATGTTGGGCAAATCACCAACCCAACCGGCGAACCATGACATAGCTCGCCTTTTTTTCCAAAACCTAGGCCAAGGGGACAGCCCACGGCGACCCCAAGTCCACTTTGGTGCATCGCCAAGTCAGTTGAGCGATCATGCTGCCCAATCGCCAACTAGGTCCATAAAAGAACAAGTTCTCTTTCACTCTCCCTTGCTAGCTTAGGCCCTTGCCCACTCCCTAGGCTTCTACCTTACTCCATTTAGTTCTAAAATAGCCTAGGCATCAACTTAAGGTTACACTAACCCTTATGTTAAGGCTCTAGTTCAACCTACTCATTTTCTGGGTCATTACATTATCTCCCCCTTAGGAACATTCGTCCTCGAATGACACATTTAAACACTTTAAGGAAAAAAACTCAAGACTAGCAGCCCATCATGCATGCAACATCATAATCAATGCACAAAACTAGGAGGAACATCAACTCCATATTAATAAGCTCAATGCAACACAAGAAGGTAGGAACTACATCTACAAACTCATTATGCACAAAAACATCTCATTTCTCATTTCGTTGGAGGAATTTCCTTCTCCAACTCACATCATGCTCATTACAACATCATAAGGCAAATTATGCAACTCTTTACAAGAATACATCTAAGCATATTCAACAAGTCAACTTATGAAGCATTTAGGTAACTCATTATAGATGCGCATCAACATGAGGAACACAATCATGAAACTCATCTTCTCATATAAACATAAATTTCATCAAAACATGCACAACATAAGGAGATCATGGAAACACATTTTCACACATGACTCCAAAACATGAAACAAGCTACAAGGAACTCTTGGTCTCAAGCTTGAATAGGAATAGAAGAAAGTAATAATGATATCGGAACTCTTAACAACCTTACTATTCAACATACCATCTCCCCCTTAAGAGTAAACCCATTCTAAGGCAAACATGTAAATAACATAGGGGCCTTAACAAGATATTCACAACTATAAGAAACCATCACTTACCAGTGCCTTTATCCGGATTAGCTCGTTTGTCCTTGTTAGCTTGAAGCACATAGAAACGATTCCTCTTGGGAGCATCAAGATCCAGGCCACTAAGATAATCTTGCTTGGCCTCCCTTCCTTTGGCCGCAAGAGTAGGGCAATCTCTCACTTGGTGATCATTCTTCCTATAGCCATAACACCCATTAGTATCGGCTAGGCACTTCCCATATTGACTTTTTCCACATGTGATGCAAGTAGGTTTAGAAAATAGAGGTCCACCACCTTTATCTTGGTTAACCTTAGGAGTGCTTGAAGAATCTTGGTTTGGAGCTCTCTTTTTGAACCTAGGTTGACCTTGCTCATCGGACCTAGACCGCTTCAACTCCTTCTTCTTCCTCTTAAGTTTGAACTGTTCAATATATTTAGCATACACCATAAGTCTAGAAATCTTTACGTCATCATAGAGCATTACGTACGACACTCTTCCTCAATTAGGTCGGATACACTAGTCACAAATCGACTCATCTCATCCCTTGGGCTTGAGCTCTTCTTCCCCAATAAGACACCTTTGGATCAGCGATTGAAGCCCATTGAGCTTATCATTGAACTCCTTGGTTTGAGATCTTGTTATGGGCCTCCTTGGAGTTTCTAAAGCTTCATCCTTGTCCTTCAATGGAGTTGTGCTTCCTTGGATGCTATCAGACACCAAAGATGGAACAAACTTAGACAATAGGGTAAATTTCAAGGAATACTCCTCCACACTCATGCTACCTTGCTTAAGGTTGATAAAATCCCCCACCTTACATTCCCTCTTCTCACGGGGAAATAACTTACCAAGGAGCACTTTATTAAACTCCTCCCATTCTATAAGACCCACTCCTATAGGCCTATTTCACTTCCATTCAGTAAACCAAATTTAGGCAATATTCTTCAATTGGTAAGCGGCAAGTTTCGCTTTTTCTATAGAAGTCACTCTTATAGAATTAACAACCTTATACACCTCATCCAAAAACTCTTGGGGATCCTCTCTTACCTTGGAACCTAGAAACACCGGAGGACTCATCCTCATAAAGTCCCTCAACCTAGAAGTCATAGTACTCATATTGGGGTTCACATTAGTCTCAACACCCCTAGTAGCTTGAGCTATCATGGCTTGAGCCTGAGTAGTTACGGCTTGAGCCATCATCAAAAGAGCCGACCTAACTTCTTCATTGGTCATGGCCAGAGCATCAACCGAAACTTCATTGCCTTGTGGCACTTGGTCACCTTGAGGATCTTGGGGAGGAACTCCCTCATTCACAATTTCCTCTTCCACTCTTCTTGTGGGAGTCCTTCTTGTATTCATATCTTAGAAACACAAAAGGAGGATTAGGAAAAGGATGGTTATAGAGCTATACTCTATGGCCCAACTTCAAGAACAAGGAAAAAGGTGTAACTTCCTAACGTACTATAGCCTCTCACTCATAAATGTGTTGCGACTCACACCGATGAACACGACTCTACTAGATGTGGCTTGTGAGACATCAATCCTAAAAACCATTTCCATAACCTGGCTCTAATACCAAGTTTGTCACGACCCAGGAATACCCTTTAGATGCGACACGACATACTTGACCCCGAAGGGTCTCATACAAGCCTCTTAGCATTCATAAACATTCGATATATAGAAATAGTGCGGAATTTAAAAAACTTTTCTTTAACTCCATACAATCAAAACTCTATTTAAAATTGTTCCATCTATTGTCTCACATGGCTATCTAAACAATGTCTTGAAACAAAAGTAGGGTCACGACCCTTTTACAATAGAAAGTCTAGAAATGTCTATTACATGAAAGACAAAAACATCAATAAAGCCTGTGTCCTCGAATGTATGTGGACATACCAATCGCCTTGGAAGAACTGAATCCAAGCACTTGAACTAGAGAGAAAGCAACTCACTTGCTGGAATCTACACTTGTAGTAAAATAAGAGAAATATGGGTTAGCACACAAAGATGTACTAAGTATGATAACCATGCAAAAACATGCTTTAAAAGTGACATTTTGGTTGGAAACCATGCATTATGCCACTTTTTAGAAATATCATGTACATTAGAATAAGAGACATAAAATACAAGTATAATAATCATACAAGTCATAGCATCACATTAATCTTTCACCTTAAGTAAACCCCAAGCCATACTTTGTGCAATGTATGAATAGTGTCTCATACCACCATCCATGCTAAGTACCACATTAAGCACACCAAAAGTGAACTTACCATTCATACTTTTCACCTTTATACAATACTCAAACATAAGGAGCATAAACATTTCATAAGTCATGACAAGGGAAAATAACTTATAATACTAGTCAAGTATAGCATGCATCATCACATTAGACATTTAAGTCAACACTCATCATTAGCTTCATTAAAACACTTTCATTCATTAGTCATTAAGACATTAGAGAACTCACTATGATCCTCTCAAAGCCTACTCATGCAATGCATGGATGACATCCCATACTACCATCCACACTTCATAGAACTCCTCAAGAAACCATAGTGCACATCTCACATGATGGGAAAAGCATTAACTGACATAGACCATGAGAGAAAAACATGGAATCCGGTGTCATAAAGCCCCATACCGTAAAGAGGTGTCCTACTTGCCTAAGGTAGAACTAGGTACATTTAGCTTGGGTGGACCCACTATCTAGGCCTATGTGGGCACACAGTTATGAGATAAGGAAGATGATCATTGAAACCCGACCTAAACATCGGGAAAGTCTCCATCTAACAAAATCCACTTGGTGCTTAGCCTCCATTCCCATAGAGTATTTCAACACTATAACATTATTACACATGAGAGGGTGTTATTGGCCTACCGACCCAAGGTACATTGATTAACACATGAAAGGTACCATAATCCTACCGATTCAAGGTACATTAGGAAAGCTCATTGAATCCTCATGAAAGAGCGCCTTAACCCTACCGATTCAAGGTTCATCATTAACATTCATGGAAGGGTGCCATAAGCCTACCGATCCCAAAGTTCATTAACATCATTAATGGAAGGGTGCCATAAGCCTACGATCCCAAGGTTTATTATTACCATGTGTGGAAGGGTGCCATAAGACTACCGATCCAAGATTCAACACTCAATAATGCATTCATTTATACAAGAAAAGAATGTGTAAGCCTACTAATTCAAGATATACAATACATTGAAGAACACTACACATTCCATCATCACATTCATGAGTATAAAATTGAGTTATAGACTTTCAATAATAACACAATTACATTCAATACATGATCACATTAACTTCATTAGATTCACATTCATATAGATGACATCATGATAATACTTCAATTCCTCATACTATGCCCTTCAAGGCCATGAATCTCAAATCACCAACACACCAACAATTTACTACAATTAAGGCATGGATAATGATACAATTCAATATAGTAAAGAAATTTAGACATATTCTATTCACATGATTTCATAATCAACAAACTCACTTCATAAAGGCACAATTTAGGAATTGAGAGAATTCATGGGTTCTTAGATTATTTTCATCATAAATCATTAATTAAAAATTAATTCAATCATAATTTGTCATTAAATAACCTTTGAAAACATTTGAAGAAGGAACCCATGATTTAGAGTAAAACCATAGGTTTTTAAGAAACTTGAAAACTTTGAAATCTACTTTTGAATGGACTCTAGGGGTGAAAGCTACCCCTAGATGAAGGATCACCATACCTTTCTTGTGAATCCCCAAGAAATTTGAGGAAGAGCTCCCACTTCTTCTTCTTCTTCTTTGGGAACTTCTAGAGAGAGAATTATTGAGAGGAAGAACTCTTTTGATTTGATTTTGGTTTTCTTAAAAAGTGACTTAATTGAAGGAATTTCAAGTCAAAACGGTTATATACATACTAAGAAAGGAACAAAATAATGTGGACTCAACTTTGGAAAAGAACTAAGGACCCTTATAGTTTTAACTTAAAACTTGCTAGCCACCATGACTTGGCTCACCCTTTGCACTCCTTGGCTCAGCAAGGGCACTATGTGACTCGCGTAATGGGCCCTTGGCATTCTTAAATTTCTAGTAGGCTCCCTAAATGGGAAGCTCACTAGGCAATGGGGTGATCTGTTAGGCAAATTGCCAACCCAACCGGGGAACCACGACATAGCTCACCCTTTTTTCCAGAACCTAGGCCAAGGGTACAGCCCACTTGGCGACCCCAAGTGCACTTTGGTGCATTGCCATGTCACTTGGGCGATCATGCTGCCTAATCTCCAACTAGGTCCATCAAAGAACAAGTTCTCCTTCACTCTACCGTGCTAGCTTAGGCCCTTGCCCACTCCCTAGGCTTCTACCTTACTCCATTTAGATTTATAATAGCCTAGGCATCAACTTAAGGTTACACTAACCCTTACGTTAAGGCTCTAGTTCAACCTCCTCATTTTTTGGGTCGTTACAACACACTTATGCATGAATATGACATGATGTGAAAGGTTTGTCACATGTAGTGATTCTAAGGTTAGAAGACTAGTCTCACCTATTGAATCTAGGAGCTATAGTATGATTATGTTGGATTGAGTGTCAAGACATTCTTCCATAATTATGAACTTAAGTCAAGTCTTAATATGAACTCTGTGGGAATTAATGCTTAACACCGAGTGGATATTGCCAATGAGATGGAAATTCCTCTGTTAGTAAGCCAAGTAGAATAACCCCTTTTCGATATGGGGTAGATACTGGATTCCATGATAAGCTCACATGGTCTATGTCAGTTAAGACTTATTTACCCACTATGATATTATGAACAAGAATATGAACTATGAACTATGGATACTCAAGAAGCTTTACTTAGTGTGGGTAGGATTATGAGATCTTACTCATGCATTGCACAAGTAGACTTTAAGGGTGCTTATGTTATGTTTCCATTATGTTATGATGGTCTATATGTTGAATATTCTTATGAATTATGCTTTTACACTAACCTTTATGGTGATTCTTAAACTTGGTAAAGTGCACGCTGTTCAACTAAAATGTCCTTTTTAGTATGTCTTTATGATTTTATGCATGGCTATCATACTTAGTGCATCTTTGTACTAAACCATATTTTCTACATTCTTACATAAGTCTATGGCCCGGCTCTTGAGGTGATCTTCGTTTAGTCAAATCTTGGATTCGACTATTCTCCTTTCTTTTGGTGAGTCCTCATGGTTCGAGGATAAACAATGCTTTTTTGGTTCCTTTTCTTGTATTTTTATTTTTGGACTATGTTGTATGGGCTGTGTCCCTTTTCATTTGATTCAAGGATTGTAATAGATGGCTAATTGAGACTAGTCTAGACTTCCGCTTTGTTTTAATGAAAAACTTCTTAAGACTTGAAAATGTGTTTTACTCATATTGTTCTAATGCTTTATGTTATGATATGCTAAGTGGCTTACATGGGCCCTTTCGGGGTTCTATGTGCCTTATTATGTCTAGGGGGTACCCTTGGGTCGTGACAAAGTGCTGCTCAATAATACTAAGCAAGTATGGATAGGCAAGGTAATCTTCAATGACACTAATCTTCTTTCGATCTCATCGTAAAATATCATAGAATCTCCTTTCAGTCTCATCTATGTGAATAACAAATCATCCCATTACCTTACGACAATCTATTTTTTTGAGTAGATTTTGCAACTAGAAGTCAACCATAATTTCTTTTTTCGAGCAAACCATAGAAATGAAACATAAATTGCAACCATTAAGTTATTTACCCAGTTCAATAGATCTCTTCCAAGCATAAATTGAAGATCTATAATAGGACTAAGTTTTCAAACCTTAACCCATTAAGTTAACCTAATGCTAAATAAACTAAACCTATATACGAACAAAAATAAAATAGAGCATATAAGAAGACCCAGTACATTAAATCAACATCCAACCCCATAGTCGCACCGCTAGAGTGTGTTGACATTAAGAAATAATTTTCAAAATCCACTTCAATTTTAACCTTGAATAGTCATTTACAAGGGTGTGTTTATAAAACCCCTCAAACCAAGAATGTTTCTCAAAAGGCAAAAAGACTAATTCAAGCAAAGTCTCTCCAACTTGATTCTCCTACAAAAATATGATACATTTTCTATCTCTTTTGGACTATTTAAGTTTCCCAAAAATTGGCCCAATATTCCGTACGCGACTCAATTTAGCTACATTAGTCGGGGTATCTTAACTCATTCAACATATCATCACTTTCTCTTTGAACCTAAATTGGTGAACTTGATTGAGAAAACCTTTCAAAATTAGTAGATTACCGTTTACCACATTGTCGCCTTTTTCATGTATCATTTTTTCTCAAAATTTTGTCACCTTTAGTGATGGACTTCGAGTTTACTCATTTAACTTCGATGAATCACTATTTATTCTTTAATATGTTGACCTACCTTGAATATTTTAAATTGTGCACACTGCCCATTAGGGTTAGGTCAGGTAATTGGGCGATCTGCCCTTTCGTTTAGGCGACTCTCATTTGGGATTTTGTACACCTTTCAATGCTTTTAGCCTTTTTTTCATGTATTCATCCTAGGTTTGTTCTATATCCTTCATACCTGTAAAACACCAACATACAATTTGAATAAGACATAAATAGGCATTAAGGATACTAGTTGTTAAAAATGAAACACCTCAAACGAGTAAAAATCCACCACTCATTAGTAGGTTCCATCATGACCTGAGAAATCGGGTCGTGAAAGTTTGGTACTAAGGAAAAGTTGACTGGCATTGTCGGTATGAGGATAAATGCCTAGTAGAGTCCTGCAGATCGGTGTTGAGACGTCTATGCATTAAGTTTTGTTGGCTATAGGGTATTCTTAGGAAATTCTATCTTTGACTTTTATCATGTGGTTTGCTTTGATTAACCTCTAAATTAGCTTATTTGAGATCTACTATCTCTTAAATTGATAGCACAAGGCATTCAATTGACGTAGATGGAACATTAGCTAATTCCATTAGAGTTTTAGCATGTGATCGAGCTAAAGGGCCTCAGTCGGGCATGAAGTTTGAGTTTGGATGTATTCTTTAGCATACAGAGGATTTTAGGGTAGTCCAGGTTTTGACAGGTTCTTTGCCTACCTTTTTTCCATGATATTTAGTGATAGGAGGTTTGAGCTCCTTCGAGGGTACACCTTAGAGAGGAATAGTTCTTAGTGCCACAAGTGCTCCTCAAAGTGGAGTTGGGTTTACTAGCATAGAAATGTTTTTCATCCGTTGTTGACTATGTATTGGGATTTTTAGAGTTGTCTGGGCATAGCCTAATATTATTCCCTTTAGATTAGGAGTTAAGTGAGGAGTTCATTGGAGGGTTGTCTTTGCAGCTCTAGTTGGTGGCACATCATATGATATTAGTGGGTCTACGTTTCCTTAAGTTGTGTGTCATGTGGGGTTGTGGCATAGGCATGCATTAAGACCTATAGATATAGTGGTAAGAGGCCTTGCAATAAGTATGCGATGCAAGTATTCCACTTAAAGGTAAGCATCTATGTAGCCGAACATATCATTCTTCTCGACCTATCTGGCCTATAAAGGTAAAATCTAAGGTTCTAGCGGTTCAGAGGTTGTTCGTGGTGCTGACGTTAGGCAGAGTGCAGGATAAATTTCTCATGGTTGCCATTCTGGACATTCAAGTGTTGGGCCTTGATGAGTCTAGGATTTTGACTCATTTAGGGCTTGTTATTCATAGTATTAATTTCCTCGATGCCTATTTTGTGCTATAATCTGATGTTTTAATGCTAATATACATATATAAAGGCAAAAGAGCATGGCAAGGACATTATCGGGCAAAACAAAGCAAAAAAGATGAAAATGCTGAAGATAGTAAAAGCTGAGAATCGCCAAATCCACTCAGTGAATCACCGAGTGGAACTTTAGCTCGCATAGTGTTCTTCTATCCCTGCAGAGAAGCCAACTTACCGATGGATTTGGACCTTCGTCGAACCTCCGAACAGATCGATGACACAAACTTTGATCGCCTAAAGTTACAGGGTTTGAATGACAAAGAGTCAAGGAAAACCGGCAATGGAAAGGAGCAATTGGCACATCCCCGACTTGGTCGGCGATGCTCGACTAACTCCGTCGAGTGACCCTGAAGGCCAAAATTTGAAAACGTGTAAATTGTTTTTCAAAAAAATAGAAAAGGAAATCTTGTCATATCCTGAGCAATTCTACCATTGTTGAACTTGGAGATTTCGTGTAGGGAATTATTTTTCTTAGTTTTTAGGAGTTTTCTAGTAGATTTTGAGTTGAGTTTTGGGAATTGCATGCATTCTATTTTTTGTTTATTTCACAAATTTTTGTGGTACAATCTTAATTTATACAATTGCACATTTCTCATTCTTGATGATGAAAAACTATTATACTCGACTTTTATCCTAAACATTTTTTTGATGGGAGTCGTACCATCTGGATCACTTGATTTTCTTGCTTTTGATACTACATGTGTAAGGGAAGTACTCTTTTTCTACTTGAGATAATAGAGGTATCTAGGATGTGCTCAGTTTTTACTTAACTAGTCGGCATGTTGATGCCCTTTCTTGCATGGTTTTTGGCTACTTTTAGATCCTCTTTGGAGTTGATAATCCCCCGGGTCATTCTTACTAGCAGGGCGGCTTACGTCTATGGGAGTGGACTATTTGGTTGGGCGGCCTTAATATATTTAGTTTCTCTTCGAATTCGACACGTCCCCGATTCACTCTTATTAGGTAGGTTGGGAGTGTACTCATAGGCTGGGCAGCCTAGAAAAATTTGTCACTCTTGCTAGCTATGCGAGGAGTTGACTGTGATTGTGGTTACTTGGGTTGGGTGCCCAACTTTCACTTCTTGGGTTTAGATTCATGGCACTTCTCTAATTATACTATTGCAACCTTTCTATTCGTAGGCATCGCCTATAACCAATGTACTTGTTTGATGATTGAACACTCTTATTTATGGGGGCTGGTTGGATTATGTTTTTCGTATCTACCGATCGGGTTTATGGGGGTTCTGTTAGGTTATTGTTTAAGTATATTATGTTTTATATTCTTTTCTTATTAGCTGATAGGCTTTGACTTTAGAAGTTTCGTTCTGGGTCCTCATGAGTGTTGGTAGTTGAATTGGTATCTTAGTTGCTTGAGATTAGGTGTTGGCTCACGTTCAAAGTACGTTCTTGACTCGTCTTCTCACTTATTCTATCTTGTCTCTGCTTTCAATGTATTTCTACTTTGACATCCCCCTTTTAGTTATTTGTGCTATTCTCTCTTTATTATTTTTATTTATGCTTGCATTTCTCTTTTGAGCTCAGTCAACCATTGCCTTTCGAGTACCACTTTTGGTACTCATACTACACCTTTGCCCTTGTATATCACACTTTGAGTTATTGCTATTGATTTGGATTCATATGGAGCATCTTGGAGTTTCAGAGATTAGTGCGAGCTCCTTTTTGCTATGCTTAGTCTTTAAAATATATTAAGAGATACCATGTACTTATGTAAATATTTTTTTTTTTGCAAAGTTCTTGTACTCTTGTTTTGGATTAAATCCTCAACTACTGACTTGTGCCAGGTCTTGTGGTTTTCCCTGTATTATTTTCGGTAGATTCTCATTTCTTTGCTTCGCTTTAAGATATTTGCTTCTTGTGGTTGACTTCTGTTTGGTAGTCTATTTCTTATGGCTCCGTGCTAAAGGTTAGGTTTACCTACTGGTGGGGTGTAGTAGGTGACATCATGACCTAAAAAATCAGGCCGTGATACTTCACCTGTAGGTGAAGCAGGACACAGTCTTCAACATCTCTCCTCTTGCCGCTCGACCAATAGTTCTGCCTCAAGTCATGAGACATATTCACAATGCCCATATGTATAGAATACCAGGAATCATGGGCCTCACAAAGGATTAACTGAATTGAGTCCCTAACTCTTGGAATACAAAATACAACAAACAAATCTCACAACATGATTTGAATCTAAGGTAGACTAACCGACTTCACCATCTAACACTGTATCTTGAAGATCTACTAAGGTCTGATCCTCAAACTAGTGACCATGAATCCCTCAAGCAAGGATGATTGGACTCCCACATAGGCTAAGACACGCCTAAAATGTTAAATATCCAACAAAATCATCCTATTGGATAAGGACTGAATGTCCAAAGCCAAAGGTCGCTCCACTGTAGATAAGAAGACTAGACTACCCATTCTCACCGCCTTTTGGCTCAAGAAATCCATTACTACATTTAGCTTTCCCAGATGATAGAGAATATAGAGGTCATAGTCCTTATGGGGCTCAATCCAGTTGTGCCGCCTCGAATTGAGGTCCCTTTGGCCCATGATATAATGAAGACCCTTGTGATTAGAGTAGGTCTCACAATGAACCCTATATAGGTGGTGCCTCTAGCTTTTAAGCGCCAAAAAAACTACCGCCAACTCAAGGTATTGGGTGTGGTAGTTATGCTCATGCAACTTCTGTTTCCTTGATGCATAAGCTATAACTCGACCCTGCTTCACCAATACAAAGCCCAAACATTTCTCAAATGAATCAGAGCACACCGTGAAGCCCTTACCCTCAACTAGAAAAGTGAATATAAGAGGGTGGTAAGCAACTCCTTGAGCTTCAGAAAGCAAGCTCAACTCAATTTCCTTAGACTACTCAAATGGAACGTCAAGACGAGTCAACAAGATCATAGGTAGTGCTCTAGTAGAGAATCCCTCCACCAACTGTTTGTAGTAACCTACTAAATCGACAAAGCTTCAGATCCCATTAACTGATGTGGGCGTAGACAAATTATGAATAACCTCTATCCTCTCCGAATCTACCATGAAGTTATCCTTTGACACCATATTCCCTAAGAATGTTGCAGACTCAATCTAAAACTCACACTTTAAGAACTTGGCATAAAGCCACTTATCTCTCTAAGTCTAGAGCAGAATCCTCAAACGTTGCTCATGCTCTCTCCTACTCCATGAGTATACTAGAATATCATCAATGAACACTATGCTAAGAGAATCTAGGTAAGGAATGACAAGTCACATTATCAAGTCCATAAATGCGACAGGGGAATTAGTCATCCAGAAAGACATCACAAGGAACTCATAGTGTTGTTAACGAGTACTAAATGCAGTCTTAGGGATGTTCGTTCCCCTAATCCTCAGCCTATAGTAATTGCAACTCAAATCATTCTTTGAAAAGATTGTGCGTCTCTTAAGCTGGTCAAATAGACCATCAATATGATGCATGAGGTAATGGTTCTTCAGTGTAACGTTATTTTGTTGCTTGTAGTCAATACACGTCTACATCATACCATCCCTCTTCTTCACTAACAAAATGGGGGAACCCCAAGACGATTGATAATGCTCAACTACACCTCATCCAATACTAGATATATGCGATCACAATCTAGAATAAACTAAAGAAAGATTTGGGGTCGATCCCACAGAGAGTGATACACGTTAGAATTCAATTACGAAGTGAAAAGTATATTCTAATCGATTGTAGGAATACAAATTATCGAAATCATCTAGGTAAATCAAAGGGGTTGACAACAAGTGCCAAATGGAGGGGGGGGGGGGGTAAGGTTTTGCAATTAACAACTATGAAAAAAAACAGGGGAGATATCAAGTAGATAAGTATCACGACCCGAGTCTAGGCCCCGGATGCGACATGATGTATTCGACCCCGAATGGGTCTCATACAAGCCTCATAACATTTCATTGCATTCGATATGAAAATAGTGAGGAATTAAAACTCATTTAAATCCAAAATATCATATTTCATTTAAAAGAGGAACTTAAAATACAATGGAAGTCTAAATCTCACATGGCCAACTTAGATACAATCTTAAAGCATACTACAGACACAACCCCTTACAATTAAAACAACTACTAAAATGTCTATTACATTAACAAAAGAAACTTAAAAGTTTTTTCCTCGAATCCATGAGGACATACCAAGTCTTGGAGGAAAGCAATCTAACACTTCAAGTAGCTAGAAGGAAGTCACTTGCCGAAAGCTACACTTGTAGTAAAACATGAAGAAATATGGGTTAGTACACAGAAATGTACTAAGTATGATGACCATGCAAAACATACTTTAAAAGGGGACATTTTGGTTGGAAACCATGCATTATGCCACTTTTTGAAATATCATGTACAATAACATAAAAGACATCATATACAAGCATTAACATTGTAGAAGTCATAACTTCATAAACAATATCACATGGAAACCATTACCTTTACCTTGGACCTTCACCTCAAGCAACCCTTATGCTATGGCTTGTGCAATGTATGGATATCGTCCCATACCACCATCCACACTAGGGCACAACATTTAGGTCACCTAAGGTGAACTCATCATTCCTTTCTTTTCACCTTTGCACAATATCCATTCATAAGAGACATATCATTTCATAAGGCATGACAAGGGAAAATAACTCATAATATAACCCAAGTATAGCATGCATATCACATTAACCATTTAAGAGCCAACATTCTTTAATAACCTTATTTAGAATACATTCATGTCATAGTCATTAAGATTTAGAGATACTCACTATGACTCTTTCCAAGCCTACTCGTGCAATGCATATGTAGCATCCCATACTATTACCTACACTTTGTAGAACCTATCAAGAAACCATAATGACATCTCACATGATGGGAATACACATTTAACTGACATAAACCATGAGAGCTAATCCGGTGTCATAAATCCCCACACCGTAAAGAGGTGGTCTACTTGCCTAAGGAAGACCGGTTCATATAGCTTAGGTGGATCCACTAGCTAGACCTATGCAGGCACATAGTTTATGGGTTAAGGTAGACGATTATTGAAACTCATGCCTTGACTTTGGAGGAGTTTCCATCTAACCAAATCCACTCGGTGCTTTGCCTACATTCCCATAGAATAGTTCATTACCTTGACATTATCACATATGAGGGGTGCCATTGGCCTACCGACTCCAATTCATTCATTAACACATGAAAGGGTGCCTTAAACCCACCGATTCAAGGTTCACTTAGGAAAGCTCATTAACTCCTCTTGAAAGGGTGCCAGAGGCCTATCGGTTCAAGTCTTAACATTAACTTTCATGGAAAGGTGCCATAAGCTTACCGATTCCAAGGTTCATTATAAGCATGTGTGGAAGCGTGGTACTAGCCTACCGATCCAAGGATTCAACAATCAACAATATAATCATTTATACAAGAAAAGTATGCATAAGCCCTACCAATTCAAGGTATACTTTATATTAAAGAATCCTTCATATTATATCATCAACATCCATGAGTGTCAAATTGAGAAATAGTCTTTCAATAATAACACATTTACATTCATAATTTGATTACATTAGCTTCATCGAATTCTCATTCATACAATGTCATGATAACACTTCAATTTCTCATACTATGCCTTCAAGGCCATGGTCACAATGTACATAATAAGTAGACACTCCGACCTTTCAAGTGGATCAACATCAAGTTAACAATTCTAAATCAACAAGTAGCTTCTTATAGCTTGCCCTTAAGGACGTAAACCTCACATACCAATACACCATAAAATAAGCATGGGTAATTACATACTTCAACAATCTAAAGCCATTTAAACAATTTCTAATCATATACATTAATTATCAAGCAATCCACTTCATAAAAGCATAAACTAGGAATAGTTAAAAACCATAGGTTCATGGAGTATTTTTATCTTAAACCATCAATAAAACAACAATATAACAATAATATGCCATTAGAAACCTTTTAAAACCCTTTGGTGAAAGAACCCATGAGTTTGAGTAAAACCCTAGGTTTTCATGAACTTGGAATCTTTAAAAGTTTACTTTGAAATTGGCTCTAGGGTGAAAGCTAACCCTAATTAGATGAAGGATCACCATACCTTTGCTAAGATTTCCCAAGAAATTTGATGAATAAAGCTTTGAATCGAAAACCCTAGCTCCCACTTCTTCTTCTTCCTTGAGTTAGAGAGAAATATATATATATATATATAGAGAGAGAGAGAGAGAGAACTTTGGGATCTGATTTGGGGAAATAATGAGTGAATGACTAGTTTAAAAGGCTTAAAACCTTACATATTTATCATATAAGTTATTTAAAATCAATCCCACAAAATAACACATTAAAACGAAATTACCAAAAACCCCCAACTTGAGGCAGCCCGTCAGGGACCACGCTAAACTAAACGGGTCGTGAAGGGCAACATGGTTCGTGGTGGTGCCCGTTGTCCTTGAGGCAGTGTGCCTCCCATCCTTGCCAAGCCCTCTAAGACCAAGGCAAGTCCACGGAAGCTCCCACGATCTGTGGTTCACACGACGAGTCGTGGTGAAAGTCGTGGTCATGGGGCAGCACCTAGGCAAAGTTGCCTTGCCTTCCTTGAGCCTAAGTGAACTCCAAGTTCACTTTCACGGAATGTCTAGGGCACCACACCTCGTGGTGGTGCCCGTGAAGTTTGGGACAGTAGCTCCCTCAACCTGCAACTTCTCCCACCAAGCTAAGGCAACCCCACGAGCCTTCCCACGTCCCGTGGTCCTGACCAAAAGTCAGCTCATAAAGGGGTGCCTTGGCTTGGCACCAAACTTGAGCGTGCTGCCTTGCCACCATGGGTGGCACCACGGGTCGTGAAAACCCTCGTGGTCTAGGGAGGCAGTAGCTAGGACTAGTTTTAGGTAGCCTAGGTTCCCAAACTATGGCCTACACCCAAAACCCTTTGCCTTTGCCATTTACTCATGAGATTAACCCCACGTTAAGGATCTAGTTTAACCTATCATTTTCCAAGTCGTTACATTATCCCCCACTTAAGGAACATTCGTCCTCGAACGACACTTTAAACACTTTAAGGGAAAAAATGACTCAAGATCAGCAGCCCAACAATCATGCAACATCATAAACAATGCATAAACATAGGAGGAAACATCAAATCCACATTAATAAACTCAATGCAATACAAGAAAGTAGGGACTACATCTACAACCTCATTATGTACAAAACAATGGCATTTATCATTTCATTGGAGGAACTTCCTTCTCGCATCACACCATGCTCATTACAACATTATAAGGCTATTCTTCAACTTTTCTCAAAACCATATTTAAGCATGCTTATCAATCAACTCATGAAGTATTTGGGCAATTCATTATAGATGCATATCAACAAGAGGAGCATATAAATCAAAAACCTCATTTTCTCATGTAAACATAAACTCGTCAAAACATGCATAACATAAGGAGACCATGGAAACTCATTTTCACATAAGACTCCAAAACATGAAACAAGCTACTAGGAATTCTTGGTCTCAAGCTTGAATAGGAATAGAAGAAAGTGACAAGGATACCAACACTACAGCAAATGTGATATTTAGCTACGAAATTATTAGTTACGACATAAAATTTGTCACTAATTATTCACCTTTTGCGACAAAAAATACATTTCGTATTTAAATGTATGTGCAACATACATTTAGTGACCAAACGTACAATTTCGTAGCAAAGTTTTGTCCAGTAAAGTTTCCCACCAAAAAATAATTTGGCGCCATTTATTAAGTACAACTAGTGACAAATTTTAATTCGTCAATGACACATTATTTTGTCGCTAATAATGTATCCAATTTGTGACAAACTGTTATTTGTCATAAAATTAGTTACAATTTTCGACACGAAAAAATTTCATCACAACATATAAGTTGTTGCAATAGCGACAAAATAGTGTTCGTAGTTGAATGTTGTACGCTTTAGCCACAAAATTATATATTTAATAGTGACCTTAGTTTTTGTCTCTATTAATATAAGCAATTAGTGACGATTATTTTATTGTCTCTAATTAACCTGCGACTTAGTGACAACATAATTTTGTCACAAAATATACAATGTTTAAATAGTGACAATTTAAATTTTATAGTTGAATAATTTAACCATTTATCATGATTTTTTTAAATTTAACTATAAAAATAATAATTGGCTATGCTCGAGTGCAGATCTATAGAGTAGTGAGAAAGTTCACTGGCAGGGGTGGACCCACATGGGTTCCAGGGGGTTCACCCGAACTCCCTCGGTAAAAAATTACACGGTATATATAAGGTAAATTTTCTGTATTTATGTGGATATATATATTTGAACCCCCTCAATGACAAAGAGAAATTGAGAGCCTAGTGGCAGGTCTCCTTGAAATTAAACTACACGTTGAGGGTTCGATTCCCTCTGCTAGCGTTTTATTTTTTTAGTTTCAGTTCCATTTTTCACGTTTTATTTAGTTTTTCATTTTATAAAACATGCTAAAAGTTTGGTTTTAAACCCAAAAAAAATTCAAGGATCCGCCACTAAAACTATATACTACTACTTCCTTGAAAATTTGTTTTGTTGGCTTATTTACACGTTTATACTTCTATTTTTCGAACCTCCCGAACGAAAATCCTGGGTCCGCCACTTTTCTCCAGGACCACTTGATAAAAAAATTACACAATATATTGATAATATTCTTTTAAATTTAGAAGTTGACTTAGTGATTTAGAGAGTTCGAAATTCCCTTGACATTCCAAGTTGAAACATCAACCCATGAATAAAAGTAATACTAGTAAGATAATGTATATTCACAACACACATAAACTGACATTGTTTGTGTTCATTGCAGACATGTATAACAATTTTTTGAAAAAAATAAAATCAATGTTAGCCACTTGACAAAAGAGATGCATGTTATTAAAGACATCTCATAATGAATATTTAAAATAGATTAACATCTCTAACAAATAAGGAACAAAAATATTTTCTGGGTAAATAATATTAAGAAAAAATAATATGAATGAAAAGCCTCTACTACTTAAGCAAATATGTTTTCCAGGTCTTCTATAACCTCTAACGTAAAAGAAATCGTCAATTATTGTAGTGACTACACCATTCTCAAGACATGACATGTAGACATCAGATAGTTCAGGATGGAAAAATGTGGTTGCAACTGAAAAGTAGAACTTCAATTTGTCCATTGTTTATTGTATCAACCACCTGTTACCACAAACATTAAAATACGCACATCAGAAAATTTAGCTATGACTAATGTTATTGAGCTTCAGTAATCTATGTTAAAAAGACAAATATTTTACTTGTTAGTTTATGGACTAGAATATTAAGTATGTTTCTTGGTTTTTGAAATACATTTATTAGAGTATCAAGAGAGATATAAAATGTCCAAAAAAAAAATCCTCTCTAAATTTTCTCTCTAGAATTTCCATTGACACATCTTGATACTGCATAGGAGAATCGTAAGAGCTAAACAGATGGGAAAGATGGGTATCTTTTGTTTTGGATAAGAAATAATAAGAGTAGATGTTGGGTTGTTTTGAAATCAGAGTGTAAAAAACTTATCAACTTTAGCTCATTTATCAATAAGAAGTAATGAATCATTTATATATTTGACTCATCTAATGAATTTTCTGTTTGTTCCCCTAAGATTTTATATATATAAAGAAAATTATATTTTTTCCTGATCTGTTATTTTCTTTTTTCGTCCAAGTCGAGTTCGAGTTCAGAATTCGTCTATTTAAAGATCCAACTTGAAAGAGTTATGTCTATTGTAAGAATAAATCATGTAATTAGTGGAGTTGTAAGCATAAGTTTTCTTCCAAATATTTAGTAATTGTTGCATAAGATTGTCAAGTGGTCGTGGTTTGATCTCATTCTTGTCATAAAAATACTTCTTTGTAGTTGAATACGAGGAATTTGAAGTTTTAGCTTGTGCCAAAAATACATATATTATGATTTAGTTGGTTGAAAAGTCTTAATTGCTAAATGAGTATTTTGTTTGGTGCTTGCATAATGAAACCACATCCAATGATCCATTCGAGTAGAACATATGCCGACATGTAGGAGGGAATACAAGAGAAGTAATATAAGGAAACATACCAAGTTCACTTTTTGATAGATTTAATTGAGAGTGGATTAAAGTTGAACGTAAGTCTCAATAACAAATATAGTAGTGAAACTGCATTCAATAAGTCACTCCTGGCGTGTTTCTACCACAAAAAGTTAGTGTAACACTCCAAATATTGACATTTATCTTAGGGAGTATATATATCATTGGACAAAATTCCCTTTTTCAAAACTTGACCCAACTTCAGCTATTCATGCCCAGAATGGCACCTTGTGTCCATATCGTGTGAAAATACCTCCTCTCACAAAATATTTTTTAAAATAATTTTGTACACCTTTTGTCTTACGTGAAACACTCCCTGAATCCACTTAGTAGAGGCACGTGGGTGGTGATTGGAGGCCTAATAGGCTAAAAAGGCGTACAAAATTACAAAAATATGGGTTCGAGGGGGGTAATAGGACCTTAGTATAGTTAAGGTGGGTCTCTGAGGTTTCGATCATAGTGTAGGGGGTACTTGTGCCTTATCCCACAATACTAACATCAAAGAACATGTTTTTAGACGTGAATGATAAAATACAAAAGGAAAGTTTTTTTTACAGCTTGAATTGCTAATTGAAAATTCCCCTAACCAAACATTATGGAATTATAGTACCGAAAAAGAATAGAGGAACATTGTACCATACCATTTTAATTTGGTATGATATTGATATAGGATTTTAATTTGGATCAATGCCTTGTGGCATGTAAATATTACAAATGCTATTTTAAATTTCTATAAAGTAATTCTTTATAAAGAATTGTTTTTATTATAATGGCAAGATAGTTAAATTTATTTTTAAAATGTTAATATTTTTTTAAAAAAAAAACATGTGGAATGTCAAATATCGTACTAATTTGAATATATTTTAAGATATTCCAATCACGCCAATAATGACAGGATGATCATGCATTGGACTTCCACAGATTTCAACTATTAAATTATTTTACATCTTATAGCGTACAAATTTACAACCTTGTAATTGCTTCTAAATTTATCTTTAAACATAAGTAGGTGTAAGAATTTATTTTTTTCTTTTCTTTTTTCTCCTCTTTATATATATATATATATATATATATGCATTAAATAAGCTTTTAAGATAAATAGCTTAATTTCTTTCAGAAGAAAACACAGCGTAACACTCCTACCACTTCTCAACCTTTCCACTTCCCAAGTTTTTGGGGATTACCTTCCCAACTCTTAAGATTTCTTTTTTGATTCCACCAAAATAGAACCATCGATCTTTGGGGTAAAAAATGCAAAAGAACTGCGTTTTGGCACTTAATTTCTGAAATTTTTGGCTCCAAAATTGATTTTAGCAAAATGTATACATATACATATGTGACAAATGAAAAGCTAACTCCTGGCTGAAGTTAGATTTCCGAGCTTGAAGAAACGTACCAGGTATGAATGATTCCTCTGAAAAACAGAGAACAAAAAGACTGAAATTCAAAGTAAATTGTTCATGTGAATCACTTAAACTTGTCACAAAAGAGCTACTAGACATACATGAAATTATGCTCTGCAACTTTGTATTGATTAAAAATAGGATCAATGTAGTACAGTTCATTGTTTCTTCAAAACCATAGAAGCAAATTACAAACATACACTATAGAGTTCATTGAATCGTGTTAGTTGTTTCAAACTATTTTCTGATTAAGTTTTTACCATGATTTAACTATTGTGTTAGTTTTTTTAAAGTCGTGTTTGAAAAGGATAGACTCCCATAGAGTTCCGGATATAGAGGATGAGCACCTAATGGTGATCTTTATCTTTCCTTTACCATCTTTTCCCATAAGAATGAATAGAGTACGTAACATTAGTTATGCATGCCATGCTATATATATATGTTTGCCTAAGCCTGTTTAGTTCCATCTCCTTGAGTTTCAATTGGAATGCTAGGGGTTGGACTCCCAAGGTAAGTCCCAAAGTCCTAAGTTCTTCCTTTCAATCCAAGTCGAGGTAATAGTTTCTATGGTAGTGCTAACGAGATTTCTTTTGCTTAAGGCGTATAGATAGGTTTCTGGATCTCGAGATTAGTTTCATTTCTCTGGCTAGGAATAATAAAAAAAAACTAGGAATAGCTGATTCTAGATCAATATCACAAAAAAGCTCTCATATTGCGGGTTTTCCACTTCGTTCAGTTACTTTAGGGTTTTATAAAACTCTACCTTAGTGATTAAGTTCCTCTTTAGTTGGTGTGAAATGAGAGGGGGAGGTCATAAGCGTCTATACCATAAAATTGATTTTTGACAGAATGAAAAAGACATATACGTTAGAATCATAACCATAGAATACGATGTCTGTAGGTGGATTTTTAAGTCCGTCGTCAAATTGCAGGGCTCAACCCTGGACAGGCGGTGGAAACTACTAAGCTGGAGTACGGTAGGGGCAGAGGGAATTTTCGGTGGAGCAGTGAAATGCGTAGAGAGTTGACTTCGCCTGGGCGTCATCTTTCGTTTCATTCACTAGTTGAGTACTTCCTCCTGTGGTATCTCACTGATGGCTCGGGGGCCCTAAAAGGAGGCCTTCTTCGGAGGATATAGGTTGTTTAAGAAGAGAGAGTTGTTGGTTCCTTATAGTTATTTCTTTTTTTCTCTTTTCTATCGTGACAACTCTTGTTCCCCCACCTTTTAGTGTTCTACATCCCTACTATGTATTAAAATGTGAGTACCCTGTCTTAATGTACCTGAGACGCATTTCCTCGAGCTCCTGAGAAAGACATTATATGAACTAAGATTAAAAGGGTCAGCCATCCTAAAATAGCTCTAAATAATAGGAATTCAGGTGTGGCACGAATACTGTTGACCATTACGAGCGATAGAAAAGCCAAATCGTATAAAGGCGAGCAACCCTTATAGCAATAGCAAATGGCCTACTTATAGCCTATCAACAGGTCAAGAGCTCCCGAGAAAGACATTATATGAACTGGATTAAAAAGGTCAATCCTCCTAAAATTTGGATTCATTTCTTGGAGCAAATATTCACTTGTAACATACCATATTTCAATGGATTGACGTAATTTTTCTACCGCGTGTACAGTCCCATAATGATGGTGTTTTTCCTCTTATAATTTGGATATGCTATTTTGGGGTCAATCTATCAGGAATAAGGTTACATAGTTCTTAGGTCTCGACTTCTCCGTTATGATCGCATTTTGTACCCTTACTAAGAACTTGAGAGACGGAACTATGACTCACAGAAGCGGTATATTAGTGCCTTATGTGGGAAAGACCTTGGTTTGGCTTGTTTAATTGATTCGTACGTAATCCGAGAGCTTCATACGTGGGATTTTTTTGGCAAAGGAAAGTCAAGATAAAGGATGGTAGCTATTCTAGCAAGTCTTCTGTGGAGGTCAAAGGTGATCTTCAACTTGACTTTATCTTCAACAATAAGTTCTAATTATTTAGATAAATAAAAGAAAATGAAAAGAAAGATATAAACCAAAGTCAATTTCGGGCCACCAAACCCTGCAACTGATGAGAAGGCCCTATGGAGTAAAGGGAAGCGTGTCAAGACAAGTTATTACAAATACAAGAGCGGGCGACGCATTGTATGAACCAATATGCAGACCATGTTAGGGGTGAAATGACACTCGAACCCAGAGCTAGCTGGTACTCCCTGAAATGCGTTAAGGCGCAGTGGTTGACTGGACATCTAGGGGTAAAGCACTGTTTCGATGCGGGCTGCGAGAGCGGTACCAAATTGAGGCAAACTAGAGGTTAGGTGGCTCGATTCCTATCCTATCGCCTCTTCATCTGCAAATAATTCTCTATGTGAAAACACAGAGCCAGGGGGCTGATCTTTGAATAGAAAATTAGATAATAATTGAATAATTGAACGATTTACCTTTCCTATTTGATATTGATTAGCTCACCAATCCATATGTAATGGAACTCTATTTGCTTTTCTGATTGATACATAAAATAATAGACCAGTTGAAAGCTCTCCAATGGTAGCTGTCGAACGGTCAAATTGGCTTGTCTTCGGTCTATCAATGAACTTCCTTCTAGCCCTTAGCCGTACGAGGAGAAAGCTTCCTATACGTTTCTAGGGGGGGGGGGGTGTTGTTAAATGTATGGAATAGACCAAATCCTAAGAAAATTTGAAAATCAAGCAAGGAAAAACCTTTTTTTATTTTATTCCTCACGTCCAAGATTACGTTCGGGATCATTAGATAGGAATCCAAAGATGAAGTGAGTGAGGGCTACCTCTGCCCAACTCTTACCACAGGCTGGCTTTGACAGATGTCAGAGTGAATCCGATTCTTCGATTCAATTACTTTTCCAATTCCAACCCCGCGCGTGGATGTAGAAAAGTGTGTGAATGGTTGATTTCAAATAAAATTAGTGTCAATTTAGTTTTCTTATAGCTATTCTATTATCGATTACTTGGTTTTGTTGTGAGTGTTAGTTTAGAGGGAATGGTCTGTTTTAAGCTTGAAAATAGTCAAAGAACATTTCGTTCTTCCCTTGGATTTTTCAGCGCTATATTTCTTTGTAACGAGTTAAGCTCAATGAAATCAGTTGATGTGCTTTAAGATTTTGTATTTTGTTATGTCGATTAGTGTTAAATTCTACGTTGCTCATGTTTCTTTGTGCATCTAAGCAATCACTAGTTTAGTTCTACATGATCACTTCTTAGGTTTTTTATTTAAGATTTTAGAGGTCTGAAATAAACTTGATTCAATGTAGTTATTCTTTTGTAGAGTATAAGATTTTAATTTTACAAAGAATTCTTAGGACAATCTTCAAAGTCATTACATATAGAGTAGCTCTTGAGAAAAGTTGAACTATCAGTTCTCTCCATCTTTTTGTTTCTCCATCTCCATTGATTTGCCTCATGAATTTCTCAGCCAATATCTCATATATTTCCATTATCTTCTCGTCATAACAAAGCTCCTTGCCAGCTTCAATACTTGAACGTTGTGTCGAATTTGCATTCTTGGAAAGACTCAAAACATCATCTAATCCAAAATAGTGTTTTTTTTTTCCGGTGAAGGAGACACTAAACTCACCAACACAGTCACTTTGTGTGGAATGAGAGTTGGTATTTTGTGTTATTATAAGAATTACCATGAGTAGGATTCTCGAAAAAACTGTGATTGACCAGAACAGTGGTATTATTAATGTTGTAGAAATTTCTCATATCTTCATGTTGCAGACACTTCTCACAACTGCCTGTAAATCCCAGATGAATGTAAAAATCTCCAGACCTATATAATAGAGAGACATATAAAAACACAAAATGTTCATAATTATCATTTGTTTTGCATATGCCATCATGATATTTTGCAGGGATATAAGAAACGTCATGGCTCTAGGAGGATGTGTCTATAAGCAAAAAACACTTACTGTTTCATCTGCTCAATATGCCAATGAGTAAAATAAATGTACTCCTCCTACTGCGACAGGTAATACGAATTCTTGTATAAATCAACACATAGCTATTAGTTACTTTTCAGGTTTGAAGCCAAAACTTAAACAACTAAAGCTTTTAGTTATGTAAAACTTTAATCATAATATTCTTAATTGAATATGGAAATACTAAAATGTATACACAAGTATAAAATGAAGATATTATTTCAAACTAACCTTTTCTTAATCAGATGATACGGCAAGAATTAAGAGGGGTCGAGGAAAAACAAAGGGAAAAGGTCTTGAAAAAATGAAGAGGGCTTTGGGGAAAAAGATGGTGATAGAGATCCCAGTTGGAAAAGGGAGACCCGTTAAGGCGGTTCAATCAGCAAAACTCTCAAATGAATTGGGGATAATTGCACGAAATTTTCTTGCGCTTCCAAATAAGTGGAAGGAACTCATTGTAGAGGAAAAAGATGTTACACTTATTAGATGTCATGTAAGATTTTTATTTCTGTTATTTTTTCTTAAATTGTAATATGTAAGTGTTTCATCTTCTTATGTGTTATAGGGATTTTGATTTTTATGTGTCTTTTGTTGAAAACCTCTTTTTAGGAGAATTTTGAAATTAACTTAGACGAGCATTACGTCAAAGATAGTTGTGAGAATATTCTCAAAAATAGAAGTCGGCAGTGGTGCTATAAATTGAAAAAGATGTTTGAAAGTGCACTCTCCAAAGAAGTTGCTCGTAAAATTGAAGTGCCAGAACTAACCCCGAAAAATTGGAATAGGCTTTGTGATATGTGGTCGAATCCAAAGCATAAGGTGATTTATATTCAAATATATATATATACTTTATTTGTTTAAGTGTTATTTGATCTACTTATATTTCTATTTACATGATAGAAACGATGTCAAAGTAAACAAGGTCAATCGATCTAAACTTAAATATAGCCATTTTATGGGGTCAAAAGCAATTGTAGCTGCTTGTGCTGAAATGGTAAGTTAAACAATTTTTTTTTTACTAATACTTGAACTTCTCTTTTAACTGAAGTAAAAGTAAACATATATCAGACAGCAGTTAAGCAGCTCTTCGAGCTTAAGAAGTCGATGTTTCATGACCATATGAATTTGCTTGTGTCTACTTACAACTTCTTTTGTCCAAGATTTGCATATGTTGCCTAGCAATAGGGTATCATTGCCTGTGGGCGATCAAATTTAGTATATATTTCCATGATCTTCTACTTATATAATTTTGCTAAATGGCACTCAAGAAGCTAACTCCTAGCCCTTTGAGTATTTGATCATAGCATTCTATCATCTCTCAATGAATTACCACCAGAAGAAGTGATACTCTCATTGTTGTCTGTACGCCCATGCTTACTACAAGAAGTTTTTAAATTTATTTTGTAGGGTGACACAACATCTGAAGGGGTCGAACTTGATAGAATTGAGTTCTACAAAAATACACTTTACTCAAATGAAAAAGGCTGGGCATCTGAAGAAGCTGAGTCTAACTATGTGAGAAGCAAATATTCTAGTCGCATTCAAAATGATTTATTTGATATTATAATAAGTTTAAATAATTTGAATTATATGTTTTGTAGAACAACATGATTGATTTGAAAGCTCTATATACTTCGGGAGAGTCTTCCATGACTATTGATGAAATTGTGGATGCTATACTCAACAAAAAGTCGGGGTACATAAATGATCTCGGTTATGGTCCAAAACCTAATACTAATCGAGCAACACAAAGGAGAACAACAGAGTTAGAAGTTTCCCTTCGAAAAACGAAGGAGGAAGCTGCTAGTGTCCAACATGGTCTGCAGAAATGATTGGATGCAGCTGAAGTTGTTGTAGAAAATCAGTAGTCTCAGATAGAAACATTGACTTCACAATTAGATACTCTATCGGCACGTCAAGATGATATTATGAAACAACTGCAACATTTCATGAGCTCATCCCGATCAAGGTTAGAATTTAATTTTGTCGTATCTTAGTCTTATTCTTGGCATTTTCCTTTTGTCGAACTAGAATACACCTTTAACTTCATTAAAATATGTGAAAGGACTGGTAGTAGATGCTTTATCCATGGGATGAGGCCTATTTATAGATTTTTAGCATCTAACTTTGTTTCCTTTTCATGAGTTAGTGACGATCACTGATTCTTATCAAGTTATTCATTAAGGTACAATTAATAACCTCATAACTTTATAGTTTGACCGTATTATGATATCATCAAGTATGAAATAACATCTTAGATTTTCTTTCTCTATCTTACACAGGTTGTGGAAGGTGGAAATCAAGATTAGGTGCGAGAGAAGTGCTTTTGCAATGATATCTCTTAAAGCTGCCTCTATATTTTTATCTTAGTTATACTTTAAAGTTGGATAAACATTACATAATATTAGTTTTTCTTCGAGGAGTATGTAGTGAATATCATTTCGATCTCATTTTCTATTTGTTCTTCATTAGTACTATATAACAGTGTGCACTTTATTATTATTATTATTATTATTATTATTATTATTATTATTATTATTATTATTAGCATCATCATCATCTTTCTTTCTTTAGTATGTTTTTTTTTTTAAAAATGTATATTTATTATTATGGAACAAACTAGGTTATGAATTTTAAGATATTAATGTATTATTTAAAAATTATACATTTTCTATAAATTATCAAATTTACAAAATCTAGCTAAATACAAATGGAAAATAGTATTAGTACGAATGACTAATGACAAAACATTTTATCCTTAAAAGCATAACTTTTAGTAACGACTCTATAATATTTTTTAAGACGGTCATGTTTTCATCATAAAAGTGTAACATTTGGTGACAAGAATATTTTTTGTCCCAAAATAGCCTACTTATTACCTACGAATTGACTTTGTATTTTATGACAATTATGATAATCTCTAATTATGACATTCTATAGTGACAATTTTGTTTTGTGAGTATAAGAAATATTTTTAGTGACGACCTAATCGTTTTCTACTACAAAATTATAAAAAAAATAAAGTTGTCACTAATTTATAAATTTAGGGACAAAAAGAGAATTTGTATGTAAAGGGCAATTTTTTGTGACGGAATAATGTTTATTAAACAATGAAATACATTTAAATTTAGAGACAAATGGTGTCGTCACTAATTATATAATACAATAAGTGACACATCAGTTTCGTCGGCATTAATAACCTTTTTAGTGACGAAAAGCTACTATTGTCTACAAAAGAATATAATTTCTATGATGAACAAGTTTGTCATAGATACTATACATTTGGGGACGAAAAATATTTTCATAGTAAATAGAACTCTAATTAATGATGAATCACTAAGTTGTGCCTGTATACATTTGGTGACATATGATTTAGGGACGAATGCTTAACGATTTTTTTTTCATCACGAAAGTTTTTTGGTGATGAAATACGTGTTTTATGTGACACAATTATTCGTAACTGAAAATTAAATTTGTTGTAGTGCAAAACTCACCACAACCTACTATTCATCATACCATCCCCCACTTAGGAGAACACCCAACTAAGGCAACCATGGAAAACAAACATACGAACCTTATCAAGACCTTCATGATCATAAGGAACTATTACTTACCGGTGCCTTCATCCGGATTGGCTTCTTTGTCCTTGTTATCTTGAAGAGCATAGAAACGACCATAATTTGGAGGGATAGGAACCGTACCGCCATTAAAAGCTTGCTTGGCCTCCCTTTCTCTAGTCGTAAGAGTAGGACAATCTTTCACCTTGTGATCATTCTTCCCACAAACATAGGACCCATTAGTACCAGTTAGGCACTTCCCATAGTGCCTCTTGCCATAAGTGGTGCAAGTAGGTTTAGAAAATTGAGATCCACCACCTTTCTCTTGGTTAACCTTAGGAGCACTTGAAGAATCTTGATTTGGAGCCCTCTTCTTGAACTTAGGTTGATCTTGCTCATCGGATCTACCCCTCTTCACATCCCTATTCATCCTCTTAAGTTTGGACTCCTCAATTGATTGAGCATACACTATGAGCCTAGAAATGTTCATGTCATTATGGAGAATTGCCGTATGGCACTCTTCCTTGACTAGGTTAGATACATCGGTCACAAACCTACTCATCTCATCCCTAGGGTTTGACACCAAGGATGGAGCATACATAGACAGTTGGGTAAACCTCAAGGAATACTCTTGCACACTCGTATTACCTTGCCTAATGTTGATAAACTCCTCAACTTTACACTCCCTCTTCTCACGGGGAAAGTACATACCAAGGAAAGCTTCCTTAAACTCTTCACATTTTATAGGATCCGCTCCCACTGGCCTATTGGCCTTCCATTGAGTGAACCAAACTTGGGCAACATCTTTCAATCGATAGGAGGCAAGCTTCGCCTTTTCTTTTGAAGTCACCCCCATAGCACTCACTACCTTATAATTATATACTTCATCCAAAAATTCTTGGGGATCCTCTCCCATCTTAGAACCTAGAAACACCGGAGGATTCATCCTCACAAAGTGTCTCAACTTAGAAGCCATAATACCCTCATTAGCATTCAACCTAGGCCCCATATCTCTAGTCACTTGGCCCGCCATGGCTCGGGCCAAGATTAAGAAAGGCGACCTAATCTCTTCATTGGTCATATCCGAAACTTCTACCGAAACTTAGACGTCATGAGGACCTTGGGGTGGAACTCCCTCATTCACATTCTCTTCTCCTACTCTTCTTGCGGGTCTCCCTCTTGTATTTATATCCTATAAACACCAGAGAAGGATTAGGAAAAGAACACTTATGGAACTAAACTCTAAGGCACAACGTCAAGAATATGAAAGAAGTGTAACTTCTAACGTCCTATAGCCTCTCACTCATAGATGTGTCGCGACTCACACCGATGAACAAGACTCTACTAGATGTGGCTTGTGAGAATTTGATCCTAACAACCATCTCTGATACCAGGTTTGTCACGACCCGAGTCTAGGCCCCGGATGCGACACAACGTATTCGACCCCGAAGAGGTCTCATACAAGCCTCATAGCATTTCGTTGCATTCAATATGAAAATAGTGTGGAATTAAAACTCATTTAAAACCAAAATATCATATTTCATTTAAAAGAGGAACTTGAAATACAACGAAAGTCTAAATATCACAAGGCCAACTTAGACACAATCTTAAAGCATACTATGGACACAACCCTTTACAATCAAAACAACTACTAAAATGTCTATTACATGAAAAAAGAAACTTAAAAGTTTTGTCCTCGAATCCATGAGGACATACCAAGTCATGGAGGAAAGCAATCCAACACTTCAACTAGCTAGAAGGAAGTCACTTGCCGAAAGCTACACTTGTAGTAAAACATGAAGAAATATGGGTTAGTACAAAAAAATGTACCAAGTATGATGACCATGAAAAACATGCTTTAAAAGGGGACATTTTGGTTGGAAACCGTGCATTATGCCACTTTTTGAAATATCATGTACAATAATATAAAAGACATCATATACAAGCATTAACATCGTAGAAGTCATAACTTCACACTTAAACAATATCACATGGAAACCATTACACCTTTACCTTGGACCTTCACCTCAAGCAACCCTTATGCTATGCCTTGTGCAATGTATGGATAGCGTCCCATACCACCATCCACACTAGGGCACCACATTTAGGTCACCTAAGGTGAACTCATCATTCCTTTCTTTTCACCTTTGCACAAGATCCATTCATAAGAGACATATCATTTCATAAGGCATGACAAGGGAAAATAACTCATAATATAACCCAAATATAGCATGCATATCACATTAAGCATTTAAGAGCCAACATTCTTTAATAACCTAATTTAGAATACATTCATATCATAGTCATTAAGATTTAGAGATACTCACTATGACTCTCTCCAAGCCTATTTGTGCAACGCATAGGTAGCATCACATACTACTACCTACACTTTGTAGAACCTATCAAGAAACCATAATGACATCTCACATGATGGGAATAAGCATTTAACCAACATAGACCATGAGAGCTAATCCGGTGTAATAAATCCCCACACCGTAAAGAGGTGGTCTACTTGCCTAAGGAAGACTGGTTCATATAGCTTAGGTGGATCCACTAGCTAGACCTATGCGGGCATATAGTTTATGGGATAAGGTAGACAATTATTGAAACTCATGCCTTGACTTTGGGGGAGTTTCCATCTAACCAAATCCACTCGGTGTTTATCCTACATTCCCATAGAATAGTTCATTACCTTGACATTATCACATATGAGTGGTGCCATTGGCCGACCGACTCTAATTGATTAATTAACACCTGAAAGGGTGCCTTAAGCCTACCGATTCAAGGTTCACTTATGAAAGCTCATTAAATCCTCTTGAAAGGGTGCCACAAGCCTGCCGGTTTAGGTCTCATCATAAAACTTCATGGAAAGGTCCCATAAACCTACCGATTCCAAGGTTCATTATAAGCATGTGTGGAAGGGCGCCACTACCCTACCGATCCAATGATTCAACAATCAACAATATATTCATTTATACAAGAAAAAGATGCATAAGCCCTACCAATTCAAGGTAGACTTTATATTGAAGAATCCTTCATATTCTATCATCAACATTCATGAGTGTCAAATTGAGAAATAGTCTTTCAATAATAACACATTTACATTCATAACTTGATTACATTAGCTTCATTGAATTCTCATTCATACAATGTCGTGATAACACTTCAATATCTCATACTATGCCTTCAAAGCCATGGTCACAATGTACATAATAAGTAGACACCTCCACCTTTCAAGTGGATCAACATCAAGTTAACAATTCTAAATCGACAAGTAGCTTCTCATATCTTGCCTTTAAGGCCATAAACCTCACATACCAATACACCAACAATACACCATAAAATAAGCATAGTTAATGACATACTTCAACAATCTAAAGCCATTTAAACAAGCTCTAATCATATACATTTATTATCAAGCAACACACTTCATAAAAGCATAAATTAGAAATAATTAAAAATCATGGGTTCATGGAGTATTTTCATCTTAAACCATCGATAAAACAACAATATAACAATAATATGCCATCAGAAACCTTTTAAAACCATTTGATGAAAGAACCCATGAGATTGAGTAAAACCCTAGGTTTTTGTGAACTTGGAATCTTTAAAAGTTTACTTTGAAATTGGCTCTAGGGTGAAAGCTAACCCTAGATGAAGAATCAACAAACCTTTGCTAAGATTTCCCAAGAAATTTGATGAAGAAAGCTTTGAATCCAAAACCCTAGCTCCCACTTCTTCTTCTTCCTTGAGTTAGAAAGAAATATATAGAGAGAGAACTTTGGGATTTGATTTGGGGAAATAATGAGTGAATAGTAGTTTAAAAGGCTTAAAACCTTATATATTTATCATATAAGCCATTTAAAATCAACCCCACATAATATCACATTAAAACGAAATTACCAAAAACCCCTAACTTGAGGTAGCCCGTCAGGGACCATGCCCAACTAAACGGGTCGTGAGGGGCACCACGGTTCATGGTAGTGCCCATGGTCCTTGAGGAAGTGTGCTTCCCATCCTTGCCAAGCCCTCCAAGGCCAAGGAAAGTCCACGGAAGCTCCCATGATCCGTGGTTCACACCTCGAGTCGTGGTGAAGCACCTAGGCAAAGTTACCTAGGCAAGCTCGTGGTCATGGGGCAACACCTAGGCAAAGTTGCCTTGCCTTACTTGAGCCTAAGTGAACTCCAAGTTCACTTTCATGGACCGTCTAGGGCACCACGACTCGTGGTGGTGCCTGTGAACTTTGGGACAGTAGCTCCCTCAACCTGCAACATCTCCCACCAAGCTAAGGCAACCCCACGAGCCTTCACACGGCCCGTGGCCATGACCACAGGTCGTGAAGTGGCTAGTGAATGGGTGCCTTGGCTTGGCACCAAACTTGAGCGTGCTGCCTTGCCACCACGGGTGGCACCACGGCTCGTGGTGGCCACCACGGGTCGCGATGACCCTCGTGATCTAGGGAGGTAGTAGGTAGCACTAGTTTTAGGTAGCCTAGCTTCCCAAACCATGCCCTACACCCAAAACCCTTAGCCCTTGCCCTTAACTTATGAAATTAACCCCATGTTAAGGCTCTAGTTTAACCTATACGTTTTTTAGTCGTTACAATAAGGGATACTTGGGGATGTGATCGATTAATTGCCAATTTAGCTATATGGGTGATTAAGAATTACCAAAGTTCACTGAATCTTAGTGGGTAGGTTAGGCTTTAAGTGTAATAGTTATCTCTCGATCAACAACCATGAATCAAGTGAGTTCTCTCCACAATGGTGAAATTACTCAGGAAAATGGCTGATTTTTTTCTGCTTTTTGAAATTCAATTTATACGTTCTCAAATTTTGGCCTTAAGGGTCACTCGGTGGAGTTAATCGAGCATCACAGACCAAGTCGAGGATGCACCAATGGCTCCATTCCATCATCGATTTACCTTGAATCTTCATCCTTAAGACCCTATAACTTTAGGCAATCCAAGTTTGTGTCATCGATCCATTCGACGGTTCGCCGAAGGTCCAAATCCAACTCCAAGTTGCCTTCTCCCTAGGGCTGGCAGTCAGGAACTTTAGGAAAGTTGAAGTGCCACTTGGCGAGTCGAGGAGTGACTATGGAGATTCTCAACTTTTACTATGTAACACCCCAGATCCTAGTAGGCTAGACTAGGGCCAAGTGTGATGGGGTAGCTAACCATGAAACAGGGCAAGGGACTAAACTACCTTGGAAGGGTGAAAGAAAACATATTATTTCATTTCCTTAGACCACTTGGCGAGGGGCAGTACCATCGCCAAAGTCACTTGGCGATTAGCCAAGTGAGCCTACATCACCTAGTGGGAAGCCCCCTAGGCCTAGCTATTGGAATATTGGGCGAGCTAGGTCAGGGCTCACCAACCATGTTGGCGCATCGCCCAAAGCCCCTCCCCATTACCTAGTAAGCTGCCTCCAAGTTGAGCATGTTGGAAAAATTCGGCGAGCCAAGGGACCACTTCGCGAGTCAACTAGTGCCCTTAGTGAGCCAAAATGGGTAAGTGGGCAAAGTTTTAGTGGGAGTCTTAAGGGTCTTTTGTTATTTTCCCTAAATTGAAACTACATTGTTTTAATCTTTCCCTAGTAAAGTATATAATCTTTTTAGACTTAAAATTCCCCAAATTAATTCATTCTCCCAAGTATCCAAAAGAAAACCTCCAAAGTTCGTCTTCTACACAAAATTTCTCTCTCTAGAACTCAAGGAAGAAGAATAGTAAAATTGGAGCTAGGGCTTGAAGAAACAAGGCTATTTCACTCAATTTCTTTGAAGAATCACAACTAAGGTATGGTAGTCCTTCATCAATGGATAATATTCATCCATGGAGTCCGTCTAAACTCAATTTCAAAACTAGTGATTTCCCCAAAAGTTTGGGTTTGACTTCAATCATATGGGTTCTTTTCAAAAATGTTTCTAATGATTTATTTATGATGTATCATGATTGAATTGATGATTTATCATGAAATCCCCCAAGAACCCATGAAATCCCTATATTTTTCAATTATGTACTTGCAATGTGGGTTTGTTGATTATAGAAGAATGTTATGAGGATTATTCTTGTAGTAATTGTGCTAATTGAATCATGTTATTATCCATGTCTAAGGTATTGATTATAGATGTGCTGATGGAATGTGATCTATGGTCCTTGAAGGGCAAAATATGAGAATTATACATGATTATGAGATTTGTGTATATGTTTTATGAACACATTGAGAGTAATGTAATTATGACTATGGTGTAATTGATGTGTTGATTGAAAGACTATTCTCAATTATACACTTATGAATGAATATGACATGTTGTGAAAGGTTTTCTCACAATATGGAGATGTTTAGATTGAAAGGCTATTCTCACTTATTGAATCTAAGAGCTATCTTATGAATGATGTTGGATTGAGTGTTGATAGATTCTTTCATAATGATGAACTCAAGTAATGAAATGATAAGTACTCCATGGGGAATAATGTTAAGCACCGAGTGGATATTGATATGAGATGAAAGCTCTCACGTGAGTTGAGGCAGGGTTTCTATAAGCAATCTCTTGAGATGGATGCCCTCGTGTGAGTTGAGGCGGGGTATCTAGTAGCAATCTCCTTATCCCACAAAATATTTGCCCTCATAGGTCTTTAGCTAGTGGATCCACCAAGCTAAGTTAATGGAAACCTTAGGCAAGTAGGACAACCCTTTTCGGTATGAGTAACACCGGATTCCATGATTTGCTCACATGGTCTATGTCCGTTAAGGCTTACCCCAACAATGAACACTACAACATTTTACGCTTTCAGCCACACTGTTAAAGTGTGGCCTAAACTATAAAAAAATGTGTCCTTTAATAAAAGGCAACACTTTTTGGAGGTGGCCTAAAGAGGCGTAACCTTTGACCTTAGGCTGCACTTTTCAAGTGTTACCGTAGCAACTATGCTTAAAAAGCCTGGCCCATGAGGTACAAAGGCCACACTTTGTAGCATCTCATTGGCAACACTTTTATTTGATAAAACTACACTTTCTAGCGTTGCCTTTGCTTTGTTATTGGCCACAGTTTAAAAGTGTAGCTTTTTTATAACTCTTCAACAACAACACTTATAAAGTGTAGCCTTTTCAAATGTACATACTACATTTTATAATCAATAAGCCACGCAATTGTCATCCCTTTAGCAACACTTTTTAAATTGTGGCAATGTTGTCTAGAATTTTTATAGCCACAATTTCTAATTGAAAAATAATAATTTTGGTTTGGATAGATTCACTAATAACATAATTGTATAATATAAATAATCTCAAACATCAAATTAGCTAATAAATAGTTCAATATATTGATTTACAATAAACTTCGAAAAACATGTCTTGTACTACATACTTAGAAAGGAATAGTTTAAACAACTGTATTAGAAATAAATTTCAACATGTATTCAAACATAAATAATAGTAGTTCAAAAACACTATTGTTCGCTCCAATATATTGAGTTGACCTGGGGAATTTGATGACCTGCATTTTCACACATTCTAAAGAAAATTAAATGTTAGAAAAAAATTCACTCGACACTAGTCATGGTTAATCATCCTATGAGAGCATTGTAAAATATTTTTCTTGATTAGAATATCTTCAATAATTTACAACAAGCAATGATTAGAAATTGATTCCCTCAAAGATAGCATCTCGCATGTACATATTCAAACCATACTAAAGCACCTTTCCTTTTTCTTTCTATGTCTATTGGGGATGGGGGTATAACAATTGGTCCAACCGATCATAACCCTTCACAATAAATAAGGAAACAATATTTAACAAAGCTTTCACTCTTAACAGATGGTGATTTTTATTAATTTTTTGCTTAGAAGCTAGTTTGGCTCGGATGTAAGTTTAAGAAACTAAAATGGTGACTTGTAGGGCTATGGGAAAAGTACCCAAACCTTCAACCATAGTTATATTAAACAAGAGCTGAGCATAAGAACTCAAAATACAAATATAATCTCCATGATCAAGTACCTTAAGCGGAATCTCAACACAGTTGGACGCGTTCCCGGGTACAAAAGAGCAGCTTCAACCTGCAAATGAGAAGGCAATGAGCTGTCTACTCAAAATTAGCTTCACATATATCAACTAAATGCCAAAAGTATTTTCAACTTAAGCAAGGAGAATTGAACAATTATTTTGATTTGAACGTATATAACCAAATTGCTTCTAGAAACAAATTGACTTGTATGGGAAGGTTAGAATTGGACTTAATTTATCCTCTGATAGCATGTAACTCCCCTTAAAAACACAATCAGCTTTTAAGGCATGGAATTTCAGGTACTTCGCTACATCTTTGACTTTTTGTGATCAATTCTAGTTAAAATAAATCTACAGAAGTTATAAACCAGGTATAACAAGAAGCCAAGAACAATGTTTAAAGATAAAGTATGTCATATGAGCTGAAAAACAAACGATTACTACCTTATAAAGGAATCTGCCTGAAGGATAAAATCTCATATAGCGATAGTAACACACCTATAATCAAAAGAGAAGATGGCAATGTTATAAAATGCCATTGACACTAAATGCTATAGGATGCAAAGTGTAGAAAAGAAGCAATGGGAGGAAATTGAACACACTCAAAGAGGTAAATACTGATTAGAATCCAATGTCTGCACATGATAACTCACAACTTATATCAACTCTCTCCAGATGAGGGCTACACCCTCTCTCAAGCACAACATGTATTTTTGCAATAACCCACCACTTGCTCTGTTTTCCGGATTCTCAGGCAGAGCAAGTCTATTTGCAGTGTTTAGCTGCATCATATGCTTTACAACTTTCAGTATCAACTATCTTCGTTAATGAAATTTACAAAGAAAAAGATGAATTAGCGTATTGCATAATTTGCCTTCCACTACAAGCACTATGCAACATTTACCAACACAGCTCATCTCTAAACATGCAACTCAAGAACTGTATGACAATTTGAACTATGTGGAGAATAAGAATACATATACAATATAAACCGGATTAGTGATCTTCCAATCAGCTACTCCTGCACGAATATATGTGTTTCGACTGACATAAATATCTGCGGAAAAAATTAAATTAAGACTTCTTAATACCTTCAAATATTTCAACTTAGACTTATAGATACAAATAAACCAATTCTTTTTACAGGCTACGACAAAAGCAACTTGATATGAAAAGAATTAGTTCTCCTGCTCAGATGGCATAAGTAAATCCAAGACAAATACCTTGGTATGTGGTCCACAGAGAAATTTATTTTGGAAAATACAGTCGATACATCTCTACCAAATACACTACACCCAACTTTATATCGGTGGATAATGGGCCGCCCCTCTACCCTTCTCCACTTAATTTTGTGAAAAACTTTATATCGTTAGCTTTTCAAAATATTGAATGCTCAATAGCAAAATTCTAATTATACTACTAGGAGCAACAAAAATTTCCACAATGGTGAAAATCAACAACTCTTAACTCTTGTTTTTTTCGCTTGTTCAACAACTCTCGACTCTTACCATTATTCTTGAATAGAAAAGCTATGTCAAAGTGAATATCAACAAATACTATTTTTCCAGATGCACTAATTAGGGATAAGACTTGAGAACTTAGAGTTTCTTCCAGAATACGGAAAAGACTCATATTAATCCAATGACCAATGACCAAATAACAGAATTGATTTGAGGATACTCAATCTGGCATGGTATTAACGAAAATCCAAGAATTTTACAATACGTGGTCGCCTATCTATTCGAAAAGTAACAAATGGAAGTTAGAATTATTGGCATACTAGTGTCTTGAGAAAAGTGTCCATTTCATTTGTCACCAAAATCAAGAATTAGAATCCATAACATTCCAATGTCGAATAAGAGGAAGTAGCCAACAATACCTATACATGTCCTCATGCTTCTCTCCCTCCCAATATAATAACTTCCCTAAAGAATTTTACAATTATTAAGAATATTCTTTTGGGTAAATAATAAGGAACTTCCTGTCATAGAAAGAGGTGTAAACTATAGTATATTTTGAAGTGATTGTGCAACTATGTTTTACCATACTCATCAAAAACTATATCTTACCATCTGTACGAAGTCTTGGTGTTAAAAGCAACATTTTTCTCCATGAACCATCATACTTCAACTGAAGGACCTTATAGTTTTCTACCAATCCAGAAACTTCAGAAATAAGGCACATTGCTTAATGTTACTTACTAACCTCACTAGTGCCAATAGAACAACTAGAACCAGTGTTCCGAATTGTGTACCTCCACTTTCGACAAACACAAGCTGCCCTACCCAAGGTGTATGGGATCATTTTAGACAAGATCTGCACAACATTAATCATGAAATCATAGTAATTTTTGGTTTCCTCACCTTAGCTGTAAAGATTAGAAGGGAAGGCTGCAAAAGCTAAATTTTCAATTTAGAAACAACATATTTTTTTCTCAAGCAGACATCAAGACTTTATATTTGATTGCCTTAAGTTCCCTAGATATGTAACCTCAATTCAGCCCTTGGAAGGAAATAACAAGAACTTTGGAGAGAGGAGGTGGGAGTGGGTTAAAGACTATTCCAATAAATTATCAGTGTAAACCAGCAAACAGTCCAGAGAAAGAATGAAAGGGAACAGTCACATTTATGCTTGGCTGAAAAGCTCGACTTGAGTACTATAATAAGATCATAAAGTCCAACATTCCCCGTTTTCGAAGAAGACATAGATGACATCCAACTTTTCTACCAAAGATGCCCCTCAAAGAATTGAAATGGGGGTAAAGGCTCAAGGCAGATGTTAAAATAGGAACACTTGTGTCCGTGTAGAATCCACTAACTTTTTGCATGGGAATGTACTAGGGAATAGCTAGATATCGCCTCACCAGAAATGTACATGTAACCCAAAATAGCCACAAATACCTTACTTTCTGGTTGATATTTTCATTTGATCTATAGAAAAATATTGTTCATACTTCTGATACCTACTAATTAATTTAGCAAAATCAGCTCTGTTGTAAGTTTTATCAATATGCTTCAGCTTCCTAGCGTAACAAAGCATTTCCAGCACTTGCCACATATTTACATGTTGATAAGAAAATTACAGAGGAAATTAATCGAAATCCACAAAGGCATACCTCAAAAAGCAGTTCATCAGGTAGCACCTGGTGTATCAATGCAGGATCAACAAACTGCTTGCTACTAGCACTTCCAAAAGGAGCGACATGTCTAACATTAATCCCATACAAATCTAAAAGAAAAAATTCAGGTGAGTTGACATTAGTCTGTTCTACACAACTTCATCAAAACCAAATGCCAATAAAAAGAATCCAAAAAATGATGAATATTTTATGTAGCTAGCAAATTGCTAGGAGCAAGGTAATTGAAGCAAGCAATGACAAAGTTCTAGGAAAATACCAAGCCATGGCCTTTGAGGAAAAATGAACTGAGAATCTCTCAACTGTGCAGCAGTTTTGAGTTCTACAACAAGTTCCACTGTGTAATCTGCAATATATGCGATACTCATCAGAAAGCTACTTCACATTATGGCTAAAAACTATGAAAGCAGAAAAAAGAACAGAAGTCATACAAATGGACAACGAGTTTAATACTATATGTAACATAATGAAACTCAAATTTAGAAAATGTGCAGATTATTTAGAACTCAAATTGCATCTAACAATTCAAAATCTCATAAAAATAAAAGATAGTCATATAAATTATGATTTTTGAATACCATCAACAGGGCAAACTGATGAATAGGAGAAGTTTGGCATTTATGAGCATAGTGATTGAATCTATCTTCGTCGTTACAACACATATCCACACCCGTAAATCCCCCAAGTATCCACACCTGTAAATCCCCTAATTCCTCAAAACAATGTCGAAATTCTTCAAACTATTTCTCCAATTTCTCGAATATAGGCGAACCAAGTATCAACTACCGTAAAATCCCTTCTTCCTCCAAATAATGTTGAAATTCTGTGACCTATTCTGCAGTTTCTTGGTTGAAGGTGAATAAAAATTAGGAAAATCACCACTATCCATCAAAGTACTGAAAAATGTAGAGTGAAAACGAGATTTGAAAAGTAAAGAACGGGTTACAATGGAGAATTTATGAGTTAAAATGAGAAGAAAAAGAAGAACGAAGTAGGGTTTTTTAGGCGTGAGATTTGTGATATGGGCAAATAACAACTCTAATTCTTATTTGGGGCACAAATTTGATTTTAAAGTTAAAAGTTGTTTATATTGATTCTTTAAAATTTATTTTGTATGAGTTCCTTTTTTGGCCAATTGCAAATTAGAGGGAGAGTTAAATATGTTGGAGGGAATAAAATATCTTAGTGAAAATTTTAGGAAATCTGTAAGGACACACTTATAAAGTGTTGTTTTTTAAATTATAAAAAAACCACACCCTAAAAGTGAATTCTTAGATGTTAATAAGCGTTGCCAATTATATCATGATACGACTACGCTTAAAAAATGTAGCCTATACCACAAAAGAGCACGCTTGACAAATGTTGCTAATGTTACCGTGGTCAAAACCTAAAAACTAAGGCTACACTTTAAAAGTGTACCCAAAAATATTTAAGGCAACACTTCCTAAGCGTTGTCCAGATTTAGTGTGGCGTTAGGCCTAAAATGTTGTAGTGGAATGATTATGAACTACGGATTCTCAAGAATACACTACTTAGTGTGGGTAGGGGTATGTGAATTCATCCATGCATTGCACAAGTAGGCTTTGAGAGAAGTTATGGTGTGTTCCTTTTATGTTATGATGGTTATGTAATGTAGTATGCTTAATGTGGTTGTTGTTATGAGTTGCTTTCCTTGATATGACTTAGTAAATGTAAAGGTTTCCTTGTTTATGAGTATTAACTAAAGATGAGATCAAAGAATGGTAAGTATGGTTATAGTGGCCTAAAAGTGGTACTTAGTATAGATGGATTATGGGATCTTATTTACGCATTGCACAAGTATAACTTAGGGTTACTTATGAGATGGTACTATTATGCTATGATGATCTATATGTTGAATATGCTTATGACTTATTCCTTTACACTAAAGTTCATGATGATTCTCAAACTTGGTAAAGTGCATGCTTTTCAACTAAAATGTCCTTTTTAGCATGATTTCAAGGTTTTTATGCATGACTATCATACTTAGTGCATTTTGTACTAACCCATATTTTCTAATTTTTTCACAAAGTGTAGGTTTCGGTTCTTAAGGCGATCTTCTTGTGGTTCAAGCTTGGATCGATTATTCTCCTAGCTTGTGGCGAGTCCTCAAGATTCAAGGACGTATGAGTCATTTGTAGTTCCTTTCTAGTTATTTCATTTTAGAACTATGTTTGTAAGGGTTGTGTCCCTATCATGATTTGAGTACTGTAGTAGATGGCTATAATGAGACATGTCTAGACTTCTGCTTGCTTTTATACAAAACTTTGTATGGATAACGTTTTTAAATTGCGTATCATTTCTTTTACCTTATGTTATGATATGCTAAGGGCTTGTATGAGACCTTTTGAGGTTGAGTACGCCTTGTCACATCTAGGGGGTATCCCTGGGTCGTGACAAACTTGGTATCAGAGCACAAGATTTAGAATGATTCTAGGATGATGTCTCATAAGCCACTATAGTAGATTATTGTTCATAGTGTGAAGCGCACCACATTTATGAATGAGAGGCTATAAAATGTTTAGGAAACTACACTTCTTTCATTACTCTTTAGTCGTGCCTTAGAGTTTAACTCTATGAGATCCTTCTTCTAATCCTCCTTTGTGTATTTAGGATATGAATGCATGAAGGGCTAATGCTAGAAGGATAGAAGATGAGAATGTGAATCAAGAAGCTCTTCCTCAAGATAATCAAGCTCCTCAGAACCCTTCGACTATGTCAAATGTGGAGATTAGGTCGGCTCTCCAAATATTAGCTCAAGCCATGACAACTCAAGCTCAAGCTGTAACAACTCAAGCCCAAGCTATGACGGCCCAAGCTAATAAAGAAGTTGTAGCTCCGGTATGTGAATTCGGTTGCTTCGGTTAGAGATTTTTCTAAAATGAACCCTCCTGAGTTTCATGGTTTCAAAGTGGAAGAGAATCCTCAATAATTGGTGGATGAGGTTTACAAAATAATAGATATCATGGGGGTGACTTTGGTAGAGAAAGTAGAGTTAGCCGCTTACCAATTGAAAGGTGTTATTCAAGTATGGTATAAGCAATGAAAGGGTGAGAGGCCAATAAGAGCGGGTCTCGTGGAATGGGAGATGTTCAAATCGGCATTCCTTGATAGGTTCTTTCCCCTAGAGTAAAGGAAGGCTATGATGCAAGAGTTCATTAACCTTAAGCAAGGTAGTATGAGTGTTAAGGAGTATGCCTTAAAATTTACCCAACTATCCAAGTATGCTCCAACTGTAGTGGCGGATTCTAGGGCTAGGATGAACAAATTCATGATGGGGGTATCCGACTTAGTTGAAGAAGAGTGTCATACGATAATGCTTGTTGATAACAGGAGTATCTCATGTATTATGGTATATGCCAAACAAATTGAGTAGTCAAAGCTCAAGAGAAATAATGGGGAGGTAAAGAGAGCTAGGTCCGATGAACAAGGTCAACCAAGGTTCAAAAAGAGGTCATTTAATAAAGATTCCTCCAATGCTTCTCTAATGGTCAACAAGGATAGGGTGTCTAACCCTAAATATCAAGGAGGAAATGGAGGCGGTTCTTCTTTTGAGAGAACTACATGTGCCAAGTGTGGAAAGGAACATGCAGTTAAGTGCCTAGCCGGCATGGATGATTGGTTTGGGTGTGGAAAGAAAGGGCACTAGATGAGGGATTGCCCCATGCTCATGGATAAAGGGAGAGAGGCCAAGCAAGCTTCTCTTAGTGAACCAAATCCCAATGCTCTAAAGCATGGTCGCTTCTATGCACTCCGGTCTAGAAAGAACAAAGAAAGCTCTCTGGATGAAGGCACCGGTATATTGATAGTTACCTATAAATGTAAATGCTTTATTAGATCCCTATGTTACATTTTAGAACTTGATGTTATCCTTGGAAAGGATTGGTGGAAATTGTTAGGCCTCTAGTGATTTTAGAACCCGGTAAGGTTATTATGAGTTTTTGGTTATGCTTTGGGATTGTTTGAAGGAAGTAGTACTTGAGGTTTTTAGTAGGGGGCTTACTCCCAAGGGGGATATGATGTTCTTAGATAGCAAAGTGGTTCAATATCCCGATATCCTCATCTTTTTTTTCTATTCCTATTCTAGGTTGAGACAAAGAGTTCCTTGTGGCTTGTTTTATGTTTTGGAGTCATGTGTGCTTTAGAAGTCTCCATGATCTCCTTATGTTATGCATGTTCTTGAGAAATTCACATGTAGTGAGAAAACGAGTTTTCATGATTTGTATTTTTCTCATGTTATGGTGCATCTAGTATGAATTGCCTAATTGACTTCATGAGATGAGTTAATGAACATGCTTTAGTATGCTTTTTACAGTAATTGCATAATTTGCTTTATGATAGTGTGTTGAGCATGCTTTGAGTTAAAGAAGGTAGTTCATCCTATGAATTTGAGAAATGTTGAATTTTTCATGCATAAGGGGTTGTTAGATGTAGTTCCTACTCCTTGTATTGCATTGTCTATGTTTTGAGATGGAGTTGATGTTTCCTCCTTGAAATTGTGCATTATTTTGATGTTTCAAGCATGATGGGCTGCTAGTCTTGAATCTTTACATCAATAAGTTTTTAGGTCATCATTCGAGGACGAATGTCCCCAAGGGGGAGATATTGTAACACCCCGAATCCTAGTAGGCTAGACTAGGGCAAAGTGTGAGGAGGTAGCTAACCATGAAAGAGGGCAAGGGCCTGAACTACCTTGGAAGGGTGAAAGAAAACATTTTTTTTTCTTTTCCTTGGACCACTTGGTGATTAGCCAAGTGAGCCTCCATCGCCCAGTGGGCAGCTCCCCCTCAGCCTAGCTACTGGAATATTGGGCGAGCTAGGTCGGGGCTCGCCAACCCTGTTGGTGCATCACCCAAATTCCCTCCCCATCGCCTAGTAAGCTGCCTCCAAGTTGAGCATGCTGGGGAAAAAATTTGGCGAGCCAAGGGACCACTTGGAGAGTCACCTAGTGCCCTTGGCGAGCCAAAATGGGCTGGTGGGCAAAGTTTAAGTGGGAGTCTTAGGGGTCCTTTGTTATTTTCCCTAAATTGACATTACATTGTTTTACTCTTTCCCCAGTAAAGTATATAAGCTTTTTAGACTCAAAATTCCCCAAATTAATTCATTCTCCCAAGAATCCAAAAGAAAACCTCCAAAGTTCATCTTCTACAAAATATTTCTCTCTCTCTAGAACTCAAGGAAGAAGAAGAGTAAAATTGGAGCTAGGGCTTGAAGAAACAAGGCTATTTCACTTAATTTCTTTGAAGAATCACAACTAAGGTATGGTAGTCCTTCATCCATGGATAATCTTCATCCTTGGAGTCCCTCCAAACTCAATTTCAAAACTATTGATTTCCCCAAAAGTTAGGGTTTGACTTCAATCATATGAGTTCTTTTCAAAAAAAATTCTAATGATTGATTGATGATGGATTATGATTGAATTGATGATTTATTTTTTATCCCCAAGAACCCATGAAGCCTACATATTATTCAATTACGTACTTGCAATATGGGTTTGTTGATTATAGAAGAATATTATGAGGGTTATGCTTTTAGTAATTGTGCTAATTGAATCATGTTATTATCCATGTCTAAGGTAGTGATTATAGATGTGTTGATGGAATGTGATATATGGTCCTTGAAGGGCAAATTATCACAATTATGCATGACTGTGAGATTTATGTATATGTTTTATGAACACATTGAGAGTAATGTGATTATGACTATGATGTAATTAATGTGTTGATTGAAAGACTATTCTCAATTTTACACTTATGAATGAAGATGACATGTTGTGAAATGTTTTCTCACAATATGAGGATTCTTAGGTTAAAAGGCTATTCTCACCAATTGAATCTTAGGAGTTATCTTATGAATGATGTTGGATTGAGTGTTGATACATTCATCCATAATGATGAACTCAAGCAATAAAATGGTAAGTACTCCATGGGGAATAATGTTAAGCACCAAGTGGATATTGATATGAGATGGAAGCTCTTACGTGAGTTGAGACGGGGTTTCTATAAGCAATCTCTTGAGATGGATGCCCTCACGTGAGTTGAGGCGGGGTATCTAGTAGCAATCTCCTTATCCCACAAACTATGTTCCCTAATAGTTATTTAGCTAGTGAATCCACCTAAGCTAAGTTAATGGTTCTACCTTAGGCAAGTAGGACAATCCTTTTCGGTGTGGGTAACACCTGATTCCATGATTTGCTCACATGGTCTATGTCAGTCAAAGCTTACCCCCACAATGAATGATTATGAACTATGGCTTCTCAAGAATGCAATACTTAGTGTGGGTGGGGGTATGTGACTTCAAACATGCATTGCACAAGTATGCTTTGAGAGAAGTTATGGTGTGTTCCATTTATGTTATGATGGTTATGTAATGTAGCATGCTTAATGTGGATTGTTGTTATGAGTTTCTTATCTTGATATGACTTAGTAAATGTGAATGTTTCCTTGTCTATGAGTATTAACAAAAGACGAGAGCAAAGAATTGTAAGTATGGTTATATTGGCCTAAAAGTGGTACTTAGTATAGATGAGATTATGGTATCTTATCTATGCAGTGCACAAGTATAACTTAGGGTTACTTATGAAATGGTCCTATTATGCCATGATGAGAATATGTTGAATATGCTTATTACTTATGCTTTTACACTAAAGTTCATGATGATTTTCAAACTTGGTAAAATGTATGTTTTCAACTAAAATGTCCTTTTTAGCATGATTTCAAGGTTTTTATGCATGGTATCATACTTAGTGCATTTTTGTACTAACACATATTTTTGCATCTTTCACAAAGTGTAGGTTCCGGTTCTTAAGGCGATCTTCTTATGGTTCAAGCTTGGATCGACTATTCTCCTAGCCTATGGTGTGTCCTCAAGATTCGAGGACATATGAGTCATTTGTAGTTCCTTTCTAGTTATTTCATTTTAGAACTATGTTGTAAGGGTTGTGTCCCTATTATGATTCGAGTATTGTAGTAGATAGCTATAATGATACAAGTCTAGACTTCCACTTGCTTTTATAAAAGACTTAGATTGTATGGATAAAGTTTTAAAATTCTGCGTCATTTCTTTATCTTATGTTATGATATGCTAAGGGGCTTGTATGATACTTTTCGGGGTTGAGTATGCCTTATCACCTTTAGGGGGTACCCCTGGGCCGTGACATACTATCTTCAGCCTTTTTCACTGTTTTCACTTCTTTTTGCCTGGTATTGTCCCTGTCTTGCTCTTTTGCCTTTATATATGCAAATTAGCATTAAAACATCAGTTTAGAGCAAAAATAGGCATCGAGGACTAATGCAATGGAGAACAAGCCCTAAATGAGTCGAGATCCCTGACTCATCATCACCCATAACTTAAACTTTTGCTTGTCCTCAAGTAAAACTCAAGCTCAATCAGTTCAACATGGATGTCTACAAATAGTGCTACTCAAGACTCAACATATTTCACACAAAGAGGTTCAAACTACGCATGCAATGTTCAATTGTGCACTCTAAGTTTCAAACTGTGACTAACTATCATCAAATAGAACTCAAGCTCAGAATGCTTGCTTCAAATGCCAGTTCAAGCTCAACAAAAACATTCAAATGCCCTCACACCAAGAATGATTCCATTCTCACACAAAGTTCTTCAACAAATTATAACTTCGGAATCAAATACAACTTTCACACTCCCAAATATGAACACATGCATGACTCTACCCATAGGCTTGCCTTTATTTTCCAATCAACATTATTTTCAGCTTACTCAAGATCACAATGTCTTTCAAGGCTTGTAATGGGGCTGAGTGTAAAGGTATGATCATTTTGATTTAGTGACTTCTACCTTCATGAAGTCTAGCCTACAATTCACTTTTTTCCCTTCTCTTTAGAACTCTATGATGTTCATAATCCATCCTATTGTTCGTTTAAGAATGATTCATTCAATACCCCATTTCTTTTGATCCTTTTACAAGCTTTATTTCACAAACTCTTCTTTTTTTCAATCTTTTTATACTTTCACATTTTTCTTTTCTTTCTCTCTCTTTTTTCTACATGGAGGGGTTTCATCTTTTTCAACATGATCCTTCAAAGACGGATTTTTCACATTCCTTGATTTTCAAACGAGTCAATACTTCATGAAGGTTATAGGTGATAGGACAAAGAGGTCAAAGTTGTTCTAGTGTCTTCCAAAGAAAAGGGTAGTCTCAAATGGTGTCATGCTAGGTTCACACTCTCATAAGGTGGCCACAAAGAGGTATAATATCAATTTGTGGTTCACTCTTCACAAATTGTGCCTAAGATCATTTCAATCACTTGCTTACATCGATCAATTGGGCTAAAGGGGAAAGTTCTAGGTATCACCAAGCACATATTTCAAGACAACCTCACCACACATGGCTTCGACACAATCATCAAACAAGACTCTACAATTTTCAACTAGCGTGCAACGATCATCCCAAGAGATCAACTCAACAACCGGCTAGTCACAACGAGATGCTAGGAGTTCACATATGACCTATGTAACTCAATTTGACTCATCGTAGCCGCACACTCATATTGTTCAATTAAGAGCACTATTAAAGTCATCGGTATTGATCAGAATCGACACTCAAAATTTCAAGAGAACATCCATATTCATATACATCGACAGGAGGCAATTATTAAAATTGGTTCAAAACCATTTGCAATTCAAAACAAAGGATGAACACAATGGATCAACACAATATATATATATATATATATATATATATATATATATATATATATATATATATATATATATATATATATATATATATATATATATATATCAACACAAGATAAGATCTAACATTCACAAAACAAAGACAGAAAATATCCACAAAAAATCCCAAAAGAGGCAGGTAGAGAAATACCTTACCACGCTAATGTACACTAGTAGTTGTCCTGAAATGCAATGAAATAACTAAAAAGAAAAGCTGAAAAGAGTAAAAAAAAAAACCCTATCAGGCTAAACATGTGGTGAACTCTGCATATCTGTGACTCCATTAGCCGGGGCATCAGTGCCCAATGCAACATCATCCTTGGGTCCACTGGAGCCCACCATCAACATATCTCTAAGTGATGCCTCAACAGTTGGCTCTATAATAGCTCCCTCAAGATCCTCCAAGTCATCATATACTACTCTGTCACAAACGCCAAACTCTTCCTCATCATTCTCAGCCTCAGACTTAGCCCTAACCTCAGCCATAGCAACATCTCCAGTAGTAGTAGCTGGAGAAACCTCAGAACTGGATGGAACATCAGTGATCGGAATGTCAGGAATCTCAACTGTGCCAAATAACATCGATAGATCGGTAGACTTCAGCTCATCCACATCCTTCCTCAGTCTAACAATATCAGCTTTCAAGGCCGTCACAACATCATAATCACCCCGACCCTGCTCACAAGCCTCTACCCTCACCGTAAGGGCGTACAAAGCAAATTAATAATCCTTTATCGAATTACCGTTCTCTCTCAGATCAGCCCTAATTAGAGCCAGGGCAGCAACAATCACTCGCTCAATAAACCCAGGCACAACGACCTTTACACTGGAAGCACACACATCAACAGATTGAGCAGGTGGCCAATTATTTATAGCATGGCCTAGGTGATAAGGGGTCGGGAGGCATCAACAACACAAGTACGATGAGGAACTATAGATGAACTAGGAGGTGTAAAAGTAGAGGGGGCAGAGGTACATGTAGGCTCACTCACCAGAGGGGGTCAGTCGGCATCATATCAACATCAACTACCGGGAACGTATCCACTGGTGCAACTCTCTTCTGATCAACCTCATCCCTCATATATTCGGATTCAATCTGTCGAATGTTAGTAGAAGAAGTGAGAGTCACTTTGACATCCATCTTCTCATTCAGATGAACATGGGCCCACCTGCACAACTCAGTAATCAACACAGGAAAGGGAAGAGAAGTCTGACTCTTCTTGGCCCTCATGTCTATCTCCTGCTCTATGATCAAACCCAAATTTAGCTTCTCTTGATTCATGATGGAGCCCAAACGCTCAAACTTCGGATGCCGGAGGATCGACTCATTCTACGATTGCATAATAGTTCTACTAATAAACCCAAACAAGTATCTGGTAGCCACGTTCATGTCTTTTTTCTCAATCGGCACACCGACCCCAATCCACCTCAGTGTCACATAAAAAATCAAAGGTGCTAGCCAACCCTTTAAATCATCAAGGGTCTTCTTATAGATTTTGTTAATATAGTAATGCATGAAGTTCATTGTACACCAGAGGGCCTCATTTATATCGAAGTTGCTACACTTGACCTTTTGGCCCCACACTACTACATGATCAATCGGCTTGAAAGTACTAGCCTTTTTCCCCTTCGGTACCAACTCCTCGTATGCCGAGAAAACTCTAGGATCCCAGTAGAAATGTACGGGCCTCGGGGATTTGTAAATATCTCAAATTTGTGGAACTTTAAAGTGTTCCACACCTCTGGGTATCGGTCTACCACTCCATCTTTAGACAACCATTTTTCCTCTATAATTGTCCTCAAAACCTCGGCCTTGGAGGAACCTGAAATGGTGGAGGAGCCTGCACTACTATGTGAGCTGGAGGTGGAGAAGGTGTAGGAGGTGCATGAATCCAAGTTGGATCATTAATAGTTTTTGAGCATAGCTGTAACACTCTGGAAAATGCTAGGTAAAACTAGAGCCAAAACGAATGATTAATAATAATAAAAATGACTCCCTGAACTTTGTTTAAACCATTTAGGGTTAAAATGTGGCTTAGGGGTCAAGGACATGAGACAAGTGCCATGGCCAAGGGGCCAAGCCAAGGCAAAGAGGCCAAGGCTGCCCCTAGCCATTAGCTATTGCCCCATCCTTCATGAGAGGGACCACGAGTCGTGGTCCACACCACGGCTCGTGAAGGTGGGCATGGAGCTGCCTTGGCCATGAAAAGTTGGCGACAAAACTTCCTAGCTACTGCCTCAATAACCACGGGCAACACCACTGCCCGTGGTGGACCTTATGAACCGTGCAAGTAGTCATGGATGTCACTTGGCACCAAGGCTCTAAGGCCTTTCCTTCACAAGACTAAGTTATGACAACGGCCATCACCACGGATCGTGGGAGGCTCCGTGGTCTTGCCTTGGCTATGGGTAGGCTTGGCGACCAACAAGTAACTACTGCCTCTACTACCACGGGCACCACCACGAACAGTGGTGCTATTCACAGACTGTACAAGAGTCCTTGGTCCCTGACGGGGACCATTTAATGAAGGCCAAATAGGACTTTTCCTTTTTAAGTCCAACTTATGTGGGGGGGTGTTTTGGGTATTTTAAGGGGTGGTTTATATATTGTTTTAAGTCATTTTTCAACCTATCTCAAATCAAAAACACAAACACCTAAATAGTTCTCCCAAAACCCACTTCTCTCAATATTTCTCTCTCTACAAGTTCCTCCATTGAAGAACACCAAAAGCGTCAAGATTAGGGTTTAAGCTCCAAGGTTTTCACTCCAATTTTGTGGAAATGCTTCAATTAAGGTATGGAAACCTTCATTCATGGAATTTCCTTCTCCACGAAGCCATTCAACTTCTAATTTCTAAATTGGGAATTTGTCCAAAAAAAAAATACTAGGGTTTTGATTCTAGCCATGGGTCCTTCTTAAAAACAATTTCCTTATGTTAATTGTCCTATATTATGATGAATATGATGTTTAATGAGGGTTTTTATTGCGAACATTCCCATGAACCCATGTGTATCCCCATGACCCCAACTTTATGTAATTGAGATGGGCTTATTGATGCACTATGAATATTTGGAATTGTATCTATGTTAATTTAGTCTATTAATCTTGTCTATTGCATTCTTAAAGTACTAATTCTAAGTAATTTATGGATGAATTTATGTTGCATTGGTGGCTTCTTGAAGAATTCCCCATGAGACCCATGTTTCTCCTTCTTTTCCTAATTCTAACCTTAGTTTGTGTTGGATATTGATTCAAGGCTATGAATTGAATGTGATGTCATGTAATTCATGTTTATATGATGATTCTACCCTAGGTTATGTATAATTTCTATGAAATTAGGGTTGAGTCTTTGAATGAAGCCTTGAAGGCTATGAAGGGAATATGTCAATTGCTTATGTTGAATTTGATTATGTTATTACTTCATGAATTACCTTGTATTATGTATTGGTTATGAATTTCTTGGTAATTTAAGTATGGATATCCCACGAAGTGTAAGAAGGTATGAAGGTTGGTTCTTCTTTAAACTCAAGAATAAAAGGCGAATTACTTAGATTGTAATGATGCTATACCTAATGTGTTATTGTGGTGTTGATGACCTAGTTTCCTCATCCTTAACCCTCTACATTTTAATTAGCTATGAAGTATGTATGTATATTATGGTATGATTGCTATATGATTGAAAGGTAGTTCTCATGATTATAGTGTAATGTAAAGTGAAAGGTTTACTCACTTGCTAAGTGTCTCTAAAGTGAAAGGATTGTTACTCACTTATGAACACATATGAGCTATTATGGTAAGATGTCTACATAAGAGTCTAGTAAAGGCTAATGTGAACTTATGTGACGACTAAAGATGATTACTAAAGGGAATTAGATTCTTAGCACCAAAAGGGAATGTAAGTGAGATGGGGTCTCATGTTTAGTAAGTTCGGCTCCCCATATGGGTTTTATCACGTTTAGAAAGTTCGGATTACCTACGGTATGTGTTGTCTTATGAGATGGAAACCCCCACGTTTAGTAAGTTAGGGTTTCTAGAAGCAATCTCCTTGACCCTAAACTATGTGCCCACATAGGTTTCTAGCTTAGTGGATCCACCTAGATAGCTATGTACGAATGGTTACACCTTAGGCAACTGTTAACCCTTTCTTTTCGGTGTGGGAGTAGAACACCGGATTCCATGTAACCCTCATGGTCTATGTCGGTTATTGCAATATTTCCATAATGTAAAAGTAAATGAACGTATGAAAGGTGTGAGCTCTTACTAGGGCTTTCTTAAGGGTTTTTACATAGTGTAAGGGAGGGTATGAGACTTCTCTTGCGCATTGCACTTGTGGGACCCTAAGGGATAGTTGTAGTAGTGTTCTCTTATGATTATGATTATGATTATGATTATTATGACTTATGTATGTTGAAGCTATGTTATGTATGATCATTATGAATGCGGTAAGTTATGATGAAATATGATCTTATGAATCTATGCATGAAGTAGGTTGCTTAATGTGATATTTGGCTTTGAATAAGGTTATGGGGTTCTATTCTTTGCATTGCACTAGTATTACTTGGGTTGTGTACATGTTAGGATGATATTATGTTGGTTTGGACTATGATACTTAATTTGTGTGCATATTGGATTTACTTGGCAAAAAGCATGTTTTGAATAGAATGTCCTTTTATGCATGTTTCAATGGTTTTTATGCATAGTAGCCATACTTGGTACGTGTGTTGTACTAACCCATATTTTCACCCTTTTCCCAAACATTTAGGTTCGGGCCGTTGAGGATTTAAGCTTACTTCTCAAGACACTTAGAGTTATTTCGCCAAGTTGGTGAGCCCTCAAGTCCGAGGACAAGACCCTATGATCTAGCTTGTATGTTTAGTTCTTTGCTTATGTTGAAAGATATTGGTGTACTTCCTATTTGCAAGACATCTTATTGATGTAAGGGCTAAGTCCCATTTTCGATACTTCAATGTGTAGATGGTGCATTGTGACGATGTTAGATTCTATTTTTCATATATGAAGTGAAGTTGAACTTTCAAAGTAAAAGTTTTAAATTTTCGGTGATTTTATTCTATGATACATGTTATGATGAATGCTAAGGAGTTATATAAGACCTCTTCGAGGTCGAATATTTCGGTAACGACTAGGGGGTGCTCTCAGGTCGTTACAAACTTGGTATCAAAACGTAAGGTTGAGAATAATGTAGGATTCATGTCAGAAGATACCATGTCGAGTAGAGTCTTGTTCATGGGTGTGAAGCGCACCATACTTATGAATGAGAGGCTACGAGATGCTTAGGAACTTTCGCTCTTTTGTTATTCCATAGTCGTACCTAAGAATCTTAACTCTATTTAGTTGTTTTCTTCTAATCCTTCTCTTGTGCTTATAGGCAATGAATACAAGAAGGAACAACGCAAGGAGGGCCGGTAAGGAGAATGTGAATGAGGCGGTTCCCCCTCAAGCTCCTCAAAACCCTCAAGATCCTATTGAGAAAGGTCTATGTATGATGTTGAGATAAGGTCGGCTATTCATAATTTGACTCAAGTGTTGGCCACTCAAGTTGCAAGGGATACTAAGGTGCAAGTGAACCCCAATGCTAGCACTACCGCTTCTAGGATAAGGGATTTTACAAGGATGAATCCCCCTACTTTTTTTGGCTCCAAAGTGGAAGAAGATCCACAAGGGTTCATTGATGAAGTGTTTAAGGTTCTAGAGGCTAAGGGTGTGTCTTCTCAAGAAAAGGCGGAGTTAGCCGCCTATCAACTCAAAGATCTGGCACAAGTTTGGTATGGACAATGGAAGGAGGGGAGACCTATTAGAGAGAGTCATATAAGTTGGGCTACATTTTAGATGGCTTTTCTTGATAGGTTTTTCCCCTTGGAACTAAGGGAGAGGAAAATGCAAGTATTCATCAACCTCCGTCAAGGGGGTATGAGTGTGAAAGAGTATGGCCTCAAATTCACTCAATTGTCCAAGCACGCTCCTACTTTGGTGTCGGACTCTAGAGCTACAATGAAAAAATTTATTATGGGTGTATCCGATCTTGTGGTGAATGAATGTAGGTCGGCTATGCTAATCCCAAGCATGGACATTTCTCGCTTTATGGTTCATGCCAAACAAATTGAGGAGCAAAAGCTTAAGCGAGTTGGTAGAGAATTGAAGAGGTGAAGGGCCGATGATGGAAATTCTTCTAAGGTTAGGTTTGAAATCCAAGATAAGCCAAAGTTCAAAAAGAGGTTTTCCAACCAAGGTCCTCCTAACACTCCAAGGGTCAACAAAGGTAAAGTGTATACCCCCCAAGCCTTAAGAAGCAAGAGGTGGTGGTCCTTATGTTGAGAAGCCTATTTGTACAAAGTGTGGTCGAAAACATGAAGGCAAGTGCCTAGTTGGCATGGGTAATTGCTATGGTTGTGGTAAGAGCGGCCACATGAGAAGGGACTGTCCTATGCTAAAGGCTCAAGGAAGGGAAAATGCTCAAGCACAAGCAAGTGGCCTAAATCCCAATGCTCCTAAGAAGAATCACTTCTATGCTCTCCAATCCTGAGGTGATCAAGAGAGCTCTCCGAATGTTGTGACCGGTATGTTGCACGTATTTTCAATAAATGTTTATGCATTGTTGGATCCCGGTGCCACTTTGTCTTTTGTAACCCCTTTAGTGGCTATGAAGTTTAATATGCTTCCTGATGTCTTAGATAAACCCTTTTCAGTTTCTACCCCGGTGGGTGATTCCATTGTTGCTAATAGAGTTTTTAGCAGTTGTTCCATATCTTTTCCCAATAGAGTCACTTTGGTTGATTTGGTGGAACTTGATATGTTAGACTTTGATGTTATATTGGGGATGGATTGGCTTCATGCTTGTTTTTCGGCCATAGATTATAGGATCCAAATTGTGAAGTTTCAATTCCCTAATGAACCCATTTTAGAATGGAAGGGAGGAAATTCCGTTCCTAGGGGAAAGATCATTTCATGTCTAAAAGTTTGTAAGTTGATTTCTAAGGGTTGTCTTTATCATATTGTGAGGGTCAAGGATATTGAGTTCGAGATTCCTCATTTGGAGTCGGTCTCTGTAGTGAAGGATTTTCCAGACGTCTTTCCCGATGACTTACCCGGGATTCCTCCCGAACGGGAAATAGATTTTGGCATAGATTTATTGCCGAATACACAACCCATTTCAATCCCTCCTTACTAGATGGCCCCGGCGGAGTTGAAGGAGTTAAAAGCTCAACTCAAAGATTTGTTGGATAAGGGTTTCATCCAACCTAGTATATCTCCTTGGGATGCATCAGTGCTATTTGTGAAGAAGAAGGATGGATCTCTTCGTATGTGTATTGATTACCGACAGTTAAATAAGGTGACCATTAAGAACAAGTATCCACTCCCTAGGATTGATGACTTATTTGATCAACTTCAAGGAGCGAGTTACTTTTCAAAAATTGATTTGAGGTCGGGTTATCACCAACTTAGGGTGAGAGGTGTTGATGTTCCGAAAACAGCCTTTCAAACAATATATGATTATTTTGAGTTCTTAGTGATGTCCTTTGGTCTTACAAATGCCTCGGCGGCTTTCATGGACCTTATAAATCATTTGTTTAGAAATTTTCTAGACTTATTTGTTATTGTCTTCATTGATGACATCTTGATATACTCTAAAAGTGAGGATTATAACATAAATCATTTGAGGATAGTACTGCAAGCCCTCAAAGATCGCCAACTCTATGCTAAGTTTAGCAAGTGCTAGTTTTGGCTAAGATCTATTGCTTTCCTTGGTCACATTATTTCTAGTGAGGGTATAGAAGTTGATCCAAAGAAAATTGATGCGGTCAAAAGTTGGCCTAGACCTTTGAATCCTTCCGACATCAGAAGCTTTTTGGGTTTGGCCGATTATTACCGGAGGTTTGTTGAGGGATTTTCATCTATTGCATCTCCATTAACGGCCTTAATTCAAAATAAGTCTAAGTTCGAATGGTCGGAATCTTGTGAAAAGAGCTTCCAATTGTTGAAAGATAAGCTCACCTCTGCTCTGATTTTGACCTTACCGGAGGGCACCGAAGGGTTTGTAGTATATTGTGACTCTTCGCGAGTGGGTTTGGGTTGTGTACTCATTCAGCATGATAAGGTTATAGCTTATTCCTCAAGACAACTCAAGGTGCATGAAGAGAATTATCCAACTCATGACCTTGAGCTAGCGGCCGTAGTCTTTGCTTTAAAAATTTGGAGACACTATCTCTATGGGGTACATGTGGATGTGTTTATCGACCACAAGAGTCTTCAATATGTTTTTAGCCAAAAAGAATTGAATCTCCGACAAAGGAGGTGGTTGGAACTCATAAAGGATTATGATATGAGTGTCCTTTACCACCTCGGAAAAGCAAATGTGGTTGCAGATGCTTTGAGTTGTATATCTATGGGTAGTGTGTCACATGTGGAAGAAGAGAAAAAGGAGTTAGCCCGTGATGTACACCCGTGATGTACATAGGCTAGCCCAGTTAGGTGTCTGACTTGAAGATTCCCCAAAAGGAGGTGTCATGGTCCGTCATAATTCTGAGTCATTGGTTGTTGTTGACGTGAAGTCTAAGCAACATCTTGACCCTATTTTGATGGAACTAAAAGAGTCGGTTCTCAACAAAGCAATAGAAACTTTCTCTCAAGGAGAAGAGAGGGTCTTTAGGCACCAAGGAAGATTATGTGTGCCGGATATGGATGTCCTAAGAGAGACAATCTTAGAGGAGGCCCACGGGTCCCGATACTCCATCCATCCGGGAGCCACCAAAATGTATCGTGACTTACGTGAGATTTATGGTGGAACGGAATGAAATGAGACATAGCAAATTTTGTGGCTAGGTGCTCAAATTGCCAACAAGTAAAAGCCGAGCACCAAGGACCGGGTGGTCTAACTCAAGATATTGATACCCCCACTTGGAAATGAGAAGAGATCAATATGGACTTCGTGGTAGGTTTACCTCGAACCCATAGGCAACATGATTCCATTTGGGTCATTGTGGATAGATTGACTAAATCAGCCATTTCCTTCCCGTCAAGGTTTCTTATTCGCCGGAAGATTATGCTAAGTTGTACATTAAGGAGATTGTGAAATTGCATGGGGACCTTGTTATCAATTATTTCGGATAGAGGTGCCCAATTTACTTCCCATTTTTGGAGGTCTTTCCAAAGTGGGCTTGGTATTCAAGTGAAACTTAGTACTGCATTTCACCCTCAAACGGATGGTCAAGCAGAATGCACCATCCAAACCCTAGAGGACATGTTGAGAGTGTGTGTCATTGACTTCAAAGGTAATTGGGATGACCACCTACCTTTAATAGAATTTTCCTACAACAATAGCTACCACTCGAGTGTTGCTATGGCACCTTTTGAAGCACTTTATGGTAGAAGGTGTCAATCTCCGGTTGGGTGGTTTGAAGTAGGTGAATTTGCTCTTCTTGGTCCCGAGGTAGTCTATGAGGCTACGAAAAAAGTTTGACTTATAAGGGATAGGTTGAAAATGGCTCATAATCAAAAAAAGTTTTGTGCCAATAATAGAAAGAGAGATCTTGAATTTGAAGTAAGTGATTGGGTCTACTTAAAAATTTCACCCATGAAAGGGGTGATGAGATTTGGTAAAAAGGGGAAGCTTAGCCCCCGGTATGTTGGGCCTTATGAGATCTTGAAGCATGTCGCAAAGGTCACTTATGATTTGAAATTGCCCATCAAATTGGCCCCGGTTCATCCGGTGTTCCATATTTCTATGTTAAAGAAGTGTATAGGTGACCCGGTGTCCATTCTCCCTCTAGAAGGTTTAGGGGTGAATGAGAACCTTTCTTATGAAGAGGTTCCGATAAAAATCCTAGATCATCAAGTTAAGAAGTTGAGGAATAAAGAGGTTGCCTCCGTAAAAGTCCTATGGAGAAACCACCTAGTTGAGGGTGCAACGTGGGAGGCCGAGGCCGACATGAAGTCCCACTACCCTCATCTTTTTCCTCCTACTCCTAGCCATAGTTGAGGTTAGTAGTCTCCCTTAATTTGGTATAAATTGAAAATCATGTGTGTTGATGATTATGACATGATTTCCTTGTATGTGCATATTTTTGTGAAAATTCATGCTTAAGTTGTATTTTGAGTTTCCATGAATTGTGTTTCTCATGGTTGATATTGCGCCCATATATGTTGTCTTTATGAGAGTTGTAATAAGCATGCTTGATGTTGTCTTGCTAAAGAAATGTTTATGCTCATTGAATATAGAGAAGGTAGTTCCTCCTATACTTATGTGAAGTAAAGAGTTTTGAGCATAGTGATGTTGTGGATTAAATTCCTATATGATATGATGATATTATGTTATTGATGTGACTGGTTGTTGTGCTTCTAGTTTGAGTCATTGTCTCCCTAGAAAGAAGACCAAGTGACATTCGAGGACGAATGTTCCTAAGGGGGGGGGGGATATTGTAACACCCCAGAAATTCTATGACTTAAGTTAGAGCCTCACCTTATGAATAATGACTTAAAAATAGTTAAAATAATGTTTATAAACCTAAACTAATGTAAATGACTTGGTTTGGAAGAGTAAAAGTCTAAGCGTCAAGAAATGCACACGATGTCCGGAAATTAGAGAAGAATGTGTTCTAGTGTGTCCTTAGGTTTTGGGCTGGTTTGGGAGTGTCGTATGATGGTATAATTTGGTGAAATGGTTTAAAATGGGTAAATATAGGTTCCTAGGGTCAAAACGTTCGAATACAACTCCCCGGGGCCACCCTAAAGGGCCCCAAGGAGGACCCCAACCTTAGCCAAGCAAGATGCCAAGGCAGCTTGCAAATTGCACTTAGAGGGAATAGAGGCGTATCACGCACTTGCTACCCGAAGGAGCAAAAAGTCAGTTCACAACGCGGTCGTGTTGCGGACTCTACTGTCTTGAAATTTAATTCCAAATATCTTCAGGGAACAGCTCCGCATCGCGGACTTGTTCCGCAACGAAAATGCAGAAATTCAGAAATCTAGTTTTACTTCATTAAGGAGTCCATTTAAGTGAGGGTTATTCAGGGTACTTTAGGGGACGTGCATATAATGATTTTTAAGTCAATTTACCTCACTTTTATCACTCAAACACAAAACCCCAGAGATCAAAACCTAAAGTTTCTCCTTCTCTCTACTCTTTCTCTCTTCACAAGAACTCCATTGAAGAAGATTGGAGATTCAAGAAGAAGACCAACTCTCCAAGGTTTCAACTCGGATTTTCGTGGTTAATTCGTCAATAAGGTATGGTTGCTTATCACTCTTGGGATTCCTTTCCCCAAGAGGCCCCTTCAAGATGAATTTCAAAATCTCCAATTTCTAGGTTTCAATCCAAAAACGTGGGTCTTCTTTCTAAAGTGAAATTGATGTTATAAACTGACTCTTATTGATGTTATATGAACAATTATGGATTAATTTATGTTGTATTGGTGGCTTCTTGAAGAATTCCCCATGAGACCCGTGTTTCTCCTTCTTTTCCTAATTCTAACCTAAGTTTGTGTTGGATATTGATTGAAGGCTATGAATTGAATGTGATGTCATGTAATTCATGTTTGTATGATGATTCTACCCTAGGTTATGTATAATTTCTATGAAATTAGGGTTGAGTCTTTGAATGAAGCCTTGAAAGCTATGAAGGTAATATGTCAATTGCTTATATTGATGTTGATTATGTTATTACTTCATGAATTACCTTGTATTATGTATTGGTTATGAATTGCTTGGTAATTGAAGTATGGATGTCCCACGAAGGGCAAGAAGGTATGAAGGTTGGTTCTTGTTTGAACTCAAGAATGAAAGGTGAATTACTTAGATTGTAATGATGCTATACCTAATGTGTTATTGTGGTGTTGATGACCTAGTTTCCTCATCCTTAACCCTCTACGCTTGAATTAGCTATGAAGTATGTATGTATATTATGGTATGATTTCTATATGATTGAAAGGTAGCTGTCATGATTGTAGTGTAATGTAAAGTGAAAGGTTTACTCACTTGCTAAGTGTCTCTAATGTGAAAGGATTGTTACTCACTTATGAACACATATGAGCTATTATGGTAAGATGTCTACATAAGAATCTAGTAAAGGCTAATGTGAACTTATATGATGACTAAAGATTATTACTAAAGGGAATTAGATGCTTAGCACCGAAAGGGCATGTAAATAAGATGGGGGTCTCACGTTTAGTAAGTCCGGCTCCCCATATGGGTTTCCTCAGGTTTAGCAAGTTCGGATTACCTACGGTATGTGTTGTCTCATGAGATGAAAACCCCCACGTTTAGTAAGTTAGGGTTTCTAGAAGCAATCTCCTTGACCCTTAATTATGTGCCCACATAGAACTCTAGACTAGTGGATCCACCTAGATAGCTATGTACGAATGGTTACACCTTTGGCAAGTGTTAACCCTCTCTTTTCGGTGTAGGAGTAGAACATCGGATTCCATGCAGCTCTTATGGTCTATGTCGGTTATTGCAATATTTCCCTAATGTAAAAGTAAATGAAGGTATGAACTCTTACTAGGGCTTTCTTAAGGGTTTATACATTATGTAAGGGAGGGTATGGACTTCTCTTGCACATTGCACTTGTGGGATCCTAAGGGATGGTTGTAGTAGTGTTCTCTTATGATTATGATTATTATGACTTATGTATGTTGAAGCTATGTTATGTATGATCATTATGAATGGGGTAAGTTATGTTGAAATATGATCTTATGAATATATGCATGAAGTAGGTTGCTTAATGTGATACTTGGCTTTGAATAGGGTTATGGGGTTCTATTCTTTGCATTGCACTAGTATTGCTTGGGCTGTCTACATGTTGGTATGATATTATGTTGGTTTGGACTATGATACTTAATTTGTGGGCATATTGGATTTACTTGGCAAAAATCATGTTTTGAAAAAATGTCCTTTTATGCATGTTTCAGTGGTTTTTATACATAGTAGCCATACTTAGTACGTGTGTTGTACTAATCCATATTTTCTCCCTTTTCCAAAACATTTAGGTTCGGGCCATTGAGGATTCAAGCTTACTTCTCAAGACACTTGGAGTTGTTTCCCCAAGTTGGTGAGTCCTCAAGTCCGAGGACATGACCCTATGATCTAGCTTCTATGTTTAGTTCTTTGCTTATGTTGAAAGACATTGTTGTACTTCCTATTTGCAAAACCTCTTATTGATATAAGGGCTAAGTCCCATTTTCGATACTTCTATGTCTAGATGGTGCATTGTGACGAAGTTAGATTCTATTTTTCATATGTGAAGTGAAGTTGAACTTCCAAAGTAAAAGTTTTAAATTTTCCATGATTTTATTCTATGATACATGTTATGATGAATGCTAAGGGCTTGTATAAGACCTCTTCGAGGTCGAATACGCCGGTAATGACTAGGGGGTTCTCTCGGGTCATTTCATGAAGGCAATGTATGAAGGTATTCTACGTTTTAGATTCTCATATATGATTTGTTGATCCACTTGAAAGGTGGAGGTGCTTACTTTTCATGTATCTATGTATGGAGTTATGTTCCACTTGAATGGTGAAGATCCTATGACTATGTATGAATTGTCTTGGATGACTATACGAAGATACTAAAGGTGAAAGGTAGTTCTCACTATGATGAATCAATGAGCTATGTATGAGTTGAGTTTAATGAAGGGTAAAGTACCTTTTTACATATGAAATTGCAATTCACCTTAACTACATTTAAATTGGAGAATAATGCTTAGCACCGATTGGATATGGCAAAATGAGGTAGAGACCTTCCCGCTAATACAATAGGCCGGGTTTTCTACATAAGCTCTCATGAGATGGAAACTCTCCCACTAATACAATAGGCCAGGTTTCTAGAAGCAATATCTCTATCACATAACTATGTTCCCGAATAGGTCTTAGCTAGTGGATCCACATTATAGCTATATATGTTTAGTTCTACCCTAGGCAAGTAGGAAGCCTTTTTTGGTGTGGGGTTATATGACACCGGATTCCATGTAGCTCACATGTTCTATGTCGGTTATTGCTATTCTCCCTATGTAATAAGATAATGAATATGATTTGAACTATACTTGTGATTTCTTGATAAGTTTACTTAGTAGGAGTGGGGGTATGGGACTTCACTTTTATATTGCACAAGTAAGCTTTGAAAGGGATATTGGGTTGGTTCATTATGCTATGGCAAGACATGAAGGTTTGATAGATGTTGATTGGATTATTGTTATGGTATGACTCTCCTTATGTATTATGATGAGGTCTAAAGTTGATATGTGTCACCAAGGTGATTATAAATGGATATTTAGCATAGTTGGTATTATGGGATGCCAACTATACATTGCACAAGTATGCTTTTAGGGTTGCTAAGGTGATGTTTCCATTATGTTATGAAGGTTTATGTGAATGTGATATTATGACTTGTGTTATGTCTTTATGTGCATAAATGGTCTTTAACTTGACAAATGCATGATTTACACGAAAATGTCCCCTTTTGCATAATTAAGGATTTTTATGCATGCTTCCATACTTAGTGCTTTTGTACTAACCCCTTCTCTTCTACATCTCCTATGAGTGTAGGTTTCGTCTGTTGAGGTGCACTTACTCCATTCTTCAAGCAACTTGGATTGCTATCTCCAAGTTTGGTGAGTCTCTCAAGTCCGAGGGCGAGATGCTTTCAATTTTTGTTCTAGCTTACTTTCTTTGTTAAAGACTATATTGTACTTCTTATGATAAGACTTTCTATTGATGTAAGGGCTAAGTCCCAACTTTCATATTCCTATGTTTAGATGGTGTAATGGGACAAGTCTAGATTCCTACTTTTCGTATATGAAGGAAGTTGAACTTCTATTGTAAAAGTTTTAAATTGTCCGCATTATTCTTATGTCTTATGTAATGATGATACGTTAAGGTCTTGTATGAGACACCTTCGGGGTCGAGTACACCGTGTCACTCCTAGGGGGTAGCCCGGGTCGTGACAGTAGCTCCACTCTCCTAGACTATAGGAGCTGGTTATCTTTCGGCTCAGAAACAAATGTCGGAGAACTATTTCCAGACTAGTCCTCACTATCAAAAGTGGTGAGGTGAGTGGCATACACACCCTCGCTGTCTGAACTCTCTACTTCCAGTGTTGGCATTACCAGCCTTTTACGTTTTCCTTTTCCCTAGTTGGAGGAAGTTTGGTCGGTGTGTTTTGGGAGCGTGCAACATCCTTGTTTATCACAATGCCTCTGGGCCGCTTGTAGGGTGATTGATTTCTTCCGACAACTTTTCGTCTAGTCATTCCTTCAAAACCAAACCATATGCATTAGATGAAATTCAAGAAAAAATGTAATGTTATAAAACAATGCAGGAAGACTCGCCTAACCAATAGGCGAGTCACTGAATCTATTCGGCGAGCCAAGTCAGGCTCACCTAATATTCAAGAATCAAAATTACCAAAACTCAGCATAGGTCGGCGATGTCCAAGTTCTTTCAGCGAATCGCCGTCACCATTCAGCAAACTAAAAGTAGTTTATCGAAAGTTACAGAATAATTTTAGAATTTAGGGTGCATAAGGGAGATCAGAAGGGTCTTTCGGTGAGTCGTTGAGTGAACTCGGTGAGCTCAAGCGTATCACCGAAAGTTACACAACTTAGACCAAAAAAATAGAGGATAAAAAGGTGATTCAAGGGTTTTTTAGGCGAATCGCCGAACCACTCGATGAGCTCGACCCAGCACACTGAATAGTCCAACCTGCCAAATTTTTACCCCGACCTTCAAAATCTAACCCACAGCCCATGAAAACAAAATTAACCATGATTCTTTGCAATTAGGCTCAAACCCATACTAACCATGCCTACAGGGTACTAAGACTTCCCCCGATTTGTCCAACATTGGCTAATTGACGCCTTTTGCCCTTAAGAATGACATCAACCGCTCTATCATTGGGAAAAATTCAACAATTGGCACAATTCGGGGTTACTCAAACTTCACCCATACTAGACTCACAATAAATTTAACACAACCCAATAGATTTAACATGCAAATACACGTGATTTCACAATATAAGGCCAATTAACATCATATGAAATGAGTTATGGGAATGCATTATCAACACGCATTCGATAAATCACAATACATAATGAAATTAACCAATCAATGATCATGCATTTGAATTTAGTAAAGTGTAATGAAGGGGTTCGAATAACCATCCTCAGAGGCCAATCATTGAAAAGCTAGGCAACCAAAGAATCCTAAATTCTTCTCTGAGTAATAGATCCCATAAGAGAAACAAGAAAACCTATTACGAAAATATGAAAATATGCGGTTGTGAAAGTATAGAAGTTGAAAAGTATGAAATGAGGGAGGATTTTGAATTTAAGAATGGTTCAGCCCCTTTATGACCTTTCAGTTAAGGTGCTGATCGGCGAGGTCAGTTACGTCCCCGACTGATAGCATCCAAGGAAGCGCAACTCCATTGAAGGACAAGGATGAAGCTTTAGAAAATCCAAGGAGGCCCATAACAAGATCTCAAACCAAGGATTTCAATGATAAGCTCAATGAGCTTCAATCGCTGATCCAAAAGTGTCTTATTGGGGAAGAAGAGCTCAAGCCCAAGGAAGAGGAATTGTCCAAATGCTACAATTGTTTGGTGGCCCAAATTCAAGCCCAAGATGAGTAATTTTAAGGCCCAATTTCGTGCAAATAAGGTCAAAAAGAGTCCAAGAATCAGCCATAACAAGAGTTGCTTTCTGCCCAAGTTTTGAGAGAAGACTAGTCAAACTTTCCAAGATTGTCAAGATTCTTTTCCTAGTTGGGATTTACCTTATTTCTTTCTTTATTTATAGGTTATTAATATTTTCCTTATTCTATTTATGGTCTCCTAAGTACCATAGCTTTCCTAGAAGTACTAAATTTGTTTTTAGTTAGATTACTTTATTTCCTTTCTAGAGTAGGAGTCCTTGTAATTGTCTTTCAGGGTCTTGGACGTTTTTCACCCCTTCTCCTATATATAGGGGTCCTTTTTATTCATTAAAAACAATTTAGATTGATATTAATAATATTTGAGAGAGTTCTTTGAACCTTTGTGACTTGTTCTTTGAGAATTTATCTTTAAACCATTACTAGTTTCATAGTTTAAGGTATAAACTAACTTCTTCTTGTGATATCTTTGATTTCTTTTTGGTATTCGTTAGAAGGTGATTAGTTCTACATACTAATTATTGTCTTTAGTTACTCATAAAGCGGTCAAGATCCGTATCTATTGTTTTGATTCGTTTTCTCAAGTAAAGGCGTTAGATTTCTTTCATAAATCTATACGTTGTTACTTGGATCTTTTCAAGACCTTAGAACATCTAATCCTTGGAAATTCGTGGATCTTTTCTTCGAATTTCCCATATCTTTATTTAGTTTTTTTGTTTCTTTTCTTTGTGCTTCCGCATTCTAATATTCAATTCTCTATTTGTGATCTCCTTAACCTAGCTGTTATCACCGACCCATTCAGTGATGCGCCGAATGGTACTTTGTTCCGCCGAGTTTTATAGAATCTTTAGCTAGCTAGAAGGTTCCAACAGCAATCCAGATCAGGCTCATCGACCTGTTCGGCGAGTCGTCGACTAGTTCTGGGATTGCCTAATTGCTTCTTTTTATAAAATTTCAACTTTCCAAATTGTAAATTCAACACCCGTTATTCAAACAACAATGAGAAAAGCTTAAAGTCTTGGGTTGCCTCCCAAGAAGCGTCTTATTTAACGTCGTCGCATGACGTGGATACGCTTTCAAAGTTTATTTTTTGAGTTAACCAAGGTATCACTTGGTAGACCCATTTTATTTCTTGGGTTCAAATGAGATGAGATTTGACTCATTTGCGTTTACAATTGTTTTATGGACACTAAATGAGAGGTAATCGCCTGGTTTTTTGTGGAGACTTCATCTTTTATTTCTTTAAGCACCTTGTCCGACCCTTTCATTTTATTGAGAATGCGTGCAAGCATATATTCCATGTGAAAGTTATACGGGTCAGCCCTTTGCTATTTTGGCTTTTGACTCTCATGACGAGAAACATATCTCTCCTTGTTACTATCTCGTTCCTTCAAATTAGTCCCACGGTCACGCCATTCCATGTCACGGTCTCTCCAACTGTCATCACACTCTCTATTCCAACCTTGATTCCCGCTCAGCCTTGGATAGCTCAGACGAATACCTCCTCCTTGATTTGCAAGAAAATTCACGTCCTCATTATATAGAACCTCAAATTGTGCATTATCGGGGCTCACCCTACTATCACCAACAACATTCATAACTTTAGAACCACTACCCATTACATTATTTGACAAAAGATCCAATTTGGTCATTATTTTGTCCATGTTTTGGTCCCGCTCTTGGTGTTTTTCTATCTGTAACTTTTTCATCGTAAATGCCAAAGGAGACATCTTATCCTCCTGAGTATACCAAGCTCAGTTTATCTTTGTCATCCCATTAAAGAGATTTGACGCTATTTCAAAAGGCTGATGCATATAATACCTCCTTGGACAAGTTCATCAGCAACACTCTATTCATCGAGTCTAGATCCAGTAGAAGTGTTGTAACAACATGTTGTTTGGAAGCCCGTGAGTCGGACATTGAAGTAGTAATTTCTGAAATCTCAGCCACGTCTGATGGATTGGCTCACCCTCTAAACATTTGAAGCCGTGAATATTGTCTCTCAATGTCATCATCTTTGAAGAAGGAAAAAACCTTATGTAGAATGCCTCAATAAGCTCGTCCCATGACGTAATAGAATCCCTCGGTAGATCAGCTAACCATTTGGTTGCTTCCCTCATCAAAGAGAAAGAAACAGCCGAAAATGGACTGACCCTTGTGATTTTTTTTAATGAGAATGGACCACATACGTCCACCAAGTTCCGAATATGATCATGGGGATCCTCATGAGCTAGCCCTCCGAATAATCCTTTCATTTACAAAAGTTGCAATATCGTGTTAGTAGCATGGAAGATAACATTTGCCACAACCTGAGGTAAATGGATAGCATCTATGCCACCCAATTGAACTGGTTCATTGACATCATTCAAATTTCTGATGTCATCTTGGTGGCCAAGTATGCTACCATTACTTCTGTTCACATTTCTTTTATCACATGTGCACAAACAACTAACAACAAACACAAAACAAAGTAAGTCGATTCAACTACAAATAATATTAGACCACAACTATACTTCAATAAGAGAATTCTAAACACCACATCCCTGACAACTGTGCCATATTTTGATAACGCTCAACTAGATCTCATCCAATACTAGGTGTAGGCGATCACAATCTAGTATAAACCCAACAAAGAGTTGAGGTCGATCCCACATGAAGTGATACAAGTTAGAATTCAATTACAAAGTGAAAAGTATGTTCTAATCGATTTTACAAATAGAAATTATTGAAATCATTTAGGTAAATCAAAGGGTGTAACACAACATAGACTAAAGAGGAAAGCTTAGCCAATTTTCAAAACTTCCAAGTGTCACCGATGAGAGCCAACCATGCCCCGTTGTTGGACCCACGCCCCGTAGGTGAGCCTCGTGGATGGGCACCATGGAACACTACCTAAGGCAGTAACCACGCCTGGACCCACGCCTCGTGGATGGGTCCACGGCCCGTGGTTGGTGGTTGTAGGTCCCAAGGCCAAAAATCAACCACAGATAATAAAACCACATTTGACCAGGATGGACTGTAGGTCCATCCACGGTCCGTCGGCATGGTCTCGTGGGTAGGCTTGAGGGACAGTTAAGTTGAGGGCTTAAGGGTCTTTTCTGAATTTAATTTGAATTAAGTGGTGTCATTTTGACTAAAAACCTAGACCACCTATATAAGTTTTTGTAACCACCAAAATCCCCCATTCAAGTCATTCTTTCAAATCCCAAAAGAAAACCCAAAAACCCTCTCAATTATTCTCTCTCTAGAAGTTGGAAGAAGAAGGAAGAAATTGAAGCTAGGTCAAGTTCAAGTCTCCAATCTTCAAGCTTTTGAGGGCATTGTGACTAAGGTATGATAACTTTTCATCCATGGGATCCTTCCTCCCATGGAGTCCCCTAGAATTCCCCCAACTTGATGAAGAATTCCCCAATTCTAGCTAGGGTTTCTTCCAATTTTGTGGGTTATGATGCATGTTGATAAAATTGAGTGGATTGTGATTGTTTATGATTGAATTAGTGAAATTGCATGTTTTTAGAGTGAAATTACATGTTCCCATGCCTATTCCATGATTTGACCAAGAATTGATATAATTGAGTTGGTACCATGAAAGGAACCTTTGTGGGTTTAGGCTTGTCCTTATAGAATGGATGAATTATGAGTAGAATATCTTTAGAATGAAGCTTAGATGATTATCATGAGATCTAGGGATTTGAGAGTAAAACTTATGATGTGAATTGTGGGTGTTTGATGTTATTGTTGAGGAAGGGATACTTCCCACATGAAATGCCTAATTATGAATGTATAAATGTGAAAGGCTTGCTCACATGAATGATTCTAGGTTTTAAAGGAATGCTCACCTAAAATGAATCTAGACTAAAAAATGATTAATTTATGAGGCTAGAGGTGACTACCCATGGCCTTTATATGAAAGGATATGATATGATTTCCATACTCCTTAGAATTGAACAAGAGGTGAGTCCCCACGTTCCTATTATGATGAATAGACATGGAGGCAAGTACCCATGCTTCTTATGAAATAATGTGGAGGCAAGTACCCGTGTTGTATGATGAGGTTGTGGAGGTGAGTACCCACAATCTAAAAGTAAGTAAGGCAAGAGGCAAATACCCATTAGCCTTTGTAAGGCAGGCAAAGAGGAGAAACCCCATGTCTTTAAATGTAGGTATAAACTATATGAGTTATCTTATGAAGAATGAATACCTTGGATTGTTGCTTGATATGCCTTCCATGAGGTAAGTTGACTAAGAGGTGATGACCCAAGTCTTGACTAAGGATGAGTAAGGTTGCTTGAGAAGTATTCCTTTCTTATTATGATATTGATGTATGTGCATGATTATGCTTATGGTTTATATTGACTAACCATGATGTTAATGTTGTTTATGCTAGCTATCATAGTTAGTACTTAATTGTACTAACACATACTCTTGCCTACATTCTTATCAAATGTAGGGTCCAACGACATAGATTCTCAAACCCGTGGCTAGCTTCATTGTTGATCAAGGAAGTGAAGATTTGGTGTGTCCTCATTGTGTTAGAGGATGTGCCACCCCTTTCTCTTATATCTTTCTTTTATGTCTTGGACTACTGTATGGGCTGCGTTCCAAGACTTTGTTCATGTTGCTTTAAATGGTTTGAGATTATGGTATTAGAATCCCGCTTGTTTTAGAAAAGACTTTGATTGTGTTGAAATGTTTTAATTTTTTGCACCATTTTCTATTACTTTATGTTATGATATTCTAGGTGGCTTGTATAAGGCCTCACGGGTCTTGTATGCCTTGTTACATCTAGGGTGTACCCCTGGGTCGTGACAAACTTGGTAATCAGAGCACAAGGTTTAGAATGGTTCTAGAATGTCTCAAACCATGTCAAGTAGAATCTGGTTCATTAGTGTGAAACGCGCCACATTTATGAATGAGAGGCTACTAGATGTTTAGGAAATTTCACTTCTTCATTTCTTTAAGTCGTTCCATGGAGTTTAACTCTATAAAGTCTTTCTCCTAAACCTTACCCGATTGTTTTTAGGATATGACTACTAGAAGAGCTAATGCTAGAAGGACTGAGGGAGACAATGTGGGACAAGAAGTTCCTCCCCAAGCTCCTCCTCAAGCTCCGATTGATCCTTTAGCTGACAATGTGACAAATATGGAGTTTAGGTCGGCATTTCAAGTGTTGGCTCAAGCCGTGACGGCACAAGCTAATAAAGAGGTGGTAGCTCCTGTGAACCCAAATGTGGGTACGGTGGCGACAAGAATGATGGACTTTACAAGGATGAACCCTCCCAAATTTTATGGCTCCAAAGTTGAGGAAGATCCTCAAGAATTTATCGACGAGGTTTATAAGATACTTGCTATTATAGGAGTGACACCGGCAGAGAAGGAGGAGTTGGCCGCCTATCAACTCAAAGGGGTTGCACATATTTGGTTCAATCAATGGAAAAAGGCAAGGCCAAAAGGAGTGGGTCGTGGGAAAGGTTCAACAGTGCTTTTCTTGATCGATTATTCCCTCTTGAGATGAGAGAGGCCAAGGTGCTCGAGTTCATTAAACTTAGGAAGGGAAATATGAGCATAATGGAATACGCTTTGAGGTTCAATCAACTATCTAAGTATGCTTCTTCTATTGTGGAGGATCGTAGGAAAAAGATGAGTAAGTTTGTGTTGGGAGTGTCCGACTTGGTTGTTAAAGAATGCCGCACCACTATACTTTTCCATGACATGGAAATTTCTCGCCTTATGGTGCATGCCCAACAAATTGAGGAAGAAAAACTCAAGGAAAGATCTAGAGAGGTAAAGAGAGCAAGAGTGGATGATGGTAACTATTTACATTCTAGGTTCGGTGGACTGGGTCGTTCAAGGTTTCGGCAAAATTTCTCTGGGAATGGTTCTTCAAATGCTCCTCCAAGGTCTAACAATGAAAGGGTGTCTAACCCTAAGCCTCAAGAAGATGGTAGTAAGTCCTCAATGTGATAGCATCCAAGGAAGCACAACTCCATTGAAGGACAAGGATGAAGCTTTAGAAACTCCAAGGAGGCCCATAACAAGATCTCAAACCAAGGAGTTCAATGATAAGCTCAATGGGTTTCAATCGCTGATCCAAAGGTGTCTTATTAGGGAAGAAGAGCTCAAGCCCAAGGAAGAGGAATTGTCCAAATGCTACAATTATTTGGTGGCCCAAATTCAAGCCCAAAATGAGTAATTTTAAGGCCCAATTTCGTGCAAATAAGGTCAAGAAGAGTCCAAGAATCAGCCACAACAAGAGTTGCTTTCTGCCCAAGTTTTGAGAAAAGACTAGTCAAACTTTCCAAGATTGTCAAGATTCTTTTCCTAGTTGGGATTTACCTTATTTCGTTATTTATTTATAGGTTATTAATATTTTCCTTATTCTATTTATGGTCTCCTAAGTACCATAGCTTTCCTAGAAGTACTAAATTTATTTTTAGTTAGGTTACTTTATTTCCTTTCTAGAGTAGGATTCCTTGTAATTGTCTTTTAGGGTCTAGGACGTTTTTCACCCCTTCTCCTATATATAGGGGTCCTTTTTATTCATTAAAGACAATTTAGATTGAGATTAATAATATTTGAGAGAGTTCTTTGAACCTTTGTGACTTGTTCTTTGAGAATTTATCTTTAAACCTTTACTAGTTCATAGTTTAAGGTATAAAGTAACTTCTTCTTGTGATATCTTTGGTTTCTTTTTGGTATTCTTTAGAAGGTGATTAGTTTTTACATACTAATTATTGTCTTTAGTTACTCATAAAGCGGTCAAGATCCGAATCTATTGTTTTGATTCGTTTTTTCAAGTAAAGGTGTTAGATTTCTTCCATAAATCTATACATTGTTACTTGGATCTTTTCAAGGCCTTAGAACATCTAATCCTTGGAAATTTGTGGATCTTTCCTTCGAATTTCCCATATCTTTAGTTAGTTTTTTTTGTTTCTTTCCTTTGTGCTTCCGCATTCTAATATTCAATTCTCTATTTGTGATCTCCCTTAACCTAGCTGTTATCAAGTGATATCAGAGCGGTTCTATCAAGATTCCGTTCTTGATAAATCTTGGGATTTCTTCTTATAGTAGAGCAAAAAAAAAAAAAAAAAAAAAAAAAAACTGTAGTGTGAACAGTAGCGTAAAAAATACTGTAGCGTGATTTATTTTTTTACAGGAGCGTGAATAGTAGCGTGAACAAAAAAAAAAGTTATAACTTGCTCTCTAAGAAATCTGATTACTTGTCCTCCAAGAAATCTGATTACTTGGTACCCAAGAAAGCTTATTACTTGCTATTCAAGAAAGTTTATTACTTGCTCTCCAAGTTTTGCTTTAATTTGTTTCCAAGCAAGAAGGTAATAAGAAGAGGGGATTTTAGATCTTGAAGAATAAGGGAATTTTTTTTTTCTTGTTCTTATAATTCTAAAATAAGTTCCTTTTTATTCGTGTTTTGTTTCTTTTCTTTGTGCTTCTGCATTCTAGTATTCAACTCTCTATTTGTGATCTCCTTAACCCTTAACCTAGCTGTTATCACAATGCCTACTTGTGGTAAGTCTGGAATGAATCACGAGGGTAAGTGTCTAGCGGGTTTTAATGCTTGCTTTGGGTGTGGAAAGACGGATCACAAGATAAGGAACTTTCCTTTGGATTCTAAGAATGAGGAAGATACTCGTCGTAGGGTTCGACCCTACCCTTCATCCGGTCCAAGTGGTTCGGGTGCAAGTGCTCCTAAGCAAAACCAGTTTTACGCTCTCCAAACTAGAGGTGATCAAGAGAACTCCCTGGATGTGGTGACTGGTATGTTAAAAGTTTTTTAATTAGATGTGTATGCTTTGCTTGATCTAGGAGCTACTTTGTCCTTTGTGACTCCTTATGTGCCACTGAGGTTTGATGTGCTCCCCTATGTGTTATTAGAACCTTTTTCTGTCTCTACCCCTGTTGGTGATTCTGTGGTGGCTAAGAGGGTTTATAGAAGATGTACCATTTCCTTATCCCATAGAGTGTAATCTTGTTGATTTGGTAGAGGTTAATATGTTAAACTTTGACGTCATCCTTGGTATGGATTTGTTGCATTCATGTTATGCCTCTATTGATTGTAGGACTCGGGTAATCAAGTTTCAATTCCCAAATGAGCCTATCCGAAAGTGGAAGGGGGAAATTCTATGCCTAGAGGTAAATTTGTTTCTTACCTTAAAGCTAGGAAAATGATTTCCAAGGGTTGTATTTACCATATAGTGAAGGTAAGGAATATGGATTCCGAAACCCCCATTCTTGAGTCGGTCCCCGTTGTAAAAGAGTTTTCGAAAGTGTTCCGTTATGATTTACCCGGTGTTCCTCCCGTAAGGGAAATAGACTTCAGTATTGACCTTCTCCCAGATACACAACCTATCTCTATTCCTTTTTATAGAATGGCTCCAGCGGAACTAAAGGAGTTGAAAGAACAATTGAGGGATTTGTTGGATAAGGGTTTCATCCGGCCAAGTTTCTCTCATGGGGTGCTCCGATTTTGTTTGTTAAAAAGAAAGATGGGTCTCTTCGTATGTGTATTGATTATCGACAATTGAACAAGGTGACCATTAAGAATAAGTATCCTCTTTCAAGGATAGATGATTTATTTGACCAACTTTAAGGGACAAGTTATTTCTCTAAGATTGATCTCCAGTCGGGTTATCACCAATTGAGGGTGAAAGAAGAAGATATTCCGAAAATGGCTTTTAGGACCCGATATGGCCATTATGATTTCTTGGTAATGTCCTTTGGTTTAACTAATGCTCTGACGGCATTTATGGACTTGATGAATAGAGTGTTCTGACATTATCTTGACATGTTTGTGATTGTGTTTATCTGTTACGACCCGAGAGCACCCCCTAGTCGTAACACGTCGTACTCCACCTCGAAGAGGTCTAATACAAACCTCTTAGCATTCATAACGTTTGATATAGAAAATAGTGCTGAATTAAAAACCTTTTAATCCAAAACATAAGGCTCAAGGTCAACATCTTTTAAAAAGATCTTTATACGCAAGCGGAAGACTAGTCTCACATGGCCATCCTTAGACAAACATACAAGATAGGGTCACGGCCCTTTATATAATCGAAAATACTAAAGTTTATTACAAAGTGTGTTGAACATAAAAGAACTAGAAATATAGAATCATTGTCCTCGAACATATAAGGACATACCAAAAGATCTTGAGAGAACTCTAATCCCAAGCTTCAACTCTAAGCCAACTCAATCACTTCCCCGCACTTACACTTAGTAGAAAATTAGAGGAAAAATATGGATTAGCACAATAAGTACTAAGTATGATGACCATGCAAAAACATGCTTTTAAAACAGACGTTTTGGTTGGAAACTCATGCATATGCTATTTGAGAAAATCTTGTAAGTCATGAACAAATAAGGCATAGTTTACATCACGACCAACATATAAAGAATTTACTTCACATTTATACTTCACCTCAAGTAATGATGCTTCACAAGTATCAATATGCAACACACAACATGTACACCAAGCAGGATACAAGTTAACATCCTAGGGTCTCTAGCTAGAGTCATCCTAAAGCACACTTGAGTGAGACATGAAGTGGCCGCCCATACAACCTCATTCATACACACCTAAGTGTTCCTCAATGCTACTATAGACAAGAACCTTCACATTTCAATATAACATGCTAAGTAATTCATTTCCTTAGTATAAGAGAGACATGGAATATATTATAAGGATATCAAGTCAGCATTCTTCTTTGGAGTCATTTAGGACACATTCATGCATTTAGAGGACTTTCACGTATTAGCCATTAAGGCTTAGGGAACTCACTTTAGCATCTTCAAAGCCTATTCGTGCCATGTGTAGATAGCATCCCATACTACTACCTACATGGTATAGAACTCATCTAATAACTAGAGTGCACATCCCACCTAATGGGAATAGGTATTAACCGACATAGACCATACTAGCTAGGCATGGAATCTGGAGTCTACCCTACTCCGTGGAAGGTGTTCTACTTGCCAAGGGTAGAACTAGTAAGCAACCCATGTAGGCAGATGGTTTAGGGGATATCCAAATACGTTCATTGTACTCTTGCCTCCTACTCGGGAAGAGCTACCATCTTAGCCATATCCACTCAATGCTTAGCCTTAGTTTCCACAGAATAATTTCCTTCACATATGCGTACTAGAGAGGGCACCATCATTAGGTCTACCAATCCATAGTACATCTACCAAGAAGGGAACCACAAGGATCTACCGATCGAGGTTCATTAAGGATAGCTTATTGACTTTCTTAGATAGGGTTTTCTACCGTTCCGGCCCACCAACTCTAAGTCTATCATTTCACACAAGAAGGAGGTTACCACCATTAGGTCTACCACTACAAGGTTTTACATTCACATAGGGTCCTAGACTCATCATGAAAGGGTACCATGCTTAGGTCTAACGGTTCAAGACATAGCCTAGAATGCCTCATAAGTCATTTATAGAAGGGCACCAACTTAGATTTACTGATCCTAGATATTCATTCATTCATTTAAGAAGAGGTTACCCATCTAGGTCTACCAATTCATGCACAATTAGACACATAGGTCAAGATACATTCATTACTCAAGAGAAGGATTCCTAAGCCTACCAAGTCAAGAGATCACATTCAATAGCCTTCATGCATCAAGTAGAGACACCTAAGTCTACTACATCAAGATACAACATCACCATATAGAAACCCTTCATAATCTATCATCATCACATATAAACATTAAGAGAGAACATACTTTCACTTACAATACAATAACACTTTATACAAGATCACCTTGTGATCGTATGCACACCTTCACATTATACCTTCACATATATGATAATATAATACTACATCAATTCCCCATATAATGCCTTCATGGCCATAATCACAATACAACATATAAACACCTCCACCATAAGTGGATCAACCCATACAAGAACAATTCTACTAATTCCATGAGATTAGGTCAACTTACCTCTTCATCCAAGCCAAAACCACCATTACTCAATTCTCCAACAATTCACCATAGATAGGTATAGATAACAATAGAAATCAATACTACAATTCAATCTAAGCACAATTCTATCAACATTCGGTCATAAACAATAAACCCACTTCATAAGTCAAATTTAGGGTTTTAGTGAAAACATGAATTCTTAAAGAAATTTCATATGAAACCATCAATTATACCTTAATTCACCAATATAATGCTTTTGGAAATATTTTACCAACGAACCCATGCTTAGAATAGAAATTAGGCTTTTTGTTCTTTGAAGACTTTTGAAACCCTTTTGAATGGACTCCTTGAAAGGAAGAATAATCAAGGATCAAGGGTCACCATACCTTAGAGATGAATTCCCCACGAAATTGAAGAAGAAATCAGTTGAAATCTTCCACCCTAGCTCCAACTTGACCTTGAGCTTCAATGGTGTTCTAGAGAGAACCTTTTTGAAAGAGGAGTTTTGATTTTGAAGAATGAATTCTAAATGTAGGTTTAATTGTTTTAACATACTTAAAATACCTAAAAATACATAAAAAAAAATCAACCCCATACCAAACAAGACTTAATATCAATTTAACAAAAGCCCCTTTCCCAAGCCGTGTCACTTGATAGCAACCCAGGTCCAATCGACGGACCCCCATTGATAGACCATGGATGGGTTGACGGATCGTACTGGTCTTCTGTCAATGGTGGCTAGGGATCCTAAAATGAGAGCCTTGCTCCCCAGGCTAAGTATGGACCTACGGAGATTGAACTATGGTCCGTTAATGGACCTACTGGCCGTAAATGGCCAACCGTAGGTCACCACAATTTGGCAATTTTGGGGTTTAACTTACAGTCCTCCTAAAGGACCTTTAGGGTTGTCCTTAGGGAGTCGTAACCGGAAGTTTAACCCCTAAACATGTCCAATTAGGTACTAGGGTCACTTCTACAAGTTTTAGACTTGAAACCACACATCAACTTCAACAACAACACATTAGGACACACTAGCACCAAAAGACTAGTTTCCGAACGTCATGGTCCTTTCTTGACGTCTAACCTCCAAAACTCTTCAAACTAAACTTCAAAGCCTAAATTCATCATTTTAACAAGTTATTAACTTCTAAAACACATGTAAAGCTCAATTTCATCCTATTTCACTTTTAGGGTCATTACATTATCGATGATATTTTGATCTATTCAAGAAGTAAGAATGATCATATTGATCATTTGAGGATGGTATTGTAAATCCTCAAGGACCACACATATATGTTACTAGGATGGGGAATAAGAGAGATGAATGTTGTTCACAAGCTCGCATCAATATCTCCTGATCTATGAGCCCATGACTATTGATCTCAGTCTGATTCATGATATTGCCAACCAAGACAGTCTTCAGAAGTTGGAGAATGGAATTCTTTTGGTATGGAAGGATATTGCTAGTCATGAACCCAAACAAATGTCTTGAGGCAATGTTCATGTCCTACTGTTCTATCATTGCTTCCTCAACTATCAATGGTGGGGAGATATAAGAGATAAAAAGTACCAGCCACCCCTTCTGTGCCTCTAGGCCTTTGTTTATTCAGAGCTTGTAATACCCATTACTGTCACCTTTTGTGCCCAATATCTCATTTATATTGCCTGCATGAAATTGTACAATTTGTCACGAACTTTGACCTCTTCCAATGATCCAGATTGTGTCCTCTTTTTTTGGGGCAAGGCTTTTGCCTAACCTGCATAAAATTCTTGTTCCCAGGTAGGAACATAGGGAGGTCAGGATTTTGTGAACTTCTCAACACCATGAAACTTGATCATATCACAGATGGCTTGGTAGTCATTCATTATTCCATTTTTTGAGAGTCGTTTCTCATCGAGAATTGTAAGTTCTCCAACTTCCTTAAGCCCTATTGAGGACCCTTGGGGTGATGATAAGGAGAACAAGAGAGGCAGGGGACTGAGCTTGAGGAAGATGGACTAACTTGGACTAGATATCCATCATTTTTCTTGAAACCACCTTATTAGGCTACTCAGTCACATGCACTGAAGAACATGGAGTTGTTTGTTGTTGGAGCGGAACCTTAGATGGCTCATTAATAAAAATCCCCTTGTTTCATTTCAAAGGGGAAGGACGAGGAGACTTTCTTTTTGGCATGTAGTTATATTATACTACTCTCTTTCCATTAGTTCTAGCCATATCCTGCAGGGTATAAAAGTTCAAAACGAATATTAGGTGAAGGTTAGTTGAAATCAAACTCAAAAGAAACATAGTTAAAAAATAGGTCTAAGTCTAGCTGAAGGGGAAGACGATTCACCTAATAAGTTAGGCGAGCTCACCAGATCACCGAAGTTGACAGACCACAATTTAATTAAATTCAGGCATGAAGGGCAGAGTAATCTCCAACCTGGCGATTCACCGAATTGATTTCGGTGGAATAAGACAAGTCCGCCAAAAGTGATAGTGGAAAATTAAAAAGAATATGCACAAAGAGAGATATCCACTCCCACTTGCTGACACACCGAGTTGGTTTCAGGGAGCTAAAACAAGCACGTCGAATGGGACAGTTCTAGGTAACATATTCAAGCACAAAAGGCAATCTAGGACTTACTCGATCATTTTCATAAAAACCTTGGTGAGCTGAGACAAGCGCGTTGAACAAATAATAGTCAACCCAGTGCCTATTTTTATAACATCAGCACCAATAGGCAACAATACCCAATTCCCAACTAGTTTTACAATCTATCCATATGTTTTTCTACCCATGGGTACTGAGACTTCCCCGAAACTCTACAAAGTATTACCTAAATTGATTATTTGCCCTTAAGAAAGTCATCACTCTATCTATTATTTGGCAAATATAAGTATTCGGGCCAACACTGGGCGAATCCAAATTCACCCACAAAATAATTAAGGCAAGAATACAATTCAATTAAGGAAGCAATTTCAAGTTTTAACCTTCACAATCTGAAACGACCCCAAAAATGCTCGAAAATGTGCTTCGGAAACACCTATAATTGTAATTTTCATATATCTAAAAATTCTTGAATCATTTCGGAAATTCAACTTCATATTCTTATTCAGGGGGTCAAATTGAGTGGTAAATGGATCTAACCCGAATTTTAGAGCAACCGTATCAAAATTCAAAAATCGCAAAAAATGCAATTTTAAGGGTCAACTTTAAAGGGGCATATCTCTCAGCACACAAGGAACTGGAAGAACCTCAAACTATCAAAATTAAAGCTCTGTGAGTTAGCTTTCCAACGCAATTTGTTTCACCTCATTCCGAGTTATAATGAAGGAGTTATGACCATTTTCGTAAAACATGTCTGGGCAGACCCGAAAATTCCAGTAAGCTATTTTTTTTCCAGCCTCATTTTTTAGGCTAAGTGTTGAGACGTTTTTTATAAAAAGGGAACATATCCTATACTTAGTCATTTAACTTCAAAACACTCAAAAGCACTCTCTAAGCCCTCTCCAAAAATTCCACCAAGATCCTCAACCAAATTCAAGGATCTCAAGCTCTAATTCCGAATTCAAGATTCAATCTCAAGCAATTCTCCATTCCAATCTTCATCAAGAATTCTCCAAAGTTGAGGTATGTGGGTTTGATTGTGAAAACCTTCCTTTCCACAAGTCTAACCATTTATCCTCTATTACTACTTCAAGTTTATGGGTCCTTATGGTTATTTATGAACTCTTGAGTATGGAATTATTACTACACACCCTATTAAGGTCTATTTTGCATATTATCATGTAATGGAATTATCATGTGATATTTATGGTTTTCATGCTTCCACGATCAAATTATGAAGGTTGATATATATATATATATATATGTATGTTGTTGGTGGGCTATTTATATGGATTTTGGAATTAGTTGGACTTAGTACTCTTGAAACACATGATTTTATTTACATGAACAAGTAGCCCACCATATGTTTGATAAAATATCATTTATAAAATTCTTAGGAAATGGAAGGTCCAATGTACGTCCTATGAGTCGGATGGTTATATAATTATTGAAATGATGATGAAATGGATACATGTATATGATTTTCTCTATATAGTGTTGTGAGTCGACCAAGCCTAGCTCGGGGTTGTAGGCCCGGTAACCGTATCCGGGGTAGTACGGGTGTAGTAGACCAGTATAACCGTATCGAGGGGTTTGTACCTTGGTTGCCTAGTACGGGGGGTAGTAGGACCGTATAACCATATCGAGGGGTTTGTACCTTGGTCCCTAGCTTGGGGGGTGGTTGGCCCGGGTAACCACATTGAGGGGTTTGTACCTCTTTCACCTCTCCAAGGGGGTGGTAGGCCTTGAAAATACTATATTGATGGTCACTCACTACACATGTACTACGCCTTACTAAATATAATTTTTATATAAGCATCATTATATATATCATCTCATTAATATGCTATCTATCGGGTACGATTATGCATTTTGCCTATGATGTCCATCTATTGTTGCATTGCATTGCATCCCATATACTTAGTACATTCAAACGTACTAATGCATACTCTATGCCTACATGATGTCACCATGTAGGGATCGGAGTACCGTCTGACCATCCTTCTCCGCGTGGCTAATTCGATTTTCTATCGAGCTTATTGGTGTGTCCTCCATTCCGGGGACGTTGCTTATGATCTCTTGCTATGTATAAGAATTTTCCTTTTTAATTATGTATTGACTATGAGAGTGAGCCCGGTAGTTTGTCTCGGCCCCCTCTAAGTATCTATGTTTAGAGGTGGTATTGGACAAGTTGTGTATTTTGCTTGAGCTTGACTCATGTATGGTATTTATGTATTATTCTCCCTTTTTTTTTCTTTTCTTGTTCCCTTAGTCCTGATTTCCCCTTGATTATGCTTATCGCTTATGGTCATTTTAATTGCTTCCGCGACCAAGGATGTGTAATGATATGCTATGAGGCTTGTTTGGGGTTCCTTCGGGTTCTCCATTCGCCAATCACGTCTAAGCCCTAGGCTTGGGTCGTGACAAATTTGGTATCAGAGCACTAGGTTGATAGATCCTCGGAGTCCAACACACCGCGTTGATTAGAGTCCGATTCATGGTTGTGTTGTGCACCACAAGTATGAGTAGGAGGCTATGAGACGTTTTAGGAAATGTTTCCCTTCTTCATGTTCTAAGTCGTGCGGTAGAGTTGAATTAAGTTTTTTTTCCTAACGGTTGTTCTTTGCTATGCTAGATCATGCCTAATACAAGAGGAAGACGAGCCTGCACACCCGAGGAACAACCAACCAATGGGGATCTTTGGGATGTCCTTACTTTATTTGCACAAGCTATGGCTAATCAAGCCAACCACGGGGCCCAAACCCCTCAAGCGCCTACCCCGGCATCTCGGGTGAGAGACTTCGTGCGGATGAATCCCCTGGAATTCTATGGGTCTAAGTTAGATGAAGACCCTCAAGAGTTCGTTGATGAAGTCCACAAGATATTAGCTATCATGGGCGTGAGGTCAGAAGATAAGGCGGAGTTGGTGGCCTACCAACTAAAAGGGGTGGCCCAAATATGGTACAACCAATGAAAGGAAGAGAAGGGGGCAAACTATGTGGTGCATTGGGAAGAGTTCAAAATGGCTTTCCTTAATCGATTCTTTCCTCTTGAGCTTAGGGAAGCCAAATTGATGGAGTTCATGAATTTAAAACAAGGGTCTATGAGTGTGAGGGAGTATGCCCTCAAGTTTAACCAACTTTCAAGATATGCTCCACACTTGGTTGCCGACTCACGGTCTAGAATGAACAAATTCATGATGGGTATGTCCAACCTAGTAAGTGAAGAATGCCGGTCCGCAATGTTGATTAGTGACATGGACTTGTCCCGCTTGATGGTCTATGCCGAGCAAATGGAGGAGGAGAAGTTGAGGAAGAGGAGGGGTCATGAGGCCAAGAGGGCCCGTTTTGAGGGCAAGTTCCAAAGTCGAAGGGGAGGCCGGTTTCATCAAGGCCAAGAGTCTTCTCATGCGCTCCATACGGGGTTTGCCAATGACATTCCAAGGGCCCAAGACGTTGGTGGTATGGGTCCTATTGATGTATGCCCGAAGTGTGGTAAAGGTCATGGTGGCCCGTGCTTGAGAAATACCGGTGCTTGTTATAGTTGTGGGGAAATGGGGCACAAGGCAATAGATTGTCCTCGGAATCGCAACAAGGGTAAGGAGGTCCGTCCACAAGGTGCTAATGCGGTTTCTTTGGGGAGAGGGGGCCGACAAGATGGTGCCCCAAGGCACAATCAATTTTATGCTTTACATGGGAGGCAAGGGGTCGATGAAGTCCCCGACATCATTACCGGTATGTTGAAAATCTTTGACTTTGATGTATATGCATTAATTGATCCGGGTGCCTCTCTTTCTTTTGTCACCTCCTTTGTTGCCAAAAAGTTTCATGTTGAGCCCGACTTGTTGCATGAGTCATATAAGGTGTCTACTCCTATTGGTGCATATATTGTTGCTAGGAAGGTCTATAGAAATTGTCCTATTTGTAGCTTGCATAAAATATTGCCTTGTGATCTTGTTGAGTTGAATATGGTCGATTTTGATATTGTTCTTGGGATGGATTGGTTGCATGCATACTATGCTTCCATTGATTGTAGAACCCGTAGGGTCAAGTTCCAATTCCCAAGTGAACCCATTCTTGAGTGGGAGAGCCAAAATGTGGTAGTCAAGGGTAGGTTCATCTCTTGCATTAAAGCCCGTAAGTTGGTCTCTAAGGGGTGTCTCTATCACCTTGTGAGGGTTAGGGATGTGGAGTCCAAAACCCTTCTTATAGAGTCAGTTCCAGTGGTAAATGAATTCCTTGATGTCTTTCTTAATGACCTTCCCAGTGTTCCTCTCGAAAGGGAAATAGATTTTGGCATAGACCTCCTCCCCGATACTCAACCCATTTCTATTCCCCCTTACCGTATGGCCCTGGTAGAGTTAAAGGAGTTGAAAGAACAATTGAGGGACTTGTTGGAGAAGAGTTTTATTAGGCCTAGCCAATCACCATGGGGTGCACCGGTGTTGTTTGTGAAGAAGAAAGATGGGTCCTTTAGGATGTGTATTGATTACCGGCAACTCAATAAGGTCACCGTCAAGAATAAATATCCTCTTCCTAGGATTGATGACTTGTTCGACCAATTGCAAGGGGCTAGCCACTTCTCTAAGATTGATCTTCGGTCCGGGTATCATCAAGTGAAGGTGAGGGAGTGTGACATTCCCAAGACAGTCTTCCGGACTAGGTATGGGCATTATGAATTTGTAGTCATGTCCTTTGGGTTGACCAATGCACCGGCTATCTTTATAGACCTAATGAATAGGGTCTTTAAACCCTACCTTGATTCCTTTGTTGTGGTCTTCATTGATGATATTTTAATCTATTCGCATAGCGAGGAAGAACATATGGGTCACTTGAGGGTTGTGTTGCAAAGATTGAGAGAGGAGAAGTTGTATGCCAAGTATGAAAAGTGTGAATTTTAGTTGAGGGAGGTTTCCTTCCTAGGTCATGTGGTGTCGGGGGATGGTATTAAGGTGGACCCTAAGAAGACCGATGTGATTAGAAATTGGCCTAGGCCATTGACCCCGTCGGATATTAGGAGCTTCTTAGGCTTAGCGGGTTACTACCGGAGATTTGTGAATGGGTTTTCTTCTATTGCTTCTCCCATGACTAAGTTGACTCAAAAGAAGGCTAAGTTTGAGTAGACCGACGAGTGCAAAAGGAGTTTTCAAACCTTGAAAGATAAACTTGTGTCCGCTCCTATATTGTCACTACCGGATGGGCTTGAGGGATTTGTTGTGTATTGTGATGCTTCTAGAGTTGGTTTGGGTTGTGTTCTAATGCAAAATGGTAAGGTGATAGCCTATGCTTCTAGACAACTTAAAGTGCATGAAAAGAACTATCCTACGCATGATCTTGAATTAGCCGCGGTGGTGTTTGCTTTAAAGATTTGGCGTCATTACTTGTATGGGGTACATATTGATGTGCTCACCGATCATAAGAGCCTCCAATATGTCTTCACCCAAAAAGATCTCCACTTGAGACAAAGAAGGTGGCTAGAATTTCTTAAAGATTATGATATGAGTGTGCATTATCATCCCGGTAAAGCTAATGTGGTGGTGGATGCTTTGAGTAGGGTGTCTATGGGTAGCCCAGCTCATGTTGATATTGGTGATAGGGAAATGGCTAGGGAGGTGCATCGGTTGGCCAGGTTGGGGGTTAGGTTGGAAGAGGTTGGTAATGGTGGTGTGGTCGTTGTTGATGGTGCTAGGTCTTCCTTGGTTGATGAGGTGATAGCAAAACAAGATCTTGACTCTTTCTTGTTAGAATTGAAGGCCTTGGTGAAAGAGGGCAAGGTGGAAGTTTTCTCCCAAGGGGGAGATGGTACCCTTAGGTACCAAGGTAGGTTGTGTGTGCCTTGTGTTGATGGTTTGAGGGAGAAAATTCTTGAGGAGACTCATAATTCTTCCTACTCCATCCACCCCGATTCCACCAAAATGTATAGAGATTTGAGAGATGTGTATTGGTGGGGAGGCATGAAGAAGGACATTGCCAAATTCATCTCTGGTTGTCATAGTTGCCAACAAGTCAAGGCCGAACATCAAAGGCCGGGTGGCCTAACCCAAGACATAGAGATTCCTACTTTGAAGTGGGAAGAAATTAATATGGATTTTTGTAGTTGGTTTATCCAAGACTAGAAAAGGTTTTGATTCTATTTGGGTGGTGGTTGATAGGATGACGAAATCGGCTCATTTTCTACCGGTAAAGACAACATATGGGGTGGAAGATTATGCAAGGTTATATATTCATGACTTGGTGAGGTTGCATCGGATTCCTCTATCCATCATATCGAACTGTGGTACTCAATTTACTTCACACTTTTGGAAGTCCTTTCAAAGGGATCTAGGCACGAGAGTTAAGCTTACTACGGCCTTTCACCCGCAAACGGATGGACAAGCCGAAAGGACTATCCAAACACTTGAGGATATGCTTAGGGCTTGTGTATTGGAACTTAAGGGTAGTTGGGATGATCATCTTCCATTGATTGAGTTTGCCTATAACAATAGTTTTCATTCTAGCATCGGTATGGCTCCTTTTGAGGCTCTCTATGGAAGGCGTTGTAGATCACCGGTTGGGTGGTTTGAGGTTGGTGAGGTGGCCTTGTTAGGACCAGATCTAGTTATGGAGGCTCTTGAGAAGGTTAGGAAGATTAGAGAAAGGTTTAAGACGGTCCAAAGTCGCCAAAAGTCCTATGCCAATGTGAGAAGAAGGGCTCTTGAATTCTGAGTTGGTGATTGGGTCTATTTGAAGGTGTCACCCATGAAGGGTGTGGTTCGTTTTGGTAAGAAGGGCAATTTGAGCCTCAAGATACGTGGGTCTATAAGGTGATGAGGAGAATTGGCAAGGTAGCTTATGAGTTGGAATTGCCTAGCGAAATGGATTTGGTTCATCCGGTATTTCATGTGTCTATGTTGAGGAAGTGTGTGGGTGATCCGAATGCAATTGTGCCTCTTGATGTTGTGGGTGTTGTTGAAGATAATTTGACCTATAAAGAGGTTCCGGTACAGATTTTAGATAGACAAGTGAAGAGGTTGAGAAACAAAGATGTGACTTCCGTTAAGGTCCTTTGGAGAAATCAACAAGTTGAAAGTGCTACTTGGGAGGCCGAAGCGGACATGCAAAGGCGATATCCTTATCTTTTCCACTCCACTCAAGCCTAAGGTATTGATCTAAGTCCTTTATAAATTCTCAGGTCTTAAGTTCAGCCCCCATGTCATTGCATATATTCATGTTTAAGTTAACAAGTTCATTATAGTTTTACAACTATGTTGAAGTTTTTGAAATGAGGTGTAAGTGCATTATTGAATCCTTATGTGGGCTGAATTTGTCATGTTTGTGTCTCTCATGTACGTTTCTTTGACATTCGGGGACGAATGTTCCCAAGGAGGAGATATTGAAACGACCCCAAAAATGCCCGAAAATGTGCTTCGGAAACACCTAAAATTGTAATTTTCATATATCTCAAAATCCATGCATCATTTCAGAAATTAAACTTCATATTCTTATTCAGGGGGTCAAATTGAGTGGGAAATGGGTCTAACCCGAATTTTAGAGCAACTGTATCAAAATTTGAAAATCGCAACAAATGCGATTTTGAGGGTCAACTTTAAAGGGGCATATATCTCAGCACAAAAGGAACTGGAAGAACCTCAAACTATCAAAATTAAAGCTCTGTGAGTTAGCTTTCCAACGCAATTTGTTTCACCTCATTCCGAGTTAGGATGAAGGAGTTATGACCATTTTCATAAAACCTGTCTGGGCAGACCCGAAAATTCCAGTAAGCTGTATTTTTTTCAGCCTCATTTTTGAGGCTTAAGTGTTGGGACGTTTTTTTTATAAAAAGGGAACATATCCTATACTTAGTCATTTAACTTCAAAACACTCAAAAACACTCTCTAAGCCCTCTCCAAAAATTCCACCAAGATCCTCAACCAAATTCAAGGATGTCAAGCTCTAATTCCGGATTCAAGATTCAATCTCAAGCAATTCTCCATTCCAATCTTCATCAAGAATTCTCCAAAGTTGAGGTATGTGGATTTGATTGTGGAAGCCTTCCTTTCCACAAGTCTAACCATTTATCCTCTATTACTACTTCAAGTTTATGGGTCCTTATGGTTATTTATGAACTCTTGAGTATGGAATTACTACTACACACCCTATTAAGGTCTATTTTGCATATTATCATGTAATGGAATTATCATGTGATGTTTATGGTTTTCATGCTTCCATGATCAAATTATGAAGGTTGATATATATATGTATGTTGTTGGTGGACTGATTTATATGGATTTTGGAATTGGTTGGATTTAGTACTCTTGAAAAACATGATTTTATTTACATGAACAAGTAGCCCACCATATGTTTGATAAAATGTCATTTATAGAATTCTTAGGAAATCGAAGGTCAAATGTACGTACTATGAGTCGGATGGTTATATAATTATTGAAATGATGATGAAATGGATACATGTATATGATTTTCTCTATATAGTGTTGTGAGTCGACCAAGCCTAGCTCGGGGGGTTGTAGGCCCGGGTGCCTAGTACGGGGGGTAGTAGGCCCGTATAACCGTATCGAGGGGTTTGTACCTTGGTTGCCTAGTACGGGGGTTAGTAGGCCCGTATAACCATATCGAGGGGTTTGTACCTTGGTCCCTAGCTTGGGGGGTGGTTGGCCCGGGTAACCACATTGAGGGGTTTGTACCTCTTTCGCCTCTCCAAGGGGGTGGTAGGCCTTGAAAATACTATATTGATGGTCACTCACTACACATGTATGATGCCCTACTAAATATGATATTTATATAAGCATCATTATACATATCATCTCATTAATATGCTATCTATCGGGTACGATTATGCATTTTGCCTATGATGTCCATCTATTGTTGCATTGCATTGCATCCCATATACTTAGTACATTCAAACGTACTAATGCATACTCTATGCCTACATGATGTAACCATGTAGGGACCGGAGCACCGTCTGACCATCCTCCTCCGCGTGGCTAATTCGATTTTCTATCGAGCTTATTGGTGTGTCCTCCATTCCGGGGACGTTGCTTATGATCTCTTGCTATGTATAAGACTTTTCCTTTTTAATTATGTATTGACTATGAGAGTGAGCCCGGTTGTCACGACCCGGGAGCACCCCCTAGTCGTAACCGGCGTACTCGACCTCGAAGAGGTCTAATACAAGCCTCTTAGCATTCATTCATTGCATAGACACCAAAACCATAAGGAATTAAAAACTTTCTTCACTCACGAAGATACTTTCAATAAATAGCAAGCGGAAGACTTTCTAGACTTTATACAATATGTCTCAAAACCATCTAATACCTGAATATAACATTGGGACTAAGCCCACTCAAAACTTAAGCAAATACTAGAGAGACATAAAAAGAACATGTTGGTTATTGCCCTCGAATCTATGAGGACTCACCAAGTCTTCATCTTCAACTCTTAAAAACCTATCAAGTAGTCATGACATATCACCATCTCCAAATCCCTACACTTTAGTCAAAAAGCAAAAGAAAGGGGTTAGCACAATTAAGTACTAAGTATGGAGACCATGCAAGAAAATATGCACAACGGACATTTACAAGAAAGGTATGCTTTCATGTCCTTTGATAAAACCTTTCCTTTGCAAGTATAAGAGACATAATACAAGTCAACATTAACATATTAGACCATAGCCAACCATACATATACTTAATATAAATCCATATACAACTCATGCTTAACTTTAGAAGGACACATGTCATTTCATTACCATAGGACCTCTACCTAATATAACCTTAAGACACACTTGAGTGAGACAAGAAGTGACCGCCCACACAATCCTCTTCAAGCACACTTAAGTGTTCCCCAAGATTACCTTAGATAAGGACTTTATAGGCAAAGTGCATAATCATACCCGATAGATAGCATATTAATGAGAGGATATGTATAATGATGCTTACATAAAATAAATCATATTTAGTGGGGCATAGTACATGTGTGGTGAGTGACCATCAATATAGTATTTCCAAGGCCTACCACCCCCTTGGAGAGGCGAATGAGGTACAAACCCCTCAATGTGGTTACCCGGCCTACCACCCCCGAGCTAGGGACCAAGGTACAAACCCCTCGATATGGTTATACGGGCCTACTACCCCCGTACTAGGCAACCAAGGTACCAACCCCTCGATATGGTTATACGGGCCTACTACCCCCCGTACTAGGCAACCAAGGTACCAACCCCTCGATATGGTTATACGGCCTACTACCCCCCGTACTAGGCAACCAAGGTACCAACCCCTCGATACGGTTATACGGGCCTACTACCCCCCGCACTAGGCAACCACGGTACCAACCCCTCGGTACGGTTATACGGGCCTACTACCCCCGTACTAGGCTTGGTCGACTCACAACACTTATATAGAGAAAATCATATACATGTGTCCATTTCATCATCATTTCAATAATTATATAGCTATTCGATTCATAGGACGTACATTGGACCTTCCATTTCCTAAGGATTCTATAAATGGGCATTTTATCAAACACATGATGGGCTATTGTTCATGTAAATGAAATCATGTACTTCAAGAGTACTAAGTCCAACCAATTTCGAAATACATATAAATCAGCCCACCAACAACATACATATATATATCAACCTTCATAATTTGATCATGGAAGCATGAAAACCATAAACATCACATAATAATTCCATTTCATGATAATATGCAAAATAGACCATAATAGGATCATCACAAGATCACATAAACTCATTCACATCATACCTTCACATATAGCTTCATATAGGACTTTACATCTAGCCTCATATGTGTATAATAATACAACAATATAATAACATTCACCTAATGCCCTTCATGGCCTCAATTCACAACAATACAACAAATAACCACCTCCACCAAAGGTGGATCAAGCCAATTAATAACAATATTATTAATACTAAGAGATCAAGCCATCTCACCATCCTTTTCAAAGGCCATAAGCCACAATACTCAATTCCATGCCAATTATACAATATTTATCAAGTTTGATCAACTTACCCTCTTTCCATGGCTATCTTCATCATCCTCATCTTCCAACAATTTAACAATGATAATAACAACAATCAACTATACAAGCTAAGCTAAACAATATCCAATAACCAACATAAAGTCTAAATCCCAATTTATGACCATTCAAGGCTACTACCTCACATTATACCATTCAATAACAATTTCTAGCAACTCAACATAGCTAAGATCATATAAGAACAACCCACATCAACCACTCAATAATCCTACATCAATTACTCAAAATCATTAAACTCACTTTAGGCTAAATTTAAAGAATTTGAGAAGACATGGGTTCACAAATATTTCTTTCTTAAAACCATAAATAATCATTAATAACCACATGAAACATCATTTGAAATTATTTAATGCAAGAACCCATGCTTAGAATTCGAAATAGGATTTTTGTGTATTTGAAAACCTTGAAAACCTTTTGATTGGGCTCCTTGAAAGAAAGAATAATCAAGGATAAAGGATCCCCATACCTTTATCTTCAAGAACCAAACGAAATTGGTGAAGAAATCAATAGCCACCATCCACCCTAGCTCCATCTTTCACCTTGAGTTTCCTTGGGGTTTTGAGAGAGTTTTGGAGAGAGGGAAATGTTTTTAGGGATGGGAATGAATTAATGGTATCTAGGAAATAATATATACCCTTTGGAAAAAATTCGTCCAACACTTAGAAAAAAAAAAAAGGGGCGGGTGAACAGTAAATGAACAAGAAATCGGCTACTGGAAATTGCCTTTTTCTGCCGGACAGACTTTACGAAAATGGGCATAACTTCTTCGTCCGAACTCCGAATGAGGTGAAACGAAGTGCGTTAGGTAGCTAACTCAAAGGGATTTCCATGGATATATTATTGGCCACCAAATAATTTGTGTGCTAGGAGATATGACCCTCCAAAGTAGACCCTCGAAAAAGGCTTCACTTGAAAATTTTGGATTTTGATACGGTTGCTCTAAAATTTGGGTTAGACTCATTTCCCACTCAATTTGACCCCCTGAATAAGAATACGAAGTCGAATTTCCGAAATGATGCACGGATTTTGAGATATATGGAAATTACAATTTATAGGTGTTTCCGAAGCACATTTTCGGGCATTTTTGGGGTCGTTTCATCTTTGAACCTTTGTGACTTGTTCTTTGAGAATTTATCTTTAAACCTTTACTAGTTTCATAGTTTAAGGTATAAAGTAACTTCTTCTTGTGATATCTTTGATTTCTTTTTGGTATTCTTTAGAAGGTGATTAGTTTCTACATACTAATTATTGTCTTTAGTTACTCATAAAGCGGTCAAGATCCAAATCTATTGTTTTGATTCGTTTTCTCAAGTAAAGGCGTTAGATTTCTTCCATAAATCTATACGTTGTTACTTGGATCTTTTCAAGGCCTTAGAACATCTAATCCTTGGAAATTTGTGGATCTTTACTTCGAATTTCCCATATCTTTAGTTAGTTTTTTTTGTTTCTTTTCTTTGTGCTTCCGCATTCTAATATTCAATTCTCTATTTGTGTTCTCCCTTAACCTAGCTGTTATCAACGTATTACCTTTTGGATATAAAAATGCACCAGGTAGATACCAACATTTTATGGATAATTATTTTAATCAGTTAGAAAATTGCATAGTATACATAGATGACATATTATTATATTCACGAACAGAAGAAGACCATATAAGCCTATTAGAAAAATTTATTCATATAATTACACACTCAGGCATAAGTTTAAGCAAAAAGAAAGCCGAAATAATAAAAAATCAAATAGAATTTTTAGGAATACAAATAGATAAAAGTGGTATAAAAATGCAAAACCATATAGTACAAAAAATAATAAATTCTGAAGAAAACATAGACACAAAAAAGAAATTACAATCATTTTTAGGATTAGTAAATCAGGTACGAGAATATATACCTAACTTAGCAGAAAATCTTAAACCATTACATAAAAAATTAAAAAAGGATGTAGAATATTATTTTGATGAAAAAGACCAAGCTCAAATACAAAAAATAAAACTATTGTGTAAAGAACTACCAAAACTATACTTTCCAGACGAAAATAAAAAATTCATATACATAGTAGAATCAGATGCCAGCGAAATAAGCTATGGAGGAGTATTAAAATATAAATACGAGAAAGAAAAATAGAACATCATTGTAGATATTACTCCGGAACATTTACAAATCCCGAAATAAAATGGGAGATAAATAGAAAAGAACTATATGCTTTATATAAATGTTTGTTAGCCTTTGAACCATATATTGTTTATAACAAGTTTATTGTAAGAACGTATAATACGCAGTGAAATGGTGGATTACAAGAAAGATACAAGATTCAGTAACAACTAAAGAAATACGAAGACTAGTATTAAATATACAAAATTTCACATTTACAATAGAAGTGATAAGTACTAACAAAAATATTATTGCAGATTATATATCAAGACAAAGCTACTCAAACGGATTTAGACAATGAAAATACTGAATACAATGACCTTGTTTCATACAAAGCTAGATACAATGGAAAAAGAGCTACAACAGATAAAAAGTCAACAGCATGACAAGAAACATGCGAAGCTAAGTCCATCGGACGACTCAAAAATTCCAGAGCTAAAAGGTGACGATGGGAAACACCGAAAAATCCAACCTAACAGTTTGTTAAATACAGCTACAGGAACAGCTAGTACTTCTGCAACAAAGGATGAAAACAAAACAAAATATATCAATACAAATATGACTAAACTATTTGATAAACCATTTACACCAAAAATCCAAAAAGATATATTCATACCCCCTAAGGTCAATACATACAAAGAAAGTCTAGGACAGCATAAACAAACCCATAATCATGTGACCCGAGCCTATATAGAAAACATCCATAAAATACAGACCTTTTTAAACCAAAATCCTAGATCTACAAATACAAAAAATCCTCATGAAGATTATATTACCCAAAACCTACAAGGATACAATAAATTAATTGCACAACCAGGAACAAGCGCCAATCTAGTAGGAACTTATTACCATTATGGATTGCTAAACACAGTATATACTGCAACAGGAGACGAGATAGCTACAATTTCGGAACTATATAAAGCATTTATGCACTATAAACGAATTACCAAAGGAACGCTATTTTACATAAAATTCTATTCAGCACCAGCAGAGATACTATATGACGAAATAAAGCCGATTATACAAGTAATAAAAATAGGATTGACAAGGGAGATGATTATCCCAGAAAAAAAGAAAAACAAAACGAAATTCAAAAGATAGAAATACCCGAGTTCTATGCAAGAAAATGAATTATTGGCCTAGCCACAATACTAAATGAGTTAGCAACAAATTATTTAAATGGAAATACAATATGGAGCTACTACGCCAGAGAACAAACGATGATATATTCAAATTGTAGAGAAACAAGACCAGCAGATATGGAAGAGATAAGACAGTGGGTATTAAGCCTACTGAAACCAGAAGAAAAACCAACGACAAGAGCTATAAGACAAAACTTTATTTCAATGGAGCTAATGGAAAATTACTGCAAAACTATTGGACACAAATATCCGGATCAACACTATTCAAAATGCTACGGAGAAGACAATATAATTTCAGTTGTCAATCTGGAATAGAAATTGGCTGACAAGATAATAACAAGAAAACAAAAGCAAAGATAATGGAAGATAGTGGAAGAAGATAATGGAAGAAAAAGCTAAAGTGGAAGAAATATGTAAAGTTGTTTGTCATTTTGTTGAATAAATGTAAAGTTAGGAATATTATAAAAATTAGTACGGATGTAAAGTAGTGATAGGAATAGTATTAGACAAAATGTAAAGTAATCATAGTTAGATAAAGTAACTATAGGTTAGAAAAAGTAACCATGGTAAGGTTACTTATACTTGTATAAATAGAGAGTCATTAGGCAAGATAGAGGCAAGACTTTCTACACGGAAAGCACTGCCTTTTGTAACAAATATTCTCTCAAATAAATATTCTTCTCAAGCTAAACTTTGTTTAACAATGGATCAACACACTCAAGATACTCCATAGGTACATATATCCATCATTATATCTATAATCATGATTATGAATAGCTAAATTGCTAGATTCCTGAATATCATGATATTGATAAGATAAATTTATATTAAGTTGTTATATACTAGAATTATTGTCAAATATTTTTAAGTTTGTTAACATGAGGAAAGAAAAGAAAACTTCTGACTATGCCATCCTAAAGTTGAAACCGTAGGCAGGAGGAGCCATGAGGGAGTAAACACAGTTGAGGCGCTGTAGAAAGGGAGTATTTTCGAAAGTACGGTGTTAACAGTGACAAGAAAATGTTTGGAAATAATCTAGTTATAATAACCTGATATAAATGCTATCTGTCAGGATTATGATATGAGGGAATTGTATTAATTTGCTATTGTGATGATTGATATGACTTATTTACATGGTGAAATGACTTTAGCATATAAGATATTAATTTTGCATATACTCAAACCTATACCAAAGGAAATAAGACAGAACATATGGGAAAATATAGTTGAAGAAGAAGAAATAGAACTAATAAACCAAGAATGGTACGAACTAGATGAAATAAATAGAATAAACAATGAAATTATAGATTTTAATCTAAGTGACTTAGAAATTCAATATTCAGATTAATGATAAATCAAGCATACCTAGAATATTGGCAACAAACAATGACAGATATTACCTTGCTAAGTAATATGATTAAAAATAACATAGAAGCATTCCAACATACCCAGGACATAGAATATATAGAATATATATTGGAAAATATAAAAGAAATCATAAGACTAATACCTTTAAAAAAAATATATTATGATCGAATCCATGAATAAAATGGACCCCCCCCCCCCAAAAAAAATTGGTATCAGAGCTAGATAGTAAATATTCAGGTATGAATAATAATAATGAAGTATATAGATACGAAAAAATCAGGACAGTAATAACAAAACGACAAGAATTAAAATATAAACAAGAAAGACTTGAATATAATATATATGCAGGTGTATGCCAAAAATCTTTATTAGCATAAAGGAAAATAATATTTACCTTACAACATGAAATACAAGCTATAGAATATAAACTAAAACATAATTTAAAATGAATAAGGAAGAATTTGCTATAGAAGAAAAAACTTACGAAAATCCAAAAGGATTAAAAATAAAGATAATATTTTCAAACTTAGGAAGGAGATATAAAAAGATAGGTGATAGTTTACATTTAATGGTAGAAAAAAAAACGGTAAGATTAGAAGATAGCTTAACTGCAATGGTAAGAATAACTAAAGAAAATGAAGAAATAGATAGGAAAAAAGAAATAGAGACAATAAAACAACAAACAAAATTAGAACTACAACAGTTAGAAGAAATAAAAAATGATAGAATACTTGCACTAGAAAAAGAACTAGCCATGCTTAAAGAATTATACGCCACTAAACAAAAGGAAAAAGAAAAAGAAACATAATTAGAAATGGAAATAAAAAATGTTAAGGACCAATTAAACCCAGATATAAGCATTGATAATGTAGATATGGACGAAAATTGTTCAGAACAAGGTTCAGATATGAGTGGTATTATGGGATGTCATTCATACATTGCCCAAGTATAACTTAGAGTTACCTAAGAGATGGTTCTAATGTGTTAAAATGAGTTATTTGATGATCATGCCTATGACTTACGTTTTTATACTAAAAGTGCATGATGATTCTCAAACTCGATAAATGCATGCTTTTCAACTAAAATGTCCATTTTTGCATGATTTTTGCATGGTTATCATACTTAGTGCAATTTTTTGTACCAACACCTATTTTCTACATTTTTTCCAAAGTGTAGGGATTGACACTCAATTTGATTCCCCCTGTGGCTAAGAGCTTGGAATTGATCATTCTCCTTACTAGTTGGTGAGTCCTCAAGATTCAAGGACTTACGAGTCTTTAGTAGTTTCTTTCATGTCATTTTAAGTTTTGGATTATGTTAAAGGGTTGTGACCCTATTGTTGATTCAAAGATTGTATTAGATGGCCAAATGAGACAAGTTAGACTTCCACTTGCTTTTATAAAGTTTTCGATTGTATGGATAAAGGTTTAAACTCTGCATCACTTTTTTTATCTTATGTTATGAATGCTAAAGGCTTGTATGAGATCCCTTTAGGGTCAAGTACCCCATGTCACACCTAGGAGGTACTCCTGGGTCGTGACAAACTTGGTATCAGAGCACAAGATTTAGAATACCATTTTTCGGTGTGAAATTCATCTTATTAGTAGGTGAGGGATTCATGGTATTTTTATGATATTTTAAAAATATTTTTGGTAGTGTAGTAGTTTATTTTAAAGATTTTATTATAATATTCTTATACTAAGTGTCTTAGTCTTGATATCTCTTTAATATTATTTATGATATATTCTAGATATAGCATATCTTGGATTCTTAGATACATGTATAAATTTTCTTCCATTAATTGTTCTAATAGTTTTATGTCTTCCATAGCTTCTGTCCAATATTATAAATATTCGTAATCATTTTAATCTGAATTTATTTCTAAATCATACCATTCTATTCTTTCGAGGTCTAAATCATATAGGTTTATTTCATACCATTTTTGGTTTAATATATCTTCTAATCCGTTATCATTAAATATATTTTCTCATATTATTCTTCTTAATTCAATTATTTCTATATCTTTAAGTATATATAAGATTAAAGTTTCATAGTTTTTTATCATTTCATCATGTATGTATGTAATCATGTTCTTTATCATGCAGGTATTTTATTTCAAACTATTCCTTCCTATCATAATCATAATTGATTAAATTCATATTAGATCATTATGGACTAGATTATCTGTTTATCATGTTCTCCTGTCACTACTAGCATCGTACTTTAGAGGATACTTCCTTCTTATCAGCGCCTCAACTTTGTTTACTCCCCTAAACGGCTTTTCTCGCCTACTGGTTTCAACATTAGGATGGCATAGTATAAAAGTTTTCTCCTTGTTTCCAGCGTGCTAATAAACTAGAAATCATGATTCAAATAATTCTAATACATAATAACTAACATAAATTTACCCAATCATATATATGATATTCAGGAATATATAAAATTAGTTCCGCATATTTTTTGAACAATATACCTTTGCCTCTTGCTTATTCATGCTATCTGAAATATCTAGTTTGATTTCAGATTGTTGCTCCATTATCTTTTAAAATATTAGTTTTTAGTTGAGAGAGTTTTTGAAAGGGATTTTTATATATTAGGCATTGCCTGCCTTTTATGTTATGTATACATTCCTTTATATAGGATACTTTACAATCATGCACCACAATGCACGTACTCTCCTACTTAATAATGTCCTTAATTTTATAATATATCCACTTTCTGGCACACCACTTATCTACTTTATGACACACCTACTTATCTACTTTATGACACACCATACCTACTTTATGACTACTTTACATCTTTTTACTATTCATACTTTACACATGTCTACTACTATTTCTAATAAGTTAAATAACTTTATGACTTTTACATCTTTGCAATAATACGTAGATGACTTTAGCTTTCTTGACTTCTTTTTCTTTTATCCTTTTCCATGCTTATCTCCTTTTGCCCTTTGGATTATTCTAGCTGGACATCTGGTATCATATTATCTACTCCATTGCATTTTGAACATATGTGATCTAGATATTTGTGTTCAATTAACTTGCAATATCTAGTTAATAACTCTGCTGAAATAAATCCTGTCTTTAGTGCTCGTGTTGTAGGTTGTTCTTCTAGTTTAAGTAATGATAAAATCCATCTCTGGACTTCATCCATAACTGCTTTTCTTAGCTCTCTTGAATTGGAATAAATCATTAACTGATCTCTAGAATAATAACTCCATACATCATTTCCGTTTAAGTAATTATTAGCTAACTCCTGGATGATAGTTGATATACCGATTATTCTCTTATTAGCATAAAAACTGGGTATCTCAATTTTTTGTATCTCTGGTTGTTATCCGATATCTTCTGGTATTATCATATCTTTTGTCAATCCTATCTTTACAACATGGATCGGAGGTTTTATTTCTTCATATAGTATCTCTGCTGGTGCTATATAGAATTTTATATAAAATAGGTTTCCCTTGGTTACTCTTTTGTATGTGATAAATGCCTTATGTAATTTGGCATTCCACTTATTTCTTCTCCATCGTAGGTATATATTGTATTTAATAATCCATAATTGTAACATGTTTTGACTAAATTTGCATTAGTTTTTGGCTATGCAATCAATTTATTATATCCTTGTAATTTTTGAGTTAGATAATCTTGGTTTGGTTCTTTGGTTATAGTGGATCTTGGGTTAAGGTTAAGGTAAGTTTGGATTTTATATATATTCTCTATATAGGTACGTGTGATATGGTTATATGTTTTCTTGTCATAATGTAGGCTATCTGCATATGTAGAGTTTGTGGTTCCGTGATCAAAAGTTTTTTTGATATTTTTGGGGTAAATGGTTTTTCAAATAACTTGTTCAAATTTATATTCTTGTGCTGTCTTTCACTAACTTGTTTGCTTGTACCTGCAGTTGTAATTGAACAAATGTTATGGGTTTTAGGGAGTTTCCCAACGTCTTCTTCTATCTCTGGAATTTTTTCGTCTTCCGATCGACGTAGCTCTGCATTTTTATAGTTATGCTGCTAACTTGTACTATCTTTAGACTTTAGTTTTTGTATCTCATTGTCCATACTATCCACTTTGGTACAAAGTGTAGTAACGGCTTTGAGTTTATCTTCAATTGTATTTTCTTTTTCAGTCTGAGTAGCTTTGTCTTGATAAGTAATCTGCAATAACATTCTTATCAGTTTTTATTACTTCAATAGTAAATGTAAAATTTAATATATTTAATACTAATCTCCTTATTTCTTTTGTCGTTACTGAATCTTGTATTTTTCTTGTTAGCCACCATTTTACTTGTGTGTTATCTGTCCTTACAATAAATTTGTTATATACGATATATGGTTCAAATGATAATAAACATTTATATACTGAATATAATTCTTTCTTGTTTATTTTCCATTTTATTTCTATATTGGTAAATGTTCCTGAATAATATCTACAATGATGTTCTATTTTTTCTCCATCATAGTTGTATTTTAAGATTCCTCCATAACTTTTTTCATTGGCGTCTGATTCTACTATATAAGTAAATTTTTTGTTTTCATCCGGAAAATATAGTTTAGGTAGGTTTTTACATAATAATTTTATTTTTTGTATTTGTGCTTGATCTTTTTTATCAAACTGGTATTCTACATCTTTCTTTAATTTTTGTTGTAATGATTTTAAATTCTCTGCTAATTTTGGTATGTATTCTCTTACTTGGTTTACTAGTCCTAGAAATGATTGTAATTTGTTTTTCGTATCTAGCTATTCATTTGAGTTAATTATTTTTTGTACTATATGCGTTTGCATTTTTATTCCATTTTTATCTATTTGTATTCCTAGGAATTCTATTTGGCTTTTCATTATGTCTGCTTTCTTTTTACTTAGGCTTATGCCTGAATATTCTATAATATATATGAATTTTTCTAATAATCTTATGTGAACATCTTGGGTTTTAGAATATAGTAATATATCATCAATATATACTACACAATTTTTTAGTTGTTTAAAGTAGTTATCCATAAAATGTTGATATCTACCTGGGGCATTTTTATATCCGAACGGTAATACATTTCATTCATAAAGTCCTTGTGGTACTGTAAATGCTGTAAGTTTTTTAGATTCTTCTTCTAATTTTAAGTGGTAAAATCTTGATTTACAGCCAAATTTACTAAAGTAATTATATCCTTGTATTTGTCTTATTTTTAATATTTTATTTGGTATTGGATAATTATATGTTTTAGTTTTTGCATTTAAATTTCTATAGTCAATAACCATTCTACTTTTTCCTCTTTTTCGTTCACTATGTTTATTTACTATAAATGCTGGGTTTGTATGCTTCCAATTGCTTTCTTGTATGTACCCTTTTTCTAGTAATTCACTTATATGTATCTTAAATTTTGTTAAATTATTAAAACTATATTTTAATGGTTTTTGGGTTATTATACTATTATTATCAATTAGCTCAATTTTTATTTTTGTTTTATGTTTTTCCCATCTTTATAAAGGATCTTCACTATATAATAATTCTAATTTATCTTGGATTATTTTTACTTTATCTATAGAGAATATAATTAATTATATCTTAGGGTCTTTTTCTTTTATATTTTCTAATTTTTGTGTACTTTTTTCACTTCCTTTTATCCATTTTGTTGTTTTTCGTTTTTTGTTATTTACTCTTTTTGCTCCTATTTTTTGTTTACACGGTGTTGTGAACCACCAGTGTATTTTTGTTATTATATGTGGGTATAGTTTTTCTAAAAATGGCATTCCTAATAGCATATCTTTTGTAGTCAATTCAAAGTTATATATTTCCTTTATAGTTAATATCTTATCCCATATTTATATTTTTATATTTTTTGTCTTATACAAATCATGCTTCCTTCATTATTAAATCATGTTACTACTATCGGTGTTTTTAATTTTTCCCATTTATCTTATGGTAAACAATTGTATTTACATATATTAGCTTCTGCTACTGTGTCTATCAGGTGTATAATATCTGTTGTAATATCCTTCTATTATTATCTTTGCAAGTATATATATTTTCATATTTTTATCATACTAAATTTCTTTTTATTATTACTCTTTTATTTTCATAATTTATTATCAACTGTTTGTCTTCTAGATTATATGATTTTACTTGTTCTAGCCATTTTATTCCTAAAGTGATATTTTCATCTCCTTGATATACTTTAAACTTTATTATTATTGGTATTCCTCCAATGATTATTTCCTTTTCCGTAGTTTCTTCGGTATATATTAATGCTTTTGGTAGTTCGGGGCATGATTGTTCAGTAATCATTATTTCATCTTCCGTCACTAATTCTCTTGTAATATAGTTTTCTTCTTGTCCTGTATTTATTAATATAAAATATTTTCATTATTCCATTACTCCCGCTATGTAGTAATGATGTGGTTTTATTTCTTCTTCCATTGATTTTTGTGGGGTTTTATCTATTCTTCTTTGAGGTACTCATTTTTTATGATATTTGGGGTATCTCATTGTTTATTCTTTTCGATGTACTTAGTCTTTCTTTTACAATTTCTAAATCTTCTTCTATATCAATTTTATTATAACTATATTTATTATCTATGACTGTAACTATCATTTCAAAGGGATCTTCTATTTTTATTTTATCTATTTTATTTTTTGCTGTTATTTTATGTTTTGTTGTTAGAACATATAAGTTTTTTCATCTAGCTGTAAATATTTTACTTCCTGGGGCTAGTTCTATCCTTGACATTCTCCAATATAATACTAGTGATTTATCTATATTTTTATCATTTATTGCTACTGAGTAGCTAGCACTTATTATAAATTAAAATTTTTGGTATATGAGATTACCTTTTACTGCACTTATTATACTTTTTTCTATAGGTTGTATGATCCTATCATCTGCTAAGTATATTTCTATGGGTGTATCTATTCCTTCTCTAAAATATGCTTTTATTAATATCTCCGTTCCTCCTAAATGTACATATTTAATTGGATTTTTAGCCTTAATATCTTGTATTTCTTTATTTATTATTCGTTTGTTTATTATTGATATTTTAGCCTATCCTTTGGTGTATTTGCAATCTATGATATGTTCTCTTTGACTTACTACATAATATTCTTCTTTTTATCGTTTAAATCAGTTTCTTATTGTTGGTATTTCGAATATTTTTGCTACGCTTAGATCTAATTCTTTTCCTTTTATTTGTTCAAATATATTATTATCAAATATTATTTTTTGTTCTGCCGATTCTTCATCTTGATATTTTTCTTTAGTTATTATTTGTATATCTATTTCAGTCATTTATATAGTGTTCATTATTTGATTCTATTAATGAATTATTTTCCATTTCATTTGTTTCATTTTCTGATAATTCATATATGCTATCTTCACTATCTAATTCATAATCTACGTATTCTATTTGTGTATATTTTTCATTGTCTATTATTATTTCTGACATTTATTTTTTCTTTGGATTTTTAGAGAATTTACAATCTCTAGTTATATGTCCTAATTTTTCATAATTATAACAAGTACATTCCGTTAGTTTTCTTTTTGGTCTATATTGTCTTTTGGTTTTGTAATTTTTTACATAGTATCTTCTTCTTGGTTTTTTATATTTATATTTTGATCTATATTTTTTGTTATATCTCTTTTTATAGTATTTGTCCGTACAACCAAATTGGGGTGCCGCTTTATTTTTGCAACATACTAAGTTTTTTACTAGTATTTTCTTCATTTTTATTTCTTCTTTATGTTTTTCACATAGTTCTATAAACTATCATTGTAAGAATTTTATTCTGGCTCCTAAGGTATCTATTAATCTTGCTTCATTCCAACTTTTTATTACTTTTGAATTAAAAGGTTCTGGTAATTTTGTAAAATATAATTTTCTTATTTTTTTACTTTTTTTTGTGCTATATGTTCCTTTATAATAGTATTCTCTAAATGCACATGTATATTCATCTATATAACACATATTACATATTGCTAATTTTGTCATTAGAGTCCGATTTATGATTTTTTCTTTATTTTATTCTTCTACTTCTGTTGGCATACTACTAAATTCGTTTCTTATAGCTATTGCGTATTTATATAGTATTTCCATAGTTGTAGTAGCTATTCCATCATCAAATTTTTTATTACTTCTTAGAGTTTGAAAATTTTCATCTGATAAATTTTGTAGTCATAATTTTACTGTTCCTATAAGTGTTCTTTCTATATATCCTGGTGTTTTTGTCATTACTATTTTGTTATCTATTAATTGTTTTGATATATATCCCATCCATAATTTGATTGTTTTATTTATATCTGCTACACAGTCTAAATTTAGAAAATTATGTTGTTCAGTTATTGGTTTTGACGTCCATTTTTTATTTAATCTTTTATCTCATATAGTTTTTTCTCAATCATATTGTTCATAATTTTCATTATAATATTTTGGATTTAAATTTTTTGGATTTTTTACTTCTGATGTGATAGGTTTTTCATCCATGTCTACCTCTCTTATATTTATTTCTAATTTTTTTGTATTATCTATGTTTGCTAATAGTTTCGTATATGTTTCGCTTGTTTCCGAATGTTGTTCATCTAGATCATTGTCATTTATTTCATCAATTCTTATTTCAGGTAGATTATCTTGGTTATTTTCTTCTTTTTCTTCTAGTTCATCTTCTAATTGCAATTTTTCTTTAAATTTATTTATCTCATTTGCTAATTTTGTTTTTTGTTCTTTTTCTTTTTGTTTAATTTCATACATTTCTTTTAACATTGCCAGCTCTTTTTCTAGTTCTATTATTTTAGTATTTTTTACTTCTTCTAATTGTTGTACTTCCTTTTTTGCTTGTTGTTTTATTTTTTCTATTTCCGTTTTTCTATCTATTTCTTCATTTTCTTTTGTTATTCTTATCATAGCAGTTAAAACTATCTTCTAGTTTTACCGTTTCTTTTTCTAACATTAAACTTATATTGTCACCTATTTTCTTGTATCTTCTTCCTAGATTAGAAAATATTATCTTTATTTTTAATCCGTCATAGTTTTCATATATTTTTTCGTTTATGGCATATTCTTCTTTATTCATTTATAGATTGTGTTGAAGTTTATATTCTAAACTTTCTATTTGTATTTGTAGATATAGAATAGTTTTTCTTTGTGCTATTATAGATTTTTTACAAATTCCTGCGAATATATTACTGTCAAGTCTACTTTGCCTATGTGCTAATTCTTGTCTTTTCGCTATAATTTTTTCAGTAAGTTTTTGTCTATATTCGTTATTCTCGTTATTCATTGTATTTTTAAATATTGAATATATTTATATTATATTTTAGATATATTATCTATTAATTGATCTAATTTTTCGTTATCAGTTTTTGTGATATTGAGTTGTTTATATTTCGGATACAATTTGTTTAATTTTCTTCTTATTTTTCTTAATTTTCTACTAGTACGTTTCTTCTTATATTTCTTTTCATCCATATCTCTGATACCAGTCGTGCCATAGATTTTAGCTCTATAAAGTCCCTCTCCTAACCCTTTCTCTTGTGTCTTCAAGAAATGAATACACGAAGGGCTAACACAAGAAAAATGGAGGGTAAAAATGTCAATGAAGAAGCTCCTCAAGAGAATCAAGATCCTCAAGTGAATCAAGCTCCTCAAGCTAATCAAGCTCCGGTTAATCCTCTGGCTACGTCGGATGTGGAAGTTAGGTCGACTCTTCTAATGTTGTCTCAAGCCGTAACAACTCAAACCCAAGCTAGTACGGCCCAAGCTAATTGGGATGTTACGGCACATGTCTCACGACTCAGGGGTACCCCTAAGACTTAAGGAGTTGCATACAAGCCCTTAGCGTATCCTGAACATACGAGAAAATTTAAAACTTATTTAAGACCATACAATCGAAAACATTTTCTGAAGCAAACGGAAATCTTTACTAAATCTTTGTCTCAAACCATCTAACATAATACTTGAATAAAAATCTTGGGACACAGCCCATACAAAGTCTAAAACATAAAGAAATGACATAAAGGAATATAATGGGTTTGTCTTCGAAGCTATGAGGACTCACCAATTCTTCAACTCTTCTTGATCCTTGGAAACCTAGCCTTTAAAGCAACTCAATCTCCTCAACCTTACATTTGATTAGAATGTAGTCAATATGCGTTAGTACAAAATGTACCAAGTATGAAAGCTAGCACAACATCATAAGAGCATCTCAAAATGGTTAGTCAACATAAGACATAAGCATAAGAGATAATAACATATTCATAGCATAATCATCATAGTCACATCATGGTCTCCAGCATAAGCATCATATAAACATAAGTCAACATTATCAAATGTGTCTTGTCATGAAGGTAAATAACTTTTGTCCTTGTTTAACAACTGCTCTGAAGTTACTTCATAATCTCTTAAAATTGTCATGATCTGTATTATTGCCGAACTCAAATAAAATTATATCATTTACATAAGATAGATGATTAGTTATGGGGTTCCATCAGTGGAGGCCAAATCCTTTTATGTCCTGCTTTTCATTGAGATTATTTAAGTTTTTAGTAACTTTAATAACTATGACGAAGAAGTTAGGTGAGAAAGGGTCTCCTTACTTATGTCCCCTTATTAAATGAAAGAAACCATGTAATTGATCATTGATCAACATTGAATATCTATTAGCTCACACCTATCTCTATACAAGTCAATGATAACTTCTAAGAAAAATCCATATTTCCTTGATACTATTGTTAAAAACATCCAGTGAACCTGTCATATGCCTTACCTATATTAAATTTCACTACTACATTGATATTCTTATTTCTTAAATGAAAATGAATAATCATAATTATCTCATCTGCTAGTAGATCCTTTTCAATAATACTTATCCTTGTCACAAAATCTAACTAAATTGGAGAGACAATCATACACAAAATCTCTATTATCCTCTTATGCAACATTCTTGATACCAACTTATTAGTGAAATTGCTTAAATCAACAGTCCTGAGCTCTCAGGTCTTTGAATTCTTGAACATTCTCCTTATTAGCGATCAGACAAGATTGGTATGAGTGATGTATTTTGATAGCTTTTGTCCAGAAGGATATAATGTATCACAATGTATCTCATGTAGTTGGTACATTTGAAAATAAAAATTGTGATAGAGAATGCAATAACTATTTATACCTTATATTTCATTATATCAATTTCTCAAATTCTTGAGTCAGATTCTACTATTCTAACTTTATATTTATTTTTCATTAAAATTTATATTGTTTACATTCTTATTTCATAAGGTTTGCATACATTCTATCATCTCCAAATTTCACTTATAAGATTACATTAAATATATTATTGTTATTCAATTTCAATAAATTCATTACACAAAATGAATTAAAAGCTTGTCCTATGATATTGTATTGTTGCTTTAAACACAATGTTAGTTTGAATTTTATTTTATTATATTGTTTAAATGCATCGTCAGATAACAATGAAAAATTTCATTTTATATAACGACCGATTCGGTATGATGAAATCATAACCTTACTATTTTTTCTCGTTATTTATTTATTTATTATTTAATATAATAATTATATTATATACTGTACCCTACATTTTCCTAATAGCTATACCCCTTATTATTCTATTTTTCTTATAGATTTTATCATTAAAAATTATTGAAATGTGAGATCATATAACAACGGAGAATAATATAATCTATCTAAGTAAATAATATAATACAATACAATATAATAAAATATGATATATTACGAAATAATACTTAACAATTATTCAAACAGATGCAGCAATCCCATTTTATTTTTAATAAAAAAAAATAGTTTGCAATGCGTCATTGGAATTGAAAAGAAAATTTGGTAGTATTCGGGAAGGTTGTAGAAAGGGTTCTTTTTAATGTTAAAAAAAGAAGAAAAAAAGAAGAAGGAAGAGTGTGCGTTTCTTCTTCAAAAGACGAGAGTTGTGATTGTGTGTACAATTGACTTGTGAAACGCAAAGATGGCGGTGAATCCTCAACTATTTCCGAATGGGATGCCGGTGCCTTTCCTCAATGAACTCTTCGTCTTGGCCAGAGATGGCGTCGACTTTGAGGTCGACAAGATCCCCGGGTAACCCCTTCTCATTTTATTTTTTATTTTTTATTGATTGTGAGTATATCTCATCTCACTTGAAGGAAGGAAGGGGCTGAGGGATTTTGTGAGACCTGATGTTTTGGATGAGTATACCCCTTTTTATATCTTCTTTGGATACACAGTTTTAGCTGTAGGCCCGAAATAGGTAATTGTTGTTCGTTTCTCATGTATTGTTGTTCTACCACCATTTTTTGGAAAATAAACAATACCATAAATCCATTTGTCATGCTTTACTACTATGTACATCCTTTGTTAATCAGTGGAGAATTTGGTGGGTGGTGTAGAATCAGCATCAACGCACACCTAGTGCATCACCTTGCCTCTTCTTTTTGTATTTCCTCTCCTTCCTTGCTTTTATGTTTCTCTTAATTTTACTATTTGCTGGCAGAGTAGGAGCAGTAAAAGCAAAGGGAACACTCTATTTATCCAACATTCGGATGGTCTTTGTTTCAATTAAGCCTGTCGAAAACTTCATTGCATTTGACATGCCCCTGGTATGTATCAACCATTGGTGTTTAGTTGTAAGTAGCATATGCTTTACAATTCTGATTCGTCCTGTTTGCCATTTATTCATCATTGTTTTAGATTACTTCATAGTACAAAGATTGAGACAAATGAATTTGGTTCTTATCAAATAGGCAAATGGCTTTGGTTAGTAGAGAACATTTGTCCTCTTTTGTTGTTATCTTGAACATGTTGTCAAGAATTCGGGTTTTGCACTACAGATCTTCTTTATTATCTTTTTTTTTGTGAATTGTTAATTTGCTAATCAACCTATGTTACTTGGACCTCCAAAAATGCACCTGCACCCGTGTTATGTCTTCCAGAATTGCACCACTTTTTGAGGATCCGACACACTAGCATTTTTGAAGAGCCCAAGCAACATAGAACTCAACAATTTGGGGGTTGGGTTAGGAGGTATGAAATAGGAAATGAATGGCGTGACAATGATTGCTCATGAATGATGTTAATATGTCTTAATAGACCAAGAAATTAAAAGACGCTATCTGGACACTTACATAGTTGTAGGTTCGAGGTGTGTCAACTGTCAACCATCAAATAGTTTTTTACAACGAATGAATAAGATATCCTGGTGAAAAATTGCTTTAGTGCTATCTAGAAGCACTATTCTTCATTTCTTCCACTAATGATTTACATGTGAAAAGCAAAAAGTTCAAAGTATTTTCCGAAAAAGATACTAAACATTTTAATTTTTTAATTGTTTATTTGTTGTAGCTTGATTCATTTTGATGTCTACAAAATACCTCAATAAGAGATATGAATGGTTATATGCGATACTCCCTCCATTCCAATTAATGTATTGGTGATGGGGCACAATGTTCAAGGAAGAAAGGAGGAAGATGTTGGAACTTGTGATCTAAAATAAGCAATAGATATTTGTATGATTATAAATCATTTCATTAAGAGTAAAATAGACATCTTAAATTGTTATTAAATATAAAATGACCATTATCTTTGGGACAGACTAAAAAGAAAAGAGTGACACATAGGGACAATTTACCCAATTTTGATTCTGGGTGAATCCTGCCAATCAAGAAAATGAGGAATTATCACCAATTAGCTAAGCCTAAGCCTAAGCCAAATACTTTACAAAAAGAAGTGGACTAAAACTGAAGAAAGAGAATCTAATCTTAGAAGCACCCAAGGGTGTGGCCTAGTGGTTAATGAAATTGGTGGAGATATGAGGTCACTAGTTCTAATCACAACAGCAACAAAACTAGATTATTTCTTTTCATTTGTTGTAGCCTTGGTGGGAGGTATCTAATCTAATCTAAGGAAGCAAATTAAGTTGATCAATGGCTAACGAGTAAAGGAATCCAAGGGATTTCAAAGCCTAGGATTTTAATCAACTCAAGTCTAATCCAATGCATTGTGTAAACCTCACCAATTAATCCCAAGTCAATTTAATTACCCTTGAAAACCAATTACCCAGTTACCGCAACTACTCAATCCTTGATTACCCAATAGCTGTTCTCTTCAACAATCGTGAGCCCAACTTAGTAGATTATTTCTAATCTAACCAAGTTGCATTAAGCATATTTTAACTTTTGGCTACAAGAGTGAAGGATTAGCCCTAACCTCAATAGTGGAGTAGGATTAGTTGACCCTCAATTAACCCAGAGTGTTGTCAATTAATCCATGTCCAAACCTAACTCCTTTCCCCAAGGTGAATTATCTTACTAGGATATGTCATAGGGTTGATCACTCTCTTTGGAAAAAGGGAAAGCTACAAAGCACAAGTGTAATCAAACAGGCAAAAGGCCCGTTCATAAATAGCAAGATAATATTCAATACAGAAGTCCAAGAAGTAAATCAAAAACTGTCAGTGAAAATTATGCCTAAAATCATGTCCTAAATCTGAAAATGCATCAACTAAACCAAATATTTGATTACAACACTAGGAATTAAAGAAAACTAGTAAATTTCATTCTTACATTTAGAAATACTTAAACAAAAGCATCCAATCTTCAATCGCATGGTGTTTGGTTGTTGAATCCTTCTATCTAAGCTTAAAATTTAGCCAAAGATGACTAAAGTTACAACACATTGTTTTATTTATACCATAACAACTTAATAATACTTGATGAAAGTGGGTATATGGCGCCTGCCTTTTGCGTTTGATTTTCGCTAATAGCGAAATCTTGTTCAAATTTGCACTTTTCTGAATTTTCGATTGAGCATCGCTTTTAGCGATTCAGCTTATGCCAATGGTATTCCAGAACCACTTAGCTTCACCAGCGGTGATTCTGAACTTATGAATGGAGATTGGCCAAATTTTTGCTGCTCAATGGACCATATCGCTTTTAGTGGTTTAGAATGGTGCTTAGAAATTTCCTTAGCTTTTAGCACTTCTCTTATTACGTAAAGACCTGCACATTTGTGGCTCTTCTTGATCATTTTCTTCATTATTTCCATCTTCTCAACTCCAAATAAATTGCAACCTGAAATCATGCAACTTATATAAGAATCTAGCCATATTCATTTACTTAGATGAAAAAACTCACTTAAAGATGCAAATAAGTTGTTCAATTCCAACTTATTGATTTCTGTCTATTAAGGTTATATGAGGTTACTGGTGTTCTCTCTGCACTTCACCATTAATTGGCTATACTTCTGTTATGGTTCATGACTACTCTTCCCAATTAATTTGCGGATGGTTGGTTGGTTGTTGCATCACAAGCATCTTTTGTTAATGACGAGAATGAAATTTTACATTGGGGCATCTTGTGGGTTCGTGAATTATATTTTTCTTATGTCAAGAAGTTCTAGTCCTTTCTCTTTGGTTCTATTCATTAGAATTTTCAACTTAGACTTGCTTCTCATGTGGGGTCTATCACTGTTGTTACTTGTCTGCTATACAAACTAGATTTTGTTACATCTTGCTGTCTTGAGGAATCTCTTCTTTTTTTTAAAAATAAAAAAAATTGTGCCTGTCCATGTTGGATGGGTCTACATCCATGTATTCCTTGTTTGGAAGACTGATAAACTCTTTCCTGCTAAAGCTTTTGTGTTGTCATATGATTTTAGTTTTGAAGTAATGAAACATTTGGTATACTGAACTCCAAAAAGAAAGAATTATATGAAATTTGAAGTGCGACTTAAATTGGCTTTATTTTGCAGCTTTTTGTCCATGGCGAAAAATTCAACCAACCAATATTTTTCTGTAATAATATATCCGGACATGTGGATCCAGTAAGTTGAATACATTGATTTGCTTATTCATGTACTATTTGCCTCCCCTGACTGATTCTGCCCTACAATTACAGGTTATACCAGAAAATGAAAACAGGGCCTTGTACTCCACTCACTCATTCAAGATTTTGTTCAAAGAAGGTGGTTGTGGAACTTTTATTCCTCTATTTTTCAATTTAATTGCCTCAGTGAGACGATACCACCAACAGTCGAGGGAAGAAGCTAGAGTAGATCCTCTTCAAGCAGCACAAACTCCCGTGGATGAGATGATGAGACATGCGTATGTCACTTTATTTTCCCCCATTCAAAATAGACATCAGTACTAACAATTTTCTCAATAAACTGCTTAGTTATACATATGTTGTGATCTCTTTGATGATTTGTTATGTCTTGCAGTTATGTGGATCCTAATGATCCAACAAGAATTTTCTTGCAGCAGCCTAGTACAGAATCTCAACTCAGGCGTCGAACATACCAGTCAACCAGCTGAAAATCTTTCTAGTTTTCTTGTTTCCAGTTGATTGTTATTTCGACATGTGCAGATTCTCGTCTCTCTTTCCAGCAAAGTGACAACTATGTGTGTATGATGTCTATACTTGTATTCCTAGATGTTTGAAGGGATTAAAGACCACTTTACGTGTGTACAAATACCCAGTATTATTTATTTTGGTCCTGATTGGCTTTATAGTTTCCCTTAAAAAAAAATTACTTCTTCTATCTTTTGTATGACACTAGGTATAATGCTTGAGAAAAGAGAATAGATATTTGTGGTTTAATATAACTCTTTACATATTTATGTGGTCATAATTTTTTTTTAGAATAAAAGGCGAACAAGTATAGTTAAGTTGTTTGAAAGATCAAAAAGGAAAATATTAGCAAGGGGTTAAATATTGATTATACTTAAATAATTCAAGTTTGATTATTTATACTTCACAGAGTTCTTGGTCTTTTGAAACGTGTGGTACGTTTAACGCGAACAGCAATGCATTCATCATATGTTTGAGACATGAACAAATTTTACAAGTTTAGAAATTGTTATGGTGCAACAAAAAAAAATTGTTATAAAGAAATAAGAGATTTTTACTAAATAAAGTAAAGATAATGAATTATCGAATTTATCACATTATATAATTATAGTGCAACATTAACATTTTAAAAATATTTCAAGTCGTTAATTATTGTGATTTATAGTACCTTTTTACATGTATTTTGAATAGTATTTATTATTCCCTATGTTACAACTTATATGGATACAATCCAAGAATCTATCAAATTTTATATGGTTAAAATCTATTTCAAGTTGTTATTTATTGTGATTTGTAGTGCTTTTTATGTCACTTTCAAATAATTATGTTATTATTTTTTCTCAAATTATGTGACTCCGTTAGTATTTTGAGAGTCAATAAAACTTTTTTATCTTTTAAATTTAAATATTTTAAGTTATTAATTATCGTGATTTATAGGATTTTTTAAATGTAATTTTTAAATATCCAAAAGATCAAAAAATAAGTAAATAAATTAAAGCAAAAAGGTATAAAATTACATAAATGCCTCGGCTAGAAGCAAACATGGAACAAGAGGTCTTTTATATATATATATATATATATATACTGTCATTCCCATCACATACATTTTTCCTAAGCATTCAGACAACTATATATTTCACCATGTCTTCAAAGACTTCTAACAGAACAATACCATACCTCAATATTAGTTTAAAACATAGGAGTACTTTAATGTACTACGATGGGTGAAGTATCCCTTTCTCCTTCAATATAAAACAACAGCCAATGAAAATTCAACTTTAGGAAGTTACACAACACATCCAAGTCAGGTCGCCAATTCAACAAATACATGGTGGGCGTAAACTCAAGAGAGATTCTAATCTATCGCTGTTCATTGTATTCAACTCCTCATATTTCTAACAGATATATACAATACATTTAAGTGACTCCAACACATTAAATAGAATATACAAGACAACTCCACCCGCTCCCTCCTCACAAAAAATATCTATTAACATAGGCGTAACTTGGACTCACGGCTTCCTATCGCCGTCCCGTGAGTCTTACCCATAGAATATATCTAGAACATGAAGAACATCACAAATATGAGAGAGGGGAATATTGTCATGCCTGAATTAACGAAAGTACCGTGCCTTAAGCTCATATTAAGAAGTGATAATAGTTGTCCCTTTAATCCAAAGAGAGTATAGTATGAATTCTTGGCTTGGTTGAAGCAACAACTTAATTCTTGGTTGATTTCTCAACTAGGGATTTTGTAGAGAAGAGGGCTTGAAGAACCAACAAAAAGGACCTTCCAAAATAACTTAAGAACTGTCTCGAATGAAGTCAACTCGTCCATATATGTTTTAAAACGCTTAAACCGACTTTACATGTGCCAGCCACTTTCCAAGCACGACAAACTTATGCCTCTGCGCAGTACACAGTAAAACAAGCATATCTTCTTACTCTGAAGTCGTATAGATGTGAGTTTTTGTTCATTGGAAACTAGTCAAATATCTTAAATTTCATATATTATAGATCCTCTAACTCCGTATGTATTGGGTTATATACTGATTAACGTTTCAAATACACCTCATCCGATTCTAGGTGTAAACGATCTTTAACTGGTATAAAATCCAACAAGTGAGTTGGGGTCGAACCCACAGGGAGAGGTAAAAGTTGAATTCAAATATGAAGTTGTAAATGGGATTCAATCGGTTGTAGGAATGAAAATTATCGAAAACGCTTAAATAAATAAAGAGGGTGACATAAATTTCCAAAAGGAGGAATTGTTTGTCAAGTAACAACCAAAGCAATCACAAACACAAAGGAGGACTCAAGCAATTGAGAGATACTCAGGGGTATAACCGACTAATAATCAATTTTGCCAAATATGTGCTCGTCAATTACTAATAGCTTCTAAATCTTAGTGGGTAGGCTGGACCTTAGATGTAATAGCTTTCTCTCGAACCGCTATTACGATTCAGGTGAGCTCTCTTGAACCTCAACAAGCTTCGCACTATAAACAACCCAAAGCCTCACTTTACCTACTCTCTTGAGCTAGATAAGTAGAATTGAGTGTAAATGTATGGTCATTTAGGCTTAGTGGCTTCTACCTTCATGAAGTATGGCCTGAAAATCACACTTTCTCCTTCTCTTTCACATTTAAACATGTTCAAATTCCACCCCATTATTCAACTTAACATGCATCACCGAATACCCCGTTATTCTTCATTCTTTTCACACACTTTCTTACACAACTTTTTCTCTTTTCAGTCTTTCTCTTTTCTTTCTTCTTTTCTTCTTCTTTCTTGTTTTTTTATATAAGGGGTTCCATCTTTTTTTTTAAAAAAAAAATCCATCAAAGGGGGAATCTTCACACTTCTTGACTTTCCTTCTTTTTCACCACACCCCCAACTTAGGCTTTTGGCCTAAGTTGGATATTCAAACAAACTACTACTTCATGAAGGTTATGGGTGATGGGATAAAGAGGTCAAAGTTACTAACGTTTCTTCCAAGAAAATGATAGGCTCAAAAGGTGCCAATTAAGGTTCACCCATCTCACAAGGTTGTCCACAAAGAGGTATATTGTCAAATTGGCTCACTCTTCAAAATTCTTGCCTAAGATCATTTCAATTGCTCGCTTCACTTAATCAATTGGACCAATGGAGCAAATTCTAGGTGTCGTCAAGCACAATGTTCAAGACAACCTCACCACACAAAGCATTTGTTCAATTATCAAACAAGAATCCACATTTTCTAGCTAGCTTGCATTGTTCATTATAAGAGACCTAATCGGCAATCGGCTAGTCACAACGAGATGCTTAAAGTTTGCATATTGCCTATGTAACTTAGTTTGCCTCATCATAGCCGTACATTCATGTGTTTCAATTAAGAGCACTATTCAAGTCATCGGTATAGACCTTAACCGATACTAAAAAAATGCAAGGGAACAACTTAATAAATGCATCTACAGGTGGTATTCCTAACAAGGTTCCACCCCACAAAAAAAAACCAATATTGTCCTCAATGCAAAAGAAATAAACGGACAAGGAATAAAGATAAAAGTAATAACACTAAATGACAAGATCAGAGTTAGGAGAATTCTTCACCAAGTGGCCATTTAGTGAAGTAATGGAGGAGGCGTTGAACGAATCGGCGACCTGCATAACTGTATGCAGTTCACCAAAATATCCAGAATATCGGCTTTTCAATTGAGACCAAAAGGTAGTGAAAGTCGGGCTCATCGAACATCGTCGGTGCATCTCCCAGTGTCTTGAGTTCGTCACCCAAATTTCCAGAACACCAACCTTTCAGTGTAGGTCAGAAGGCGGTGAAAGTCAGGCTAGCCTAACCTTTTTGGCGCATCACCGAGTAAGCTTCCTGCTTCACCGAATATTCCAGAATTGTAGCCCCCCCTCCCTGAGGGAAAGGGGGCGAGCCAAGTCGCGATTGCCATCCCGTTCCGCGATTCACCGAAATGGCCATACCCTCACAGAATTTCTCATACCTGTACAAATATCACACATTATTCAAAACAACAAAAGCTTGGGTTTCCTCCCAAGAGGCACCTTATTTAACGTCGTGGCACAACGTTGAAATTCTCTCAAGCATCTTCCAAATACACCACTTCAATAACTGAAATATCATGACACTCACCGAAATAAAGCTTCAGACGCTGCCCATTCACTTTGAAAGCTGGACCCTCCTTACCTTTGACTACAATAGCTTTAAATGGACCGGACCTCTTTGACTTTAGCTTTCCTGGGAAGAGTATTAGTCGAGAATTATACAGTAACACAAAATCTCCAACTCAAAATTTTCTCCTAATGATTTTAGAGTCATGCCATTTCTTTATTTTCTCCCTTTAGAGAGATGAACTTTCATATTCCATAAACCTGAAATCTTCCAATTCGTTCAATTGATCTACTCTCCCTTTTGAAGCATTTACCCAATACAAATTTTATGCCTTTAATGCCCATAGTGTTTTGTGTTCAAGTTCAATCGGTAGGTGACAAGATTTCCCAAACACCAGTTGATATGGGGACATGCCAATTGGTGTCTTGTAAGCAGTGCGATACGCCCAAAGAGCATCATTTAGCTTTCGAGACCAATCCGTCCTATTTGCATTCATGGTCTTAGCAAAGATACTCTTAATCTCCCGATTCAAAACCTCGACTTGGCCACTCATTTGAGTATGATATGGTGTTGCAACTTTATATTTCACTTCATATTTACTCAATGTGGATGCAAACAACCGGTTGCAAAAATGCTAACCTCCATCACTAATAATAGCTCGCGGGGTGCCAAATATTACAAAGATGTAGCATTTTAAGAATTGAACAACATTCTTCATTCATTTTTGGGTAGTGCCATGACTTCCACCCATTTAAAAATATAATCCACAGCCACCAAAATATACTTATTATCAAATGAACTCACAAACGGCCCCATGAAATATATTCTCCAGACATCGAACAACTCCACTTCCATAATAGGATTAAGAGGCAACTCATGTCATTTTAACCCCCCCCCCCCCCCCTTGTTTTTGGTATTGTATGCATTTCTTGACAAATTCATGAGAATCATTGTAGAGGGATGGCCAGTAGTAACCACTTTGAAGAATTTTAGTAGCTATTCGCACACCACTATGATGACCACCAATCGGTGAAGCATGACAAACATTGAGAATTGTATTGACTTCCTCTTTCGGCACACATCACCGAATAATATGGTCTGCACATTCCCTGAATAGATATGGTTCATCCCAAAAATATCTTTTGACATCAAATAAGAACTATTTTTGTTGATAGAAGTTCAGGTCTTCCGGCATTAGCCCACACACCACATAATGAGCACATCATACCAAGGAGTTTGCGTAATAGTAGCCATGAATACTTGCTCATCTGGAAATGAGTCATTTATGTCTAACTCAAGCTCATATATCTCTTTTCCCTCAAACCTAGATAGGTGATCGACTACTTGATTTTCGCACCCTTTTCTATCCTTGACTTCAAAGTCAAATTCTTGCAGTAGCAGCACCCATCTTATCGACCTTGGTTTAGTATCTTTTTTTGCCATTAAGTACCGCAGGGCTGCATGATCAGTGTGAACTACCACTTTTGTGCCTAGCAAGTATGCTCGGAATTTCTCAAATGCATATACCACTGCAAGTAATTCTTGTTCCGTAATAGTGTAGTTACGTTGAGCACCATTCAATGATTTTCTTGAGTAGTAGATTGGATGGAATAGTTTATTGCGCTTTTGTCCCAAACAACACCCAACACGGTACCACTTGTACCACACAATACTTCAAAAGGTGTTGACCAATTAGGGATAATAATCACCGGGGTAGAGATTAAATTCTCTTTCAAACACTTAAAGGCTGCCATACATTCATCACCAAAGCTAAATTTCACCTCATTTTCCAAAATCTTGCACAATGGGCGTGCAATTTTTGAGAAGTTTTTGATAAATCTTCGGTAGAAACCAACATACCCCAAGAAGCTATGAATACCTTTTACTGAGATTGGTGGGGGTAGCTTCTGAATTAGCTCAGTCTTGGTCTTGTGGACCTCCTGTCCCTTTTGTGATACCTTGTGACCCAGGACTATACCTTCCCTAACCATGAAGTGATATTTCTCCCAATTTAAGACTAAATTGGTTTCCACACATCTTTGAAGGGCTTGCCCAAGGTGTACTAAACATGTTTCAAAAGAGTCGCCAATAACTAAGAAGTCATCCATGAAAACTTCCATTGAATCTTTCACTATGTCAGCAAAAATAGACAGCATACAACATTTAAATGTTACCAGGGCATTACACAACCCGAAAGGCATCCTTTTGAAAGAGAAAGTTCCATAGGGACAAGTCAAAGTGGTTTTCTCTTGATCTTCCAGTGCAATAGAGATTTGGTTATATTCGGAATAACCATCCAAGAATGATAACAGCTAGGTTAAGGGAGATCACAAATAGAGAATTGAATATTAGAATGCGGAAGCACAAAGAAAAGAAACAAAATAAACTAACTAAAGATATGGGACATTCGAAGGAAAGATCCACAAATTTCCAAGGATTAGATGTTCTAAAGCCTTGAAAAGATCCAAGTAACAACGTATAGATTTATGGAAGAAATCTAACGCCTTTACTTGAGAAAACGAATCAAAACGATAGATTCGGATCTTGACCGCTTTATGAGTAACTAAAGACAATAATTAGTATGTAGAAACTAATCACCTTCTAAAGAATACCAAAAAGAAACCAAAGATATCACAAGAAGAAGATACTTTATACCTTAAACTATGAAACTAGTAAAGGTTTAAAGATAAATTCTCAAAGAACAAGTCACAAGGGTTCAAAGAACTCTCTCAAATATTATTAATATCAATCTAAATTGTATTTAATGAATAAAAAGGACCCCTATATATATAGGAGAAGGGGTGAAAAACGTCCAAGACCCTAAAAGACAATTACAAGGACTCCTACTCTAGAAAGGAAATAAAGTAATCTAACTAAAAACAAATTTAGTACTTCTAGGAAAGCTATGGTACTTAGGATACCATAAATAGAATAAGGAAAATATTAATAACCTATAAATAAATAAAGAAATAAGGTAAATCCCAACTAGGAAAAGAATCTTGACAATCTTGGAAAGTTTGACTAGTCTTCTCTCAAAACTTGGGCAGAAAGCAACTCTTGTTGTGGCTGATTCTTGGACTTTTCTTGACCTTATTTGCACGAAATTGGGCCTTAAAATTACTCATCTTGGGGTTGAATTTGGGCCACCAAATAATTGTAGCATTTGGACAATTCCTCTTCCTTGGGCTTGAGCTCTTCTTCCCCAATAAGACACCTTTGGATCGGCGATTGAAGCCCATTGAGCTTATCATTGAACTCCTTGGTTTGAGATCTTGTTATGGGCCTCCTTGGAGTTTCTAAAGCTTCATCCTTGTCCTTCAATGGAGTAGTGCTTCCTTGGATGCTATCAAAGAAACAATACCGTCCTCGCTCTGAAAGTTGATCAAACATTTGATCCATAAAAGACATGGGAAAGTGATCTTTTTCAGTCCAAGAATTTAACTTTCGATAGTCCATGCATACACTACATTCGATTACCGGTCTCATAGAAACAAGGTCTTTTTTTATTTAGGACTACCGTGATGCCACTTTTTTGGGTACACATTGCACCGGACTCACCTATTTTCTATCCGCAATAGGGTAAATCAAACCTGCATCCAACCACTAGATTATCTCCTTTTTAACCACCTCTTGCATTGGAGGGTTCAATCTCTTTTGATGTTTGACACTCGGTTTGCACTCACTATCAAGTTAAATCTTGTGAGTGCAAATGCCGGTGGAATACCTATAGTGACATCGATAGTCCACCCTATAACCTTGATGTACCTTCTCAACACCTCAAGAAGCAATTTTACTTGCCATTCAACCAAGTCAGCTGCAATGATAACGTGCAAGGTGTTATTTGCCCCAAGAATGCATATCTAAGATGAGCGGGGAGAACTTTCAACTCAAACTTTGGTGGCTCTTCCGTTGATGTTTTGGTGGGAGGATTCTCTCGATTCTTTAGATTAATGTCTAGCTTCAATGGGTTCCTTGAGTATTCATCTAATCCCAATAGAGAGGCTACCACTCCATCATAACCTTGGATTTTGCTCTCATCATAATTCAAAAGAACAACCTCAAGAGGTTCATTCATACATATTAATTCACTTGCACTGCCACCGCTTCATCAATTACATCAATCGTTAAAACCACATGAATATCACTTGGGTGTTTCATTGATTTGCACACATTTAAAGGTGACCTCATCTTCATTCACCCGAAATATCAACTCCTCTCTTTCAACATCCACTAGCACTCTCCTGGTTGCTAAAAATGGTCTTCCCAAGATAATGGGAATTTCAACATCAATCTCACAATCAAGAATAACAAAATCATCCTGAAAGATAAATCGATCGACCTTGATCACCAATATGTCATAGAGTATTCCATTGGGGTGTTTAATCGAACGGTCCGCCATAAGAAGCCACATTGTTGTAGATTTCGGTTCACCCAACCAAAGTTGTATAAAGATTGCATAGGGCATCAAATTTATACTTGCCACCAAGTCACACAAAGCTTTAGAAAATTGGAGCATACCGACAGTGCATGGTATGGTAAATCCCCCCGGATCCTCCTTCATTGTAATCATCTCTCTGGTCATAATGGCATTACAATTGTGAGATACTTTGTGTAACGACCCTAAAAACAAATAAGTAAAACTAGAGCGTAACGTGTGTGTGTTTGAGTTTGATGTGAGGATTGAATGAGGTTTCATGTTATTCTATGTTGTCCAGAGCTATGATTTAGGGTTATAGGGTTAAACGTCAAGGTACGACCCCCCAAGGACCAACCAAGTGTCCTTGAGACCCTAAAGCCTAACCCCAAGGCTGGCCCTTAAAGCAAAAAGCTACAAAAACCTTGTGAACCACGGATACATGCCACGGCCAGTAGATTGATCTACGGCTCGTGGTCTTGCTTCATAGGTCAAGACCTCTTTTTGACAAGCCCCAGCCCCAGACCACGGACCAGCAGTACGGTCCGTGAATGGACTCACAGACCGTAAGTCTGGGGCATCGTTTGCACCTGTGTGTGCTGTCAAGACACGGCCAAGCCAAGGGTGGTTTGGTAAATTCCTCCCTTGGCTAGTTAAGTGTTTGGACGGTTATTTTGGGTTTATTAACATATTTTAAGAGTATTAAACATTTCAAATGGTTTCTAATGACAAATTATGATTGTGTTGATGTTTAATTGATGATTTATGATGAAAATAATCTATGAACCCATGAATTCTCTCAATTCCTAAATTGTACCTTTTGAAGTGGGTTTGATGATCATGAATGAATGTTGGTGGATTATGCCTAAATTGATTTAGATTGTTGTATTGAATCACTATTCATGCCTAATTATATTTGTTAAAGGTTTGTTGGTGACTTATGATCATGGCCTTGAAAGGGCAACTGATGACCTAATTTCATGTTGAGTTAGAATTATGCTTGAACTATTGATCCATTTGAAAGGTGGAGATGTTTACGTACTTTGTATATTGATCCACTTGAAAGGTGGAGGTGTTTACTTAGTATGTACATTGTGATCATGGCCTTGAAGGCATAGTGTGAGTAATTGAAGTATTATTATGATGTGGTATATATGAATGTGATGTGAAGGATATGCATGTGAGTTCAATGATAGAATGATGATCATGTATTGAATGTAAATGTGTTATTCTTGAAGGGTTATTTCTCAATTTGACACTCATGAATGAATGAATTGTTAATGTATGAATATAATGAGAATTATATGTTTGTAATTCTTATGAATGAGTTATGATCATGTTTAGAAGGAAATTGTATGAATGGTGAGGCTATATGTGAAAGGCTATTCTCACATACTCGCACACACTCATGAATGACTAATGAATAAAGGTCTATGATAATGTTAATAAATGTTGAGTCTATTGAAAAGCTATTCTCAATTGTACTCTAATGAATGAAAACACATGTTGTGAAAGGACTTTCTCATAATATGGGATTCTTAGGTGAAAGACTATTCTTATCTTTGAATCTATGAGCTTTCCAATGAACGAATATTGGGTTTGAGATGGATATTCTACCGTGAGTTGAGATGGGGTATCTAGTAACAATCTCTTATCCCATAATGAAAGAATGTAATGAATGTCAAGTACTCAGCGGGAAATAATGCCAAGCACCAAGTGGATTTGAAATGAGATAGAAGCCCTCACGTGAGTTGAGGCGGGGTTTCTAGTAGCAATCTCTTGAGATGGATGCCCTCAAGTGAGTTGAGGCGGAGTATCTAGCAGCAATCTCCCTATCCCATAACTAAGTGCCCACATAGGTCTAGCTAGTGGACCCACTTAAGCTAAAATGAATGGTCCTACCTTAGGAAAATAAGAATCCCTTATTCGGTGAGGGTGACATTGAGATTCCATGTCAAGCTCTCATGGTCTAAGTCGGTTAAGGCTTACCCCCACAAACTAATGAACTATGGCTTCTCAAGGATGCACTACTTGGTATGGGTGGTGGTATGGGACGCCATCTATGCATTGCCTAAGTAGGTTTTGAGAGGGATCATGGTGTGTTTTTTATAATGTTAATGAAATGAATGGACTCTTATGATGATGTTATGAGAATGTTGATATAATGTCAAAATGAATGAAGGCGCTCTTAATGTGATGAAGTTAACGAAGATGCTGACTTATATGCTTAAATGTAACAATACATGCTATACTTGGATTGTATTATGAGTTACTTCCTTGTCATGACTTATTGTATATGAATGTGCCTTATCTATAGTGACTTCAAAGGAGTACCTAGTGTGAGTAGTAGTATGGGATGCTACTCATACACTGAACAAGTATGACTTAGAGTTGTTTTAGATGTTGGTCTTAATGTGATGGTGTGACTTATGTAATGTTTATGTCTCTTATGTGCTTCATTGTGTAAAGGTGGAAAGGATGAATGGTAAGTTCACTTTTGGTGGCCTTAGGGTGGTACCTTAGTGTGGGTAGTGGTATGGGCGCTACCCATACATTGCACAAGGTATAGCTTGAGGGTTACTTGGGGTGAATGCTTAATGTGAAGGTAAAGGTTTACATGATAATTATGTTCTAATGTGGTTTAAATGACTTGTATGTTGGTTTTGGTTGAATAATATGCCTCTTATGTTTATGTTCATGAAAGTTTTATCAAAATAGCATATATCATGACTATAAAAAAAAGAGTCCTTTTAAGCATGTTTTTGCATGGCTTCCATACTTAGTACATCTAATGTACTAACCCATAGTTCTTCTCCCTTTTTACCAAAGTGTAGGGTTTGGAAATATTGGTGTTCTATGCTTGAAGGATAGGTTTCTAAGGTGCTTGAAGATGAAGACTTGGTGAGTCCTCATAGTTTCGAGGACAATACCCACTTTGTTCCTTTATGTCTTTTAGTTTATGTTGAAGCTTTTGTATGACCCAATGTTGTATTCAAAGTATTAGATGGTTTGAGACATAGTATATAAATTCTAGAAAGTCTTCCGCTTGATTTTAATGAAAATGTCTTCGATTGTAAAGAAAGTTTGTAATTCTCCTGTTTTTTCCTATGTTCTTATATTCAAGAATACTATGAGACATGTATTAGACCCCTTCGAGGTCGAGTACGCCGTGTTATGACTAGAGGGTGCTCTCGGGTCGTGAGAAACATGGTATTAGAGCACAAGATTGTGGAATGGTCTTAGGATGTCTCAAACCACATCTAGTAAAGTCTTGTTTATAATGTGAAGTGCGCCACATTATGAATATGAGGCTATTAGGTGTTAAGAAAGTTTCACTTCTTCATTCTTCAATCCGTGCCATAGAGTTTAACTCTATAATGTCTTTCCCTTATTCCTTATGTGATGGTCTTTAGAGTATGACCACTTGAAAGGAGTAGGTTAGAAGGTGTGAGGGAGGAAGGTTGGTTGTGATGCCAACTATGGCTATGTGACTTGATAGATTGAGATGATATATTGTGGTGTTGACTTTAGTATGAGTGGGTTGCTTTATGGTTATGTGTGATGTTGGTAGGAGGTTATGATGAGTTTTGAGGTATGTTGAAAGAGTTAGCGAAATGTGGTGTTTTTAGGAATGCCTAGGTGTGATGATTATGAAGGTTTAGTGATGTTTTGCTCCGACCTTAAAATTGAAAGAAGTAACGTTTAGAAGAGTTGGTAGCTTTCTCCTAAGTGGGGGATAATGTGCCTAGATGCTAAGGTCTTTGAGTATCCTTGATGTTCATGAGTTAGGCTTGATTGATGTTCTCACCTTAAGAGGTGTAGTGAGTTTGAGGAGTTTAGACCCGGTGTGGTAGACTCATATGAGACCTTGAGTGATGTGGTAAGGTTGATTGTGAGCAAGAGTTGCTTAATTAGGATTTAAAAGTACTGGTATGTTGATGGTTTCTTGTAAAGTTGTGAATGTCTTGATTAAGGTTCCTTTGTGGTGTTCATGATAATCCATAGTTGGGTTTACTCCTAAGTGGGAGATGGTATGTTGAGTAGTAAGGTTGTAGAGAGTTCCGATATCCTTACCACTTTCTTTATATGCCTATTCAAGCCTTAGACCAAAAGTTCCTTTTTGGCTTGTTTCATTATTTGGAATCATGTGTGACATTGTTTTTCCATGTTCTCCTTATGTTATGCATGTTCTTGATGAATTCTTGTTTGAAGGAGAAAATGAGTTTCCATGATTTATTGTTCCTCATGCTTATGTGCATTTACTATGAGTTGTCTATATGCTTCATGAGGTTAAATGTTGAACATGCCTAAAAGTGCTTTTGAGAGTAATTGCATAATGTGTCTAATGATGTTATGATGAGTATGATGTGATTTGGAGAAGGAAGTTCCTCCAATGAAATGAAAAATGTGAAGTTTTGATGCATAATGAATTTGTAGATGTAGTTCCTACCTTCTTGTTTGCATTGAGCCTTGTTGATGTGGAGTTGATGTTTCCTCCTACTTGTGTGCATTTGATTATGATGTTGCATGCATGATGAGCTGCTAGTCTTGAGTCGTTTTCCCTTAATGTGTTTTAAGTGTCATTCAGGGACGAATGTTTCTAAGTGGGGGATAATGTAACGACCCTAAAAAATGAATAAGTGAAACTAGAGCCTAACATGTGTGTGTTTGAGTTTGATGTGAGGTTTGAATGAGGTTTCATGTTGTTCTATGTTGTCCCGAGCTATGGTTGAGGGTTATAGGGGTTAAACGTCAAGGTACAACCCCCCAAGGACTAACCAAGGGTCCTTGAGGGGGACCCTAAAGCCTAACCCCAAGGCTGCCGCTTAAAGCAAAAAGCTGCCAAAACCTTGTAAACCACTGATGCAATCCACAACCAGTAGATTGATCTACGGCTCATCATCTTGATCCGTAGGTCAAGCCCTCTTTTTTCCAAACCTCAGCTCCAGACCACGGACCAGCAGTACGGTCCGTGAATGGACTCACGGACTGTGAGTCTGGGGCATCGTTTGCACATGTGTGTGCTGTCAAGACACGACCAAGCCAAGGGTGGTTTGGTAAATTCCTCCCTTTTCTAGTTAAGTGTTTGGACGGTTATTTTGGTTTTATTAACATATTTTAAGAGTATTAAAAGTGTTAAACTCTATTTTACATTCTATTATTTCAAAACCCCAAATCAAAACCCTTCCCTCCCAAAAAGTCTTCTCTCTAGAAACTCCATTGGAGATTTAAGGCCAAGATCAAGCTAGGGTTGGGGATTTCAAGGTGTTTCTTCTTCAATTTTCGTGGGGAATTAATAGCAAGGTATGGTAGTCTTGATCCTTGTCTAACTTTCCATTCAAGGAGCCAATTCAAAGGTGAATTTTAAAGTATGAAAAATCTAGGGTTTTACTCAATCTTCGTGGGTTCATTCATCAAACATTTTCAAATGGTTTCTAATGAAAAATTATGATTGTGTTGATGTTTAATTGATGATTTATGATGAAAATAATCTATGAACCCATGAATTCTCTCAATTCCTAAATTGTACCTTTTGAAGTGGGTTTGATGATCATGAATGAATGTGGATGGATTATGCCTAAATTGATTTAGATTGTTGGATTGAATCACTATTCATGCCTAATTATATTAGTTTTAGTTTGTTGGTGGCTTATGATCATGGCCTTGAAATGGCAAGTGATGACCTAATTTCATGTTGAGTTAGAATTATGCTTGAACTATTGATCCACTTGAAAGGTGGAGGTGTTTACTTACTATGTACATTATTATCATGGCCTCAAGGCATAGTGTGAGTAATATAAGTATTATTATGATGTGGTATATATAAATGTGATGTGAAGGATATGCATGTGAGTTCACTGATAGAATGATGATCATGTATTGAATATAAATGTGTTATTCTTGAAAGGTTATTTCTCAATTTGACACTCATGAATGAATGAATTGTTAATGTATGAATATAATGAGAATTATATGTGTTGAATTGTTAATGTATGAATATAATGAGAATCATATGTGTGTGATCCTTATGAATTTAGTTATGATCATTTTTAAAAGGTAATTGTATGAATGATGAGGCTATATGTGAAAGGCTATTCTCATATACTCGCACACACTCATGATTGGCTAATGAACGAAGTTCTATGATAATGTTAATAAATGTTGAGTCTATTGAAAGGCTATTATCAATTGTACTCTAATGAATGAAAAGATATGTTGTGAAAGAAATTTCTCATAATATGGGATTCTTAGATGAAAGGCTATTCTCATCTTTGAATCTATGAGCTTTCCAATGAATGAATGTTGGGTTTGAGATAGATACTCAACCGTGAGTTGAGGCAGGGTATCTAGTAACAATCTCTTATCCCATAATGAAAAAATGTAATGAATGTCAAGTACTCTGTGGGGAATAATGCCAAGCACCGAGTGGATTTGATATGAGATGGAAGCCCTCAAGTGAGTTTAGGCAGGGTTTCTAATAGTAATCTCTTGAGATGGATGCCCTCACGTGAGTTGAGGCGGGGTATCTAGCAGCAATCTCCCTATCCCATAACAATGTGCCCTCACCCGGAAGTCCATGAGTAGGACATAGTAATAGCAACTTTTGAATTATCCGCCAACTTTCATGAATTGGCTCCGCTTCTACCCAATTCAAGTTTTGGATGTTGTCCCGCAATTTTACCATCTTTGAAGGTGGAAAGAACCTCATGTAAAACGCTTCGCTCAGCTTCTCCCATGATGCAATAGAGTCTCTTTATAGCCAGACTAACCACGTGGTTGCTTCCCCCATTAACAAAAAAGGGAACAACCTAAGACGCACTGACTCTTGTGAGATACCCTTGAGTGAGTAAGGACTACATATCTCCATAAAGCTCCGAATGTGTTTATGGGGATTTTCATGATCTAATCCACCAAAAATGCCTCTAGCTTGCAAGAGTTGTAGCTTGTATTGGTCACATGGAATGCAACATGGTCCTCAACTGGAGGTAGGCAGATAGCACCTACGCCCCAATAGAGCTTCATTGGCACGCAAAAAATGGCCACCATCATCTTGGTGACAAAGTTGGTTCACAGAGCTTTCAATTGCGCTCATCCTGTCACCTGATCACCACAACTTACAATAAAAAGGTAAGTTGATTCAACTACAACACAAATAGATCACAATTTAAACTTCGGTAAGAGAATTCTATACACCACTCCCCAGCAGCGGTGCCATTTTGATTAATGTTTCAAATACACCTCATCCAATTCGAGGTGTAAACAGTTGTTAACTAGTATAAAACCCGACAAGTGAGTTGGGGTCGAACCCACATGGAGCGGTATTGAATAAACGTATCAGGACACTTCATACAATACTAAGTGCCAACGATCGTTAACTAGTAATATAGCCTAACTAAGTGAGTTAGGGTTGAGTCCCAAGGGAGTGGTTTGTAATTGAGAATCAATAGGCAAGTAAGAATATGCTCAAGTAAATCATAGCTAAAAACATTTATGAATAAAAGCATGGTTCAAATTTGGGGTGACATAAGTGTCAAATATCAGGGAGATTTGGTTTCAACTATCAGCTACAACAATAAATGACACGAATATAGAAAGTATAGACACGAGTTCTTGGGATGTGATTGGATTATGGGCTAAGGTAGACAATTGGGTAATTGCAATTAATAGTGAATGGTTATAAATCAGTGAATAAGCTAGACTTTAGTGGGGATAAATTTCTCTCAAACAATTTGGCCTGAATCAAATTGGTTTCTTTCGAACACCAATAAGCAGCAATTAAGAACAGCCTTCGCTTTAGTCTATTCTCTCTCTCGAGGTGAATGTGTGGAAAAGAGTTTAGGATTCACTCTCTCTCGTTGAACCCATGACAACCCAATACCCATAGACCATCGATTCAGAAATTTTGGCTTTAAAACCTCTCTCTCGAGCAAGCCAAAAACACGAAGTTAGGATTGTATTTGCAATTACAACCCATTAATTTCAACCACAATTACTGAACGAAATAAATTTTAAACAACATTTACACTATCAATTAGCAATACCTAGTAGCTAAATCAACCAATAATCACATAATCACACCCCAAGAATTGGGGTTTTATCTAGACATCATAAAAAGGTAAAAATCGTTACCAAATTGTGTTTCCATCAACTAAGTAAGATTGATATAGTCTTTACAAAGGTCTAAGATGAAGAATCTTCAACACCCACTTCCAATTTCTTAGAAATGGAAATCTTCAGAGCTAAGTAAAAATGTCTCTAAGCTCAGTTCTAAGCTCTCTAACTTGAAAACTGAACAATATCAATGATAAATTCTAAAGTGGATACTAATCTAAGAATTTAAAAATGTATTTATAGTCGCCCTAAAAGGTGGTGCAAAGTATCATTCGGCACAATAAGTCGGGATCGCCGATCCTCTCGGCGATCTGCACTTTGGTCAATTTCATTGCCTTTTTGCTTTGGCATTCAACATCTTTAGGTTTTCTACTTTGGGCGATATGGCACTGCATCGCAGAACCGTTCAACGACTCGTCGACTGCTCCTTTCTATCGCCGACTTGATTTTCTCCTTCAGGGCTTGGCACACTAGAACATTAGGCAAGACCATGGCCGTTTGGCAACTCACCCAATTTGGTTTGGTGATCCTCAGGATTTCTTTTCTTCGTTCTTTCAGCTGCCTTGTTCCATTTTGCTCAATAGTGTCCATGCTTTGTTCCTCAATCCAAATACCTGAAATTCAAAGATTTACGTTAGTTATTGGCACAAAATAAGCATTTGAGGACACTAAATATATTAAAATAAAGCCCTAAATGAGTCCAAACTGTGAACTCATCAACACCCCAAACTTAAACTTTTACTTGTCCTCAAGTAAAACTCAAGTTCAGCAGTTCAAAACGAATGTCTCAAATAGTGCTTCACAAGACTCAATCATGAATGCACACAAAAAGACTCAACTTACTAATGCAAAGATCAATTGTGCACTCAAAGATTCAAGTTGTGACTCACCATTATCAAAGAATCTCAAGCTCACAATACTTTCTTCAAATGCTAGTTCAAGCTCAATAAAAGTACTCAAATTCCCTCACACAAAGAATGATTCCATATTCACACACAATGGTTCACAATTTAAAGCTCCGTAATCAAATGCAACGCTCACACTCACAAAGATGAACACAATGCTTGATTTGACCCATAGGTTTGCCTGTTTTTCCAATCAACACTTGCTTCAACTCACTCAAGACAAAAAAGGTCTTTTCAAGGCTTGTAAAGGGGCTGAGTGCAAATGTATGGTCATTTAGGCTTGGTGACTTTTATCCTCATGAAATATGGTGTGCACAACACTTCTTTTCCTCTTCTTTATCATTCTCATTCAAGCTCAAAAGTCACCCATTATTCACTTTCCAAGGATTGTTGGAAACTCCATTTTCTTTGTATTTTCATAACTTTATTCCACAACTTTTTCATTCTTTTTTTTATATGGTGGGGTTCCATTTTTCTCAAAACCATGTGTCAAAGGGGACTTTCTTGCACTTCTTGATTTACCTTTTCTTTTCACCACACCCCAACTTAGGCTTTTGGCCTAAGTTGGCTATTCACACAAACAAAAAATTATGAGGATTATGGGTAATGGTTCAAGAAAGGTCACAATTTCATCAAGTTTCTTCCAAGAAAAGGCTAAGGCTCAAAGGGTGTTCAAACGGGGTTCACACACTCACAAGGAAGGGCACAAAAGAGGTATCATGTTAAATTGTTTCACATTCTTCAAAGTAGCCTAAGATCATATCAAGAGATTGCATCACTTAGTCAACCGGACCAATGGGGAAAATTCTAGGTGTCATCACACATGGTTCACAATAAGCTCATCACACAAGGCATAAACACCAATGTCAAACAAGACTCCACACTTTCACTAGTGTGCAATGTTCATCACAAGAGACTCAATTTGATACTTGGCTAGTCACAACGAGATGCAAAAAATTCATATATTATCTATGCAACTTTATTTGGCCTTATCATAGCCGCATTTTCACTTTTGTTTGGTTATGAGCACTATTCAAGTCATCGGTATTTATCAAGACCTATACTTAAATTTGCAAGAGAACAACCACATTCAAAACACAAATAACAAGTGGCACAATTTTTTTTGGAAGGGTCCAAAAATCATTTGCAATTAAAAAATAGGAGCCACAAGCTCAATCATCCACAAAAATAGTGTAACACACAATTATAGCTCAAAACCCAAATATATACACAAAACAAGAAAGTCACAAAAGGTCAGAAAAGGTGGGCCTCACCCCACCACAAATAAAATCAGTTGTCCTCACATGTAAACAAAAATATCCAAAAGTCAAAATAAAGTAAGATAGAGAGGGAGGTAAAGAAGGGATCCTGTCTACTTAGTCACTCCATCTGTCTGGGCATCAGTGCCTAGTGCATCAATCTGGACTTGGGCATCAGCCCCCGAAGTCACTTCAGAAGGGATAGCAGATTCACTAGGATCAACCAAGGGTGTATCCACCAAAGAAGCCTGCACATTTGTATCTACCATGGCCTTTTCAGTCTCAGTAAGGCCCTCATACGAAGCTTTCTCAGCCACCTCAAGCATATCCTCATCAGTCTCCGCCTCAGACTCAGGATCAACTATCTCCTCAACTCTAACCTTATCTCCGGTGGTAGCCGGAGGCATCTCTGGCACATCTGGGATCTCTATCGTTCCAAAAATCATGGATATGCCAGTGGACTTCAACTAATCCACATCACTCCTCAACATAGATATAACGGCCTTCAGTGCCGTCACTTCCTCGGTAGATCCTTGGCCACGCTCACACACCGCTATCCTAGTCACAAGGGAGTCAATGGTAGCACTTAGTGGTGTCACAACATCAGTCAGGGCAGTCTGGATCATGCCCAAAATGGAGGCCATGAGTCTGGCAGCTCGATGATTGGCAGAATGGGCAAGCTGCCCCATCTAAAGTAATGAAGCTTGGGTGAGCAGGGTCGGGGAAATAGCAGCAGCAGCATGTCTAGGAGGTAGTGCAGTAGTAGAAGAACCTGGAGTGTTAGAAGGTACAACACAAGGAGTACCTGAAGGCCCAGGGGCAGGAGTTGGCAAAACAACCTCTGCAGGTACTGAGTTTGTGTCCACAATCAGGGAAGCATCCACCGGGGATGCCTTCTTCTTCTTCTCCGCCTCATCTTTTAAATATTCCACCTCAAGAACTCGAGCCCATTTGCATAGCTCAGTGATCAACATCAAGAAGGGAAGTGAGGTCTGGCGTTGCTAGCCCCTCATGACCATCTCCTGTGCTGTAGTAATCCCCAGATTTATCCTTGTCTTCTTGATGATGCAACCCATATAGGCTGCCTTGGCTAGGCGGATAATCAACTCGTTCTGGGATGGCATGATAGTGCTGCTGATGAAACCAAACCAGAATCGGGCAGCTATGTTGAGATCTTTCTTTTCAATCAGTGCTTCGATCTCCAACCACTTGGGAGTACCGTCTTATATGAGCGCGGCCAACCATTTCTTCATATTATCCAAGAGTCTTTGTCATAATTAGATGCTAGCACTCGTCATCAATGTCACCAAGACACTCTATGACTGCATTAATAGCTTCAATATCACACTTGACCTTTTTTCCTCGGACAACTACATAGTCAACCAGTTTGAATGCTGCTACGTGCTTCTTTCTCTGTGGTATCAAGGCCCCATAAGAAGCGTAGAACTCCCAGATCCAATTTGGAATATATGGTCCACAGGGCTTGGTGAAGATTTAGAAAGTATGAGACCTTAGACAACGCATAGTATCGAGGTACCTATCAATCACCCCATCCGTGGATAGACGCTTCTCCTCAATAGTTGTCCTCATCCCCTATGTCTTTATTTTGTTCATAGACTTGGGGGGAGGACCCTGAACCGGTGGTGCAAGCACCACTACCTGTGCTAGAACTGGAGAAAAAGAAGTGGTGGGCTGAGGAGTTACGATCCTAGACGGATCATTTATTCTTTTTAAATGCAAATCTACTCTCTGTACTGCTACCAATTCATCATCATCAGAAGCTACAGTCTGAGGCTCCTGGTGCTCACCCTCTCTCTCATAAGTGGTGAGGTGAGTGGCATAGATGCCGTCATTGTCGTAGCTAGCCTCTGATGACGCTGGTGCTTTTCCTTTGCCTTTTTCCTTTCCACCAAATGTGGGAAGTTTTGTGGCTTTGGCCTTGGATGCAGCTGCATCCTCCTTTAGTGTTATCCCCTTAGCCTTCTTTTGGGGTGTCTTGTTTCTACCTGCAACCTTTGGTGTAGCCATGTCTGCAAAGCATCGAAAAAATTTAGAAACATTTTAATCAAAGGCACTGAAGAGTAATTGCAGACAGACTCACCGAACAGGTCGGTGAGTCACCGAATCGCTTTGGTGAGCTAGATTGGGCTCGCCGAAAGGATTGGTTCAAAATTCTTAGAAAAATTTGACAAGTCGGCAATGGGAAAGCCTTTCGGCGAATCACTGACATCATTGACGAGCAAGGATTAGCCCACTGAAAGTTACAGTGCAATTTAAGCTACCGGGGTACAGACAAAGGGCGATGAAGAAGACTTTCGGTGAGTTGCCGAGTGCCTTCGGCAACTTCAAGCTTCTCGCTGAAAGTTACAGAGTCAAACTAAAAGTATAGCATGAAATTAAAGGCGAGATGAGGACTTTTGGTGAACCGCTGAGTGGTTCGGCGAGCTCGACCCAGCTCGCCAAACAACCTAACAAGGCACTTTCAACCCAAATTCTCGAATTCAACCCTACAAACCACGAAAACAAAATCAAAGCATGCACTGCTAAAATTAAACTAAGACCCATAACACCCATTACCCCGAGATACTCAGACTTCTCCCTGTTTTGCCAAATTTACCCATTTGATGACTTTTGCCCTTAAGAATAACGTCACCCGCTCTATCATTGGGTAAATTACGTCATTTGACACAAATACGGGTTACTTAGACTTCACCCGATTAAACTCAACAACATGGAATCAAAACCCCAGAAGATTTAATTCATTTTAAGGCACAAAATTAAAGGAATTCAACATTGAAGGCAATACAAGCAAGGTATTCGAATTAAAACAAGAACATAAACATACTAACACTATCAGAGAGGCCCAACACATGACAACAAGATAAGATCATTTGCATAAGAGTTCAAATTTTTAGAAATAAATGCGTGGTTCGGAAAACTAACCTTTAATGCCGATTAAGATAAGATTGAAATGGTAGGCGACAATGTAATCCCAATCCAAGCACAAATCAACGACTAAAATACTCTAAAATGCAAAAATATAGAAACTAAAGTGCGGGCGTGAGTTTGTGAAGTTCGAAAGTGAGGAAAAGTGAAAGAGTTGGAAGTTTAAACCTTTGGCCTTTTAAAAACCGTCCAGTTCTCGCCCATTCGGCAACATTAGTCGTGCTCGCCAACCCACTCGGTGACACACTGAGTGGTCACTTACCTCACCGAGTTTTAATAGGACCTTTAGTTTAGTGGGGTTCCAAATGGCGGTTTAGATCACGATCACCAACCTGGTCGGTGACTCACCAATAATTTCTTGGGCTCGCCGAGTTTTACAGACTCCAATTTAAAATATTCTTGAGTCCAATAGTGGTCTAGGTTGGGGTCGCCGACCTCTTCGGTGATTTACCGACTGGACCTTTAGCTCGTCAACTTTCACTTTTCAACCACTTTTCATACTTTGACTTGCACATTCAACACCCCATTATTCTAAACTTAAAAAGAAAGTAAATAAAACTTGGGTTGCCTCCCAAGTAGTGTCTTAGTTAACGTCATGGCACGACGCAAGTCCACCTTGAAACCTCATTCTTGGTGTTGGCCATAGTGTCACTAAGAAACTCCCTTGTTGTCTCGGGTTTAGATGAGACGAGATATGACCCATTTGTTTCTCCAACTGTTTGATCGACACTGAATGGGAGGTGATGGTCTGGCTAAGGGTCGACGTGTCTTCTTTCTTCTCTTTCAAGATTTTGTCGGACCCCTCAACTTTTTTGAGGATATGAGAAAGCACATACTCAGACCGGCCACCTTCCGAATCCTTTGGATTTTGGTGCTCGTGGGGTTTCACATATCTATCCTTCTCCCCATCTTTCCAATTGGGATTTTGGTCCCTCAATTCTCGGTCACGCTATTTCCAACCTTCATCCCTACTCCAACCTTGGTTATCACCCTGCCTCGGGTAGTTTTAACGATAACCACCTCGTTGGTTGGCTAGGAAATTCACCTCTTCATTGTACAAAGCTTCAAACTTTACCTTCTCAGGATTAGCACACCTTATACCCACAACATTGACACCTCGAGCAGCAGCCCCCATGACATCTTTAGACAAAATGTTAAGTTGTGTCATGATCTTGGCCATGTTCTGGTCCCTCTCTTAGACTTTCTCCATTTGTTCCTTGGTCAATTTGAATGTGAGAGGGGAGACCTGGTCTTCATGGGTATTCCACGCCCTATTTATGGTAGTCATGCCATCCAAGAGCTGAGCCGCTATCATATGAGGTTGCTGCATCAAACCTCCCAGAGAAAGTTGGTCAGCGACACCCTTATTTACCGAATCAAGACTCCAATAACAATACTGCAGCAACATGTTATCAAGCAAGGCATGGGTTGAGCATTGAAGAACCAACTTCTTGAATCGCAGCCAAGTTTCATGAAATGGCTCGTCTTATAGACATTTAAAGCTCTGATTGCTGTCTCGAAGAGTCATCATCTTCGAAGGAGGAAAAAATCGCACTTGAAATGTAGTAACCAACTCCTCCCATGAAGTGATTGATTCCCGTGGCAATTCAGCCAGCCACTTGCACGCCTCTCCCATCAAAGAGAATGGGAATAACCTCAACCGAACCGACTCTTGGGAGATGTTCTTGAAGGAGAATAGTCCACATACATCGATGAAATTTCTAATATGCTCATAGGGATCCTCATGAGACAAACCACTAAAAAGACCCGTTAATTGCAAGAGTTGCAACATAGTACTCGTGATGTGGAACACCGTATTCCCTTCGGCCGGAGGCAAGCGAATGGCATCAATACCACCCATGAGATGGGGGTCATTAGCATTAGGCTAGTTGAGGTTTTCACTGTCATCTTGATGGCCTACTTGGCTTTCATTGCTGCAGTTCACACTCATACTTCACGTTTTAACACACAAACAATTAAAATAAAATTAAAGTTAAGTAAGTATCACTATAACTAACAACAACAAAATTCAACTTAACTAAAAATTCTCAAATAACACCAATCCCCGACAGCGGCACCATTTTGATTAAACATATCAGGACACTTCATCAAATACTAAGTGCCAACGATCATTAATTAATAATATAATCCAACTAAGTGAGTTGGGGGTCGAGTTCCAAGGGAGTGGTTTGTAATTGAGAATCAATAGGAAAGTAAGAATATGCTCAAGTCAATCATAGCAAAAAAAATTTACAAATAAAAGCATGGTTCAAATTTGGGGTGACACAAGTGTCAAATATCAAGGGGATTTGGTTTCAACTATTGGCTACAATAACAAATAACACGAAAATAGCAAGTATAGAGACGGGTTTTTTAGATGTGATTGGATTATGGGCTAAGGTAGACAATTGGGTAAATGCAATTAATAGTGAATAACTATAAATCAATGAATAAGCTAGACTTTAGTTGGGATAAACTTTCTCTCGAACAATTCATCTTGAATCCAATTGGTTTCTCTCGAACACCAATAAGCAGTAATTAAGAACAACCTCCGCTTTAGTCCATTCACTCTCCTGAGCAGAATGTGTGGAAAAGGGTTTAGGGTTCACTCTCTCGAGCTAAACCCATGACAACCCAATACCCACAGACCATCGATTTAGAAATTTTAATTTTAAAATCTCTCTCTCGAGCAAGCCAAAAACATGAAGTTAAGATTGTATTTGCAATAACAACCCATTAATTTCAACCACAATTACTGAACAAAATCACTTTTAAACACCATTTACACTATCAATTAACAATACCCAGCAGCTAAATCAACCCATAATCACACCCCAAGAATTGGGGTTTTAGCTAGACATCATAAAAAGGTAAAAATCGTTACCAAATTGTGTTTCCATCAACTGGGTAAGATTGATATAGTCTTTACAAAGGTCTAAGATGAAGAATCTTCAATACCCACTTCCAATTTCTTAGAAATGGAAATCTTCAAAGCTAAGTAAAAATGTCTCTAAATTCAGTTCTAAGCTCTCTAACTTGAAAACTGAACAATATCAATGATAAATTCTAAAGTGGATACTAAACTAAGAATTTTAAAATGTATTTATAGTCACCCAAAACTGTGCTGCGAAGGACCATTCAGCGCAATAAGTCGGGATCACCGATCCACTCGGCGATCTGCCCTTTGATCAATTCCATCGCCTTTTTGCTTTGGCCTTCAACATCTTCAGGTTTTGTACTTTGGGAGATATGGCACTGCTTCGCATTTGGTGACTCATCGACTACTTCTTATTATCGCTGACTTGATTTTCTCCTTCAGCGCTTGGCACACTAGAACATTAGGTGAGACCATGGCCGTTCGGCGACTCGCCCAATGGGTTAGGCGATCCTCAGGCTTTCTTTTCTTTGTTCTTTCAGTTGCCTTATTCCTTTTGGCTCAATAGTGTCCATGCTTTGTTCCTCAATCCAAATACCTGAAATTCAAGGATTTACATTAGTTATTGACACAAAATATGTATTTGAGGACACTAAATCCATTAAAATGAAGCCCTAAATGAGTCCAAATCGTGGACTCATCAAGTATAAGTTTGAATTCAAATATGAAGTTGTAAATGCTATCTAATCGGTTGTATGAATGAAAATTATCAGAAACACTTCAGTAAATAAAGGGTGTGACATAAATGTCAAAAGGGGGAATTGTTTGTCAAGTAACAACCAAAGCAATCACAAACACAAAGGAGAACTCAAGTAATTGATAGATACTAAGGGGTATGACCAACTAATCATCAATTTCGCAAAATGGGTGATCGGCAATCAGTAATAGCTTCTAAATCTTAGCGAGTTTGCTGGACCTTAGATGCAATAGCTTTCTCTCGATCAGCTATTACGATTCAAGTGATCTCTCTCGAACCTCAACAATCTTGGCACTATAAACAACACAAAACCTCACTTTACCTACTCTCTCTAGCTAGATAAGTACAATTGAGCTTAGAATTCACTCTCTCAAGCTGAACCCACAACAACCTAATGACTACAAATGCTAATTAATAAACATGGCTTTACACCTCTCTCTCAAGCAAGCATAAAACACTAAATAACCTTGAAATAAACATTTCAAGTTATCAAATTAACACCAATTATAAATCAAACCCACTTCAAAATATTAATAAGATCAGTAATTCCTAACACCCATATTAGCTAAATTAGACAATTAATTACATAGTCACAACCCCAAGTATGGGGGTTTTAGCTACTCATCATAGAAAGTAAGAATTCAATACCTATTACAGTTTCCATGGTTGGGTATTGATTTCCAACCCCTAACAATGATGCAATGTAGGTTTTTTTTACAAAACACACTTTAAAATATACTTGAAAGCTTCAAAAACTAAGTAAGAACAGTGTTTTTTTTGTTCTGGATGTGAGTTTCTCAATGTTTGGATCCCTTTTCTCTTTTAAAAAAGTCAATTTATACTTTTTTGAAATTTGGCCTTTGGGGTAACTCGGCAGATTAAGTCGGCCTTCGTCGACCAGTCAATGAATTGCCGATCACTCTTGTCCATCTCCCTCTTAACTCATGTTTTCATCCATTTTATGCTATAAATTTCAGTGGTCTATGTCTGGGTCACCAAGTGGTTCGACATTGCACCCTTTGTTCCTTTTTATTGCTATTTTGCTTGGAGCTTCCCCGATAGTCTTGTACACTTCGGCAGACAAAATCCCTCTTCGCCGATCCATTTGGTAATTCGGCAATAGGGAACACCGTTTGCCCAACTTTCTCTCGTCTCAGAAGTGGTGTACTATAAAATTGGGTAGGCTAAAGATTCGTTCGGTGAACCGCTGAGTTATCTTGGCGATCACCAGGATGGCTTTTCTCTACTTCTTTAGCTTGTTAGTTCCTTTTTGTCCGGTAGTGTCCTTGCCTTGCTCCTTAGCCCGTAATGCTGCAAATCAACATTCTAACATCAGTTTAGAGCATTAATTGAGCATTTTAGGACACTTATCCTATAAAAATAGAGCCCTTAATGAGTCAAAATCTTGGACTCATCATATACCTATCCCAAGTCAGACCATATACAATTATATATTACAAGAAATAATCCGTCTTAATGAGACCTTCAACTTGTACAATAGTTCCAAAGTTTCATTTGGCCTCCAACCTAAGTATAACACTTATTTTGAAGTAATATAAGTACCAAGAAATATGATCATCCATTTAAAATCTTATTCTCCCAATAACTCATCAACAAAGATTGTAAGGTGAAAATTATAATTTTTTTCACACATACATGTTAAGCTTAGTGAATTAGTCGCATTAGAATATATGGGGTATTACAATCTCATGATGAGGATGGAAGCTAGGGAGAATACTGATGTTAGTTCTGCCAAGTTGACTACTTTGGGGGCTGAGCTTACGACTCTTAGGGCTGATGTGGACTAGCTGAGGTCCATTGATATTTCCATTGTTTGTGGTGAGGTTTCCTTGCCAGATGTGCCTGACTTTGTGTCTCTCCTCCATGCTGGGTGTTGAGGTTCCTTCTATTATGTCTGAGAAGCCTTGTGTGGGTGTGATGTTATTGATGTTATTGTTGATGATTAGAGAGATGAGGATTGGTTCGATAATAATTTGGCCAAGGATACTAGTGAAGAGGAGATACAGAGAGAGGAGGACGAGCAACAAAATTTTATTGCTTGATGGATCTACAAGATGTCGAGGAGACAACAGTACATGTTGTGATGGAGGGATCTCATGTGGAGACCTTTGTGGTTGGCATATGTGGGGTGTATTAAGACCCCATTATCCCTTCTTAGATGTGTTGTGCACTGATGCCCCGATTGATGCTACACTATCGACTGTTGCTCCAATTTTGTATGGGAATTCATGTTCAGGATGTTTCTGTCTCCTCTAACACTCTACGCTTAAGACCTCCACATGCATAGTCTATCAGGGGGACTTTTATATTTCTTTTCTCGTACTTATTTTATTCCACATTTAGGACACTACTATTTTTAGAGGGGTGAGGGCACTTGTGTCACTATTCCCATGTTGGATTATACTTTTTTTATTTTCATCTTTAGTTTGAGATATTTGTAGTATTTTGATATTTTTGTTTTTATTATGATAGTGGTTGGTATAGCTCATTTTATATCTCCTTATTCATTTTCCCCATGAGTTTTAAAGTTTTTGAAAAGCTTGAGTTTTCATTGTTAATGTTCGAGGATCGATTGAGTTCAATATTAATGTCTTTAGTAGTACTTATGATGAGAAATGAGTTTATTGTTTGTATTGCAAGACCAAATCATTGTGTTTGCACTTTTGAATGATCTTTTTTACTCTTGTGTTGACTACCTTTATTTTGATGTGATCCTTTCAATAAACATGGAATCTAAGCTTTTTATCTTGTAGGCATATGCTTATTGTTTTTGTTTGAGGTACCTTGTGTGAAGTGGTTTTACTTGAAATCAAGCTTGTTCAATACTAGAATTTGCTTGTTAGTCTGATTGTCTAACTTTTGTGAATGCAAGAAATGTCTTGGGCACAAATTTTTAGAGGAAACCTAAATTTTCATACCTTTTGTGACTAGCTTGTAAGGGTGTGAAACCATCTTTGCACCATGTGAACATAAATCGTTTGTTTGCAATGATGTTGAAACCTCTTAAGCTAAATGGTGCCTAACTTCTCACCCATAAGTCCTCTTCTAAGAACTGGTTTGTTTGAATAGCCAACTTAGGCAAAAGCCTAATTTGGGGGAGTTGAAGGGTAGGAGGAGGGAAAACCAAGTTGAAGGAAAATAATGAAAAATGGAGAATCGACTTTAAAACGTGTTACAAAAAGAAGGAACCTCTTCTTATAAAAAAGAGAAAGGAATAATGAGAAGGAATATATTTAAATTTAAATGAAAAATAAAAGTATTACTAATAAAAGGGGTGCCAAATAAAATTATTGACAAGTTGATATTTGAATTCCCAAGTGAAAGAATGAAAAGAACTTCAAAAGAGGTGAAGATTATTGTAACAATTCTTTGATAAGGTTAAGTCACTAAGATAAATTGACCATACCTTACCCTCAACCCCATTACTAGACTAAAATACCCTTAAGATCTTGCATGAACTTGGTTGTTTGATGATTTGAAAATATGATCAATCCTATGGGATGAAGCTTGCATGTATTTATCTTTCGGAGAGTGAGTGTTGTATTGATTCCTAACTTCATTATTGATTTTCTTTTTGAGAGCATGGAATCGTTCTTGATGTGAGGTGATGAGTCAATGATTTGGACTCATTTAGGGCATTATTTTAATAAATTTAGTGTCCTCAAATGCATATTTTGTGCCAATAACTGATGTAAATCCTTGAATTTCAGGTATTTGGACTCAGGAACAAATCATGAACACTATTGAGCAAAAAGGAACAAAGCAGATGAAAAGAACGAAGAAAAAAAGACCTGATGATCACCTAACCCATTGGGCGAGTTGCCGAATGGTCATGATCTTGCCAAAAGTTCCAGTATGCCAAGCCCTAAAGGAGAAAATTAAGTCAGCGATGGAAAGAAGTAGTCGGCGTGTCTCCAAACGGTTTCGTGATGCAGTGCTATATCGCCCAAAGTTACAGAACTCAAGGATGCTGAAGGCCAAGGCAAAAAGGCGATGGAGCTGACCAATGGGCGGATCGATGAGTTGATCGGCGCTCTTGACTTACTGCGCCGAATGGTCCTTAACATCACATTTTTTATAACTATAAATATGTTTTTGAATATTTAGTTTAGTATCTTTTATCTGAATCTTTTTACATATCATCTATTTTTAATATATTAAGAATTTGGTATTGAGACAATATTTTCCTAACTTTAAGATTTGAAGATTTCCATTTCCGATAAATAGGAAGTGGGTGTTAAGATTCTTTATGTAAAGACAATATTAAACTTACCCAGTTTATGGAAACACAATTTGGTAACGATTTTTGCCTTTTAATGATGTCTAGCTAAAATCCCAATTCTTGAGGTGTGATTATGTGATTAAGGATTGAGTTAGCTGCTGGGTATTGTTTATTGTTAGTGTAAATGCTGTTTAAAAGTGATTTCATTAAGTAATTATTGTTGAATTTAAATTGTTATAGTTGGAAATGCAATTCTACCTTTAGTTTTATGGCCTGCTCGAGAGAGGTTTTTAAAACCAAGATTACTGATTTGATGGTCTATGGGTGTAACATCCCTCAAAATAAAGCAGGATAAAGTAGAGCTTCACATAGGTTTAATGCATTAATAACCTGTTAAAATAATGAAGAATAGCCTTTTTAGTCAGTTTAAAGAGTTTGGAAGTCAAACGTCAAGTGACGACCAAGACGTTCGGAAACTAGTCTTTTACGTGTTGGTGTGTTCTAGTATGTTGTTCATGTTTTTATGTGTTGTTTGGAGTCTAAAATCAGTGGAGGTGACCCTAGTGTCTTAATCAATGTTTTTAGGGTCAAAACATTCGGATATGATGCCCCGGGGGCCACCCTAAGGGTCCCCAAGGAGGACCCCAACCTTGGCCAAGCAAGCAGCTTGAAGTTATGCTTGGAGGGAGCATGTCTGCGTCGCAGACTAGCTCCACCATGGGCCAAATGTTTGGTCCACATCACGGACATGTCACAGACTCTTCTGTCTCGAAATTTAATTGTCAGAAACTTGTGGGAACAGCTCCGCGTCGTGGACTTGTTTCCCGATGAAATCTACGAAAATAAAACTCAAGTTAGACTTGTTTAAAGAGGTCCAACTAAGTGAGGGGTAGTTTGGGTAATATGTGGGTTATTGTTTTAAGTATTTTAAAGGTATTTAAACTTGTATATTGTATTTTAGAATTCATTCTTCCAAATCAAAGACCTTCTCTCCCCAAAAGTTCTTTCTAGAACTCCAATGGAGGCTAGGTCAAGTTAAAGCTAGGGTTGAAGGTTCCAAGTGTTTTCTTTTCAAATTTTGTGGGATTCATGAAGGTTAAGGTATGGGGATTCTTTATCCTTGATTCCTCTTCCATTCAAGGAGCCAAATCAAAGTGTTATTAAAGTTCTCCCAAAAACCCTAATTTCAATTCTAGCATGGGTTCTTGCATGAAAACCTTTTAAATGATGTTTTATGTTGTTATTAATGATTATTGATGGTTTTAAGAAATAAATCTTCATGAACCCATGTCTTCTCAAATTCTCTAAATTTAGTCTAAAGTGGATCTATTGATTTTGAGTAATTGATGAAGGATTTTTGAGTGGTTTGATGTGGGTTGTTCTTATATGATCTTATCTATGTTGAATTGTTGGAAATTGTTATTGAATTGTATAATGTGAGGTAGTAGCCTTGAATGGTCATAAATTGGGACTTAGCCTTTATGTTGGTTATTGGATATTGTTTAGCTTAGTTTGTATAGTTGAATGTTGTTATTATCATTGTTATTGTATTGTTAATTGTTGGAATATGAGGATGATGAAGATAGCCATGGAAAGAGGGTAAGTTGACCTAACTTGATGAATATTGTATAAGTGGCATGGAATTGAGTATTGTGCCTTATGATAGCCTTTGAAAGGTGGTAAAATGGCTTGATCTCTTAATATTGCTATAATTGCTTCTTAGGTTGGATCCACCTTTGGTGAAAGTGTTGATTGTTGCTTTTAAATTATGATTGTGGCCATGAAGGGCATTATATGAGTATTGTTGTATTATTGTGTTCATATATAAATGAAGCTATATGTAAAGTTCTATATGAAGCTAATAGGTAAAGTTCCATATGAAGCTATATGTAAAGTTTTATGTGAAGCTATATGTGAAGATATGATGTGAATGAGTTTATGTGATCTTGTGATGATCCTATGTAAAGTGGATAGCATTTTGATTTAAAGTATGATTTCTCATGATGTATATATGTGATGATGTTGGATTATAAAGTGTCCTCAAATGATAATGTTGTGACTTGATTAGTAGACTAAAGTGTCTCTTCTTGTTACTTAAAGTCTTGAATGCATGAATGTGTGAAGTGGTCTAGAACTAAGAAATGGTTCTCTTTCTATAAATGACAAAAGAGGAACTCTAGGCCAAGGCTTGAATCGGCATAACTAAGAAATGATGCCCTTTTATTAGTCTAGCTTTCCTAAGTAAATGTATAACCTTGAAGGATAGGCCTTAGGGCGATGTTCCCTTCTTGAGTGAAATGATAAACTTAGAGATGGATGGAGTCGGAACGGCATGAGAATCCTTATCTAAGAAAGTTAAATGAGCTATCCTTTTGAACCTTGATTGGCTATGACTAAGAAATGGAGCCTTTCTTGGGAAGAGGTACTATGAGTTGGTTGAACTAGAAAAGGAACCCTCTCTAGTACATATGTGATTGAATATTCTATGGGAAACAAGGCTAGCACTGAGTGGATGTGGTTAGGAAGGTGGCCTAGTTGAGTATGAGATTAGGTACAATGAACTTCCTTGGACATCCCCCAAACCATGTGCCTACATGGGCTGCTTACTAGTTCTACCCTTGGCAAGTAGAACAACCTCCACGGAGTAGGATAGACTCCGGATTCCATGCCTAGCTAGTATGGTCTATGTCGGTTATGCCTATTCCCAACATATGGGATGTCCACTATAGTTATTGGATAGGTTCTACAACGTGTAGGTAGTAGTATGTGATGCTATCTACACATGGAACGAGTAGGCTTTGAAGATACTAAAGTGAGTTCTCTAAGTCTAACGACTATTATGTGAAAGTCCCCTTATGTGCTTGAAGGTCTCCTAAGTGGTTTCTTAAAGAATGTTGGTCTATTGATATTATGTTGTAAGGGAAATGTCCTTATCTAAGGTAATCTTGAGGAACACTTAAGTGTGCTTGAAGAGGTTGTATGGGCGGTCACTTCTTGTCTCACTCAAGCATGTCTTAAGGTTATATTAGGTAGAGGTCCTATGGTAATGAAATGACATGTGTTCTTCTAAAGTTAAGCATGGGTTGGATATGGATATGTTGAGTATGTGTATGGTTGGCTATGGTCTTATATGCGAATGTTGACTTGTATTATATCTCTTATACTTGTGAAGTGAAGGTTTTATAAAAATGATATGAAAGCATATATTCCTTGTAAAGGTCTATTGAAGCATGTTTTTGCATGGTCTCCATACTTAGTACTTAATTGTGCTAACCCCTTTCTTTCTCTTTTTGATTAAAGTGTAGGGATTGGGAGATGGTGACATGTCATGGCTACTTGATAGGTTTCTAAGTATTGACAATGAAGACTTGGTGAGTCCTCATAGATTCGAGGACAATACCCTACATGTTCCTTTTGATGTATTTCTAGTATTGTGTTTAAGTCTTGTATGGGCTTAGTCCCATTGTTGTATTCAAGTATTAGATGGTCTTGAGACATCATGTATAAAGTCTAGAAAGTCTTCCGCTTGCTATTTTTAATGAAATGTCTTCTTTGTAAGGAAAGTTTTTAAATTCTTAGTGACTTTTATGATCTATGCGATGAATGAATGCTAAGGCTTGTATGAGACCTCCGAGAGGTTAAATACGCATGTAATAGCTATGGGGTGCTCTCAGGTCATTATAGTGGGTATTGGGTTGTCATGGGTTCAGCTTAAGAGAGTGAATCCTAAACTATTTTCCACACATTCAGCTCGAGAGAGTGAATGAACTAAAGCGTATGCTGTTCTTAATTGATCTCTTGTTGGTGTTCGAGAGAAACCAACTTGATTTGGGATAGATTGTTCAAGCGAAAGTTTATCCCCACTAAAGTCTAGCGTATTCACTGATTTACAGCTATTCGCTAATAATTGTAATTGCCCATTTTTCTCTCTTAGCCCATAATCCAATCACATCCCAAGAACCTGTCTATATACCCTTAATTTTGTGTTATTTGCTGTTGTAGTCGATTATTAAACTCAAAACCCCCCTGATATTTGACACTTGTGTCAACCCCTAACTTGAATTATGCATTTCTTCGATAATGCTTATTCCTATGATTGACTTGAGCATATTCTTACTTGGATATTGATTCTCGAATACATACCACTCCCTGTGGGATTCGACCCCAACTCACTTAGTTGGGTTATATTACTGACTAACAATCGTTGGCACTTAGTATTGGATGAAGTGTCCTGATATGTGAAATCAAAATGGCACCGCTGTCGGGGAGTGGTGTTATTTAAGAATTTTTGGTTAAGTTAAATTTTGTTCTTATTAGTCATAGTGAACTGATTTAATTTTAGGTTCATTTTGCTTGTTTATGTGTTGAAACAGGGAAGTATGAGTGTGAACGATAACACTGGTAACCAAGTAGGCAACCAAGACGACATCGAAAACCTCAACGATGTCAATGAGCCTAATGATAATGACCCCAATCTTATAGGAGGAATCAGTGCCATTCGCTTGCCTCCAGCCGAAGGGAATGCGGTATTTCACATCACAAGTATTATGTTGTAGGTCTTGCAATTGAAGGGGCTGTTCGGTGGTTTGGCTCACGAGGATCTCCATGAGCACATTAGAAAGTTTGTTGATATTTGCGGACCTTTCTCCTTCAAGAATATCTCCCAAGAGTCGGTCCAGTTGAGGTTGTTCCCATTTTCTCTAATGGGGGAAGCGTTCAAATGGCTGGCTGAATTGCCACGTGAATCAATCACTTTATGGGAGGAGTTGGTTATCGCATTTCAAGTGCAATTTTTCCCTCCATTGAAGATGATGACTCTTCGGGATAAGATTCAGAACTTTAAATGTCTAGAGGGCGTGCAATCCATAAGACTTGGCTGGGATTTAAGAAGTTGGTGCTGCAATGCCCAACTCACGGTTTGCCCGACAACGTATTGCTGCAGTATTTTTACCAGAGCCTTGACTCGGTAAACAAAGGTGTTGCTGACCAACTTTTGCCCAGAGGTTTGATGCAACACCCTTATGTGATAGCAAGTCAGCTCTTGGATGGCATGACTACAATCAATCGGGCTCGGTACACCTGTGAAGATCATGTCTCCCCTCTAATGTTCAAATTGACCAAATAGCAGATAGAGAAAGACCATGAGAGAGACCAAAACATAGCTAAGATCATGACAAAACTTGACATTTTGTCTAAAAATGTCATGGGAGCTGGTTCTTGAAGTGTCAATGTCGTGCGTGTCGAGTGTGCTAATCTTGAGGAGGCAAAGTTTGAGGCTTTGTACAATGAAGAAGTGAATTTCTTAGCTAACCAAGATGGTGGTTATCGTTCAAACTACCTGATAACAGCAGGGTTAAGGAGATCACAAATAGAGAATTGAATATTAGAATGCGGAAGCACAAAGAAAAGAAAACAAAAAAACTAAATAAAGATATGGGAAATTCGAAGAGAAGATCCACGAATTTCCAAGGATTAGATGTTCTAAGGTCTTGAAAAGATCCAAGTAACAACGTATAGATTTATGGAAGAAATCTAACGCCTTTACTTGAGAAAACGAATCAAAACAATAGATTCGAATCTTGACCGCTTTATGAGTAACTAAAGACAATAATTAGTATGTAGAACTAATCACCTTCTAAAGAATACAAAAAAAAAACCAAAGATATCACAAGAAGAAGTTACTTTATACCTTAAACTATGAAACTAGTAAAGGTTTAAAGATAAATTCTCAAAGAACAAGTCACAAAGGTTCAAAGAACTCTCTCAAATATTATTAATATCAATATAAATTGTCTTTAATGAATAAAAAGGACCCCTATATATAGGAGAAGGGGTGAAAAACGTCCAATACCCTAAAAGACAATTACAAGGACTCCTACTCTAGAAAGGAAATAAAGTAATCTAACTAAAAACAAATTTAGTACTTCTAGGAAAGCTATGGTACTTAGGAGACCATAAATAGAATAAGGAAAATATTAATAACCTATAAATAAATAAAGAAATAAGGTAAATCCCAACTAGAAAAAGAATTTTGACAATCTTGGAAAGTTTGACTAGTCTTCTCTCAAAACTTGGGCAGAAAGCAACTCTTGTTGTTGCTGATTCTTGACCTTATTTGCACGAAATTGGGCCTTAAAATTACTCATCTTGGGCTTGAATTTGGGCCACCAAATAATTGTAGCATTTGGACAATTCCTCTTCCTTGGGCTTGAGCTCTTCTTCTCCAATAAGACACCTTTGGATCAGCGATTGAAGCCCATTGAGCTTATCATTGAACTCCTTGGTTTGAGACCTTGTTATGGGCCTCCTTGGAGTTTCTAAAGCTTCATCCTTGTCCTTTAATGGAGTTTGGCTTCCTTGGATGCTATCATTCCCCTCTTCTTGAAGAGAATTCGTCCTCGAATTCAAATCTGCATCAAAATGGGAAAGATCAGAAACATTAAAAGTAGCACTAACTGGGAACTCACCAGGAAGATCAAGTTTATAAGCACTGTCTCCAATCCTTTCAAGGACTTTGTATGGCCCACTTCCTCTAGGATCTAGTTTGGTCTTTCTTTTGGAAGGAAATCTTTCCTTTCTCATATGCACCCAAACCAAGTCACCAGGTTTAAAAACAACATATTTTTTGCCCTTATTCCTTCGTAATGCAACTTCCTTATTCTTCTTTTCAATTGCAAGCCTTGTTTGTTCATGAATTTTATTCGTCATATCAGCCTTCTTCTTATCATCAAGATTAGCAAAATCATTAGTAGGCAAAGGCAATAAATCAAGGGGGGAAAGGGGGTTGAATCCATATACAACTTCAACTCCCTTAGAACTGACCACAAAACCTAAGAAAACCACACGATCCACACGTAAAAGTACACTTTTGAGATTAGCAAATAAACGCTGATTTCTAAGAACTTCAAAAACTTGTTTTAAGTGCTCTAGGTGTTCATCGAGATTTTGAGAAAAGATCAAGATGTCATCAAAATACACCACAATAAATGTTCCATGGAAATCTTTAAAAACATGATTCATTAGTCTCATAAAAGTGCTTGGTGCATTAGTCAAGCCAAAGGGCATAACTAACCACTCATATAGTTCATATTTGGTCTTAAAAGCAGTTTTCCATTCATCTCTAGGATTCATACGAATCGGATGGTAACCACTCTTTAGATCAATTTTAGAAAAGATTTTGGAACCATACAGTTGGTCCAACATGTCATCAAGACGAGGGATAGGATGGCGATACTTTACCGTTATATTGTTGATAGCTAGACAATCTATGCACATCCTCCATGTTCCATCCTTTTTGGGGACCAATAGGACTGGAACAGAGCATGGGCTCATACTCTCTCGAACAAATCCCTTTTCAAGCAATTCTTCAACTTGCCTTTGTAATTCTTTGGTCTCTTCAGGATTGCTCTTATAGGCAGGCCTATTAGGAAGTTGAGACCCAAGCACAAAGTCTATTTGGTGCTCAATCACTCTCAAAGGTGGCAATCAATTTGGAGTGTCATCAGGAAAAACATCTTCAAAATTCTGCAAAAGAGAAGAAACACTATTTGGCAAAGAAGGAGTTAGTTGTTCAAAATTAATCAATACTTCTTTGTAAGTAAGTAGTATTATAGGCAACCCCTCTCTCCTAGCATTCAAACACTCTTTGGCTTTTATATAAAGACTCTCATTTTTTTTTCCTTAGCCTCTTTCCTCTCACCAAAATATTTTATTTTTTTACTCACACCCTCTTTTACCTCTTTACTTAGATCGCTGCCCTCTCTCTCTTTCTCTCGGCCGTCTTTTTTTTTTTCTATATCTTGGCCTTTTTCTTTTCCCTCAAGCTCACTTTTTACCTCTCCCTTTTGTTTTCCCATTGTTTCCCTCAATCAGTTTTGATCTTCAAACACTTGATAAGGAGATAATGGTGCAAGAGTATACTTCTTACCATTATGCAGAAGACTATACCTATTCTTTCTCCAATGATGAGTAGTGTCCCTATCATACTGTCAAGGTCGGCCAAGAAAAATATGGCATGCTTGCATTGGAACTACATCACAAAGAATTTCATCTTCATACCTACCAACATTGAATGAAATCATGCATTGTTTGTTTACTTTTACTTCTCCACAATCATTCAACCATTGGAGCCTATATGGGGTAGAGCGCTTCATGCATGCAATTCCTAGTTTATCCACCAAGTATGAACTCACCACATTTGCACAACTTCCCCCATCAATAATCATAGAATAAGTCTTTCCTTTTATCCCACACATAGTATGAAACAAATTCTCTCTCTGCCCTTCATCAACACTACCCAAATTGATAGTCATAATTCTCCTAACCACCCCAATTATACCATCATTAGGCAGTTCCAAATCATCTTCCTCACTTACACCTTTTCCCCCTTCTTTTTCCCCCTCACGTTTTTTACTCTTATATTCTCCGTTCTCTCTAAGTAGGATGTTTCTTCTACTTGGACATTCATGCATCATATGCCCCTTCCACGACATTTGTGACATTGAATAGAACTTGAAGGTTTAGAAGATTTAGGATTAAAGGTTTTACCTCCCTCCTCAACTTTACCTTTACCTCTATCATCTTGAGGTTTGGAAGGAGCTTTCCCCTCTTGAGTTGACCATGGCTTCTTAGAGATAGTGTTTGGTCGACTTCTCCATGAGTTATTTTGCCGCTTTTTCTCAATTTGTTTTTCAACTTTTACATACAAATCAACTAACTCATCTAAAGTTACATATTGTTGTATCTCTACTACATTAGCTATTTCTGTATTTAAACCATTTAAAAATCTAGCTATTGTAGCCTCTTCTTCCTCCATGCAGTTAGCTTGGATCATAGCCATATCCATGCTTTTGAAGTACTCATCCACCGACATAGAACCTTGCTTTAAGTGTTGAAGGCGAGACTGTAGATCTCTTTGGAAGTATGATGGAATAAATCACTTCCTCATTACCCTCTTCATCTCTACCCACGTAGCAATAGGTGGCAACTCTTCTTGCAATCTGTCCCTAGCAAGCTTTTTCCACCAAGAAGCAGCATAATCAGAAAACTCAACAACAGCAAGTTTAACTTTCTTACCCTCAGAGTAGTTATGGCAATCAAAGATGGCTTCAACTCGTCTCTCCCAATCAAGGTACAAGTCTGGATCCCTTGTCCCCTTGAAAGATGGCATCTTCATCTTTATTCTATTTATATTATCATCTTCTACTCTACCTCTTTGTCCCCTCCTATCTCTTCTTTCTAGATTATATCCATGTATTTGTCTTATCTTTAATATTTTATTTGGTATTGGGTAATTATATGTTTTAGTTTTTGGATTTTAAATTTCTATAATCAATAACCATTCTACTTTTTTCTCTTTTTTGTTCACTATGTGTATTTATTATAAATGTTGGGCGTGTATGCTTACTATTACTTTGTTGTATATATCCTTTTCTAGTAATTCACTTATATGTATATTAAATTCTGTTAAATCATTAAAATTATACTTTAGTGGTTTTTGTGTTATTATACTATTATTACCAATTAGTTCAATTTTTATTTTTGTTTTATGTTTTTTCCATCCTTGTAAAGGATCTTCACTATATAGTAATTCTAATTTGTCTTGAATTATTTTTACTTTGTCTATGGAAAATATAATTAATTCTATTTTAGGGTCTTCTTCTTTTATATTTTCTAATTTTTGTGTTATTTTTTCACTTCCTTTTATCCATTCTGTTGTTTTTAGTTTTTTAATATGTACTCTTTTTGCTCCTACTTTGTGTTTACGTGGTGTTGTGAACCACTAGTGTATTTTTGTTATTATATGTGGATATAATTTTTCTAAAAATGGTATTCCTAATAACATATCTTTTGTTGTAAATTCAAAGTTATACATTTCTTCTATGGTTAATATTTTATCCCATATTTCTATTTTTATATTCCTTGCTTTATATGTGATCATACTTCCTTCATTATTAAATCAAGTTACTACTAATCAGTGTTTTCAATTTTCCCATTTATCTTCTGGTAAACAATTGTATTTACATATATTAGCTTCCGCTCCTGTATCTATCATTGGTGTATAATATATGTTGTAATTTCCATTAATGGACGACTAACTCGTGCCATGGTAGACTCCAGGGCCAAAGATAACATCATGAGTAATACGGCGGCACCAAGGTTGGGGCTAAGTTATAATCCAAGAAACACCCGCCTCAAGACGGTCAACGCACCCCCAACTCCCATGGTTGGAGTTGCCCAAGGACTAAGCATTACGTTGGGAAAATGGCAAGGTTAGACCAACTTTACCGTAGCTCCTTTAGATATCTTTGACATATTTCTTAGCCAAGAGTTCTTCCAGAGATTACATACGATGATCGACCCCTACCTCCAACGACTCATGGTCATGGAGCGGGACAGTTCATGCATGGTACCTTTAGTCAAGATTCCAAAGAAGGAAGAACATGCCCACTTGTCCGCCATGCAGATTGTGAAGGGCCTGAATAATGGAGAGCCGATGTTCATAGCCACAATTGCAAGTTCGGGAGAAGACAATGGTGCTAAGGAGTCTTTGCCATCGTTTGTAGAAAAGGTCCTTGAAGAAAACAAAGACGTGATGCCAGAGGATCTGCCGAAGACTCTACCTCCTAGACGCAAGGTAGATCACAAGATTGAGTTGGAGGTGGTAGCTAAGCCACGCACACATGCACCTTACCGTATTACTCCACTCGAGTTAGAAGAGCTAAGGAAGCAATTGAAGGAACTCCCCGAGGCAGATCACATTCGCCCGTCCAAAGCACCTTATGGCGCGCCGGTCTTATTTCAAAAGAAGAAGGACGGATCATTGTGCTTATGTATCAACTATTGGGAGCCCAATAAGATAATAATTAAGAACAAGTATCCTATCCCACTCATTGCAGATTTGTTTGATAGACTTGGACAGGTCAAGTACTTCACGTGGTGGACTTATGGAAAGGCTACTACCAAGTGCGCATTGCAGAGGGGGATGAGCCGAAAATGTGTGTGACAAGATACGGAGTGTACGAGTGGTTAGTGATGCCTTTTGGCTTAACCAATGCACCCACCACCTTTTGCACGCTGATGAACAAGATATTTAATCCCTACTTGGACCAGTTCATGATGGGTACTTAGATGACATAGTTATCTATAGTAACACCTTGGAGGAGCACATGGAGAATCTGAGGAAGGTCTTCCAATTCTTATGCGAGAACTAACTCTATATTAAGCGGGGGAAGTGTGTGTTCGCCCAGAATGAGGTAATGTTGTGGCCGATGCACTAAGTAGGAAGGCCGAGCTTGCTGCCATCACAACGGCCTATTGTGACATTCAAGATGCGATAACCAATGTCATGCAACATGATCCCGAGGCCAAGAAGCTGATGGAGTTAGCCTCCCAAGGCATATTTTGGTAGAAGATGGCCTTTTGCTTACTGCCGGTCGGAGGGTCTATGTACCCAAGTTCAGGTCTATCAGGCGGTGAATCATTAAAGAGAGCCACAATACACCGTGGGCTAGGCATCTAGGGCAGTGATGAATGAGGACGTTGATCGAGGCCATTTATTATTGACCACACATGCTAGACGACATTGAGTGCTATGTGCAGACTTGTCTTTGTTCCAACAAGACAAGGTGGAGCAAAGGCAATCAGGAGGACTGCTAGAGCCACTAGCGATAACAGAATGCCCATGGGAAAGGGTGACCATGGACTTCACAACTTCCTTACCTAAGTTCGATAGGTATGGGACAATCATTGTTGTGGTGGATAGTGCAACGCCCCAAAAATCTAATGACCTAAGCTAGAGCCTTGTATGATGTCTCGTAACTTAAAAAGGATAAAAAATGATGTTTTAAGTCCTAATCTAATATAAATAACTTAATAAGAAAGTGTTAGTGCATAAACATCAAGAAAAGACCATAACGCCGGAAACTAGTAACTTGAACTAGTGTGGTCATAGGTCTTGTAGTGAGGTTTTGGAGTAACGTATAAGGACTAAATCTTGTAAAAATGACTTGTATAAGTAGAACTTCATTTTTAGGGTCCAAACGTCTAGGTACGACCCCCCAAGGACCACCCTAGGGGTCCTTGAGGAGGACCCAACCTTTGGCCAAAAAGCTGTTAAAAATAGCAGTACCAACAAGACCCAAACTACGGCTAGTAGACTGGTCTACGGACCACAGGTGTAGGTCGTAGGTGGGGACTTAACTTGAAGAAGCTTAGCTTCCCAAAAGGGAGCCTCAGTCCCAAACGACGAAGTGTAGAACACGGTTCGTAAATCCACCTACGGTCCGTAGGTGGAGGGTCGAAGATGCTGCCAGGTTTCGACTTTTAATTCTACTTTAGGGGTCTTAGTTTTAGTTAGTTATTTAATGAAGGGTTAGGAGTGGTGATTAGATAATTAATTACCTTTCTAAAACCAACTATAAGACCCTAACCCTAAGACTTTAAGTCAGGGGAACTAAACTCACAACTCAAATATCAAAACACAACTTCCCTCTCCCAAAACCCACTTCTCTCAATATTTCTCTCTCTACAAGTTCCTACATTGAAGAACACCAAAAAGCTTAAAGATTAGGGTTCGAGCTCCAAAGTTTTCACTCCAATTTCGTGGCAAAGCTTCAATTAAGATATGGGAACCTTCATTCATGCAATTTCTTTCTCCATGAAGTCCTTCAATACTATTTTTGAAATTTGGAATTTGTTCAAAAACTAGGGTTTTGATTCTAGCCATGAATTCTTCTTGGAAATGATTTTCTTTATGTTAATTATCCTATATTATGATGGATTTGATGTTTATTGAGGATTTTTATTGTGAAATTCCCAATGAACCCATGTGCTTCCCCATGACCCCAACTTTATGAAATTGAGATGGGTTTGTTCATGCAATGTGAATACTTAGAATAGTATCTATGTTAATTTAGTCAATTAGTCTTGTTTGATTCATGCTTAAAGTAGTAATTTTAAGTGTGATTGCAAGAAATGATCTATGACCCGTGGAGAGTAAATTGTAAGTGTTGAATCTTGAAGTATAGCCTTGAAGACGATGTATGAAGGTACTCTATGATTAAGATTCTTATATTGGAATGGATTGATCCATTTGAAAGGTGGAGGTGCTTACTTTTCATGTATTTATGTATGAAGTTATGTTCCACTTGAATGGTGAAGATCCAATGACTAATGTGTGAATTATGGTATTGTTGAAACACTAGTTTCCTTTATTACTACACATGATTATGTATGAATTGTCTTGGATGATTAGATGATGATTCTAAGGTGAAAGGTAGTCATCACCATGTTGAATACATGAGCTATGTTATGAGTTGGGTTGAATGAAGGGTAATGCACTCCTTCACATATGAAATTGTAATTCACCTTAACTATGTATAAGTTGGAGAATAATGCTTAGCACCGAGCGGATATGGAAAATGAGGTAGAGACTCTTCCGCTAGTTTTAGGCCGGGTCTTATACACATTCTCTCATGAGATGGAAACTCTCCCGCTAGTAAAATAGGTCGAGTTTCTAGAAGTAATCTCCCTATCCCATAACTATGTACCCACATAGGTATTAGCTAGTGAATCCACATTATAGCTATTAATGTCTAGTTCTAACTTAGGAAAGTAGGACGCCTTTTTTCGATTTGGGGTTATATGACACTGGATTCCATGTAGCTCACATGGTCTATGTCAGTTAACGCACTTCTCCCTATGTAATAAGGTAATGAATATGACTTGAACTATACTTGTGATTTCTTGATTAGTTTACTTAGTTGGAATGGGGGTATGGGACTTCACTTTTATATTACACAAGTAAGCTTTGAAAGGGATTGTGGGTTGGTTCATTATGCTATGGTAAGACATGAAGGTATGATATATGCTGATTGGATTGTTGTTATGGTATGACTCTTCGTATGTATATGTAATGAGTATGATTATTCCTTATGTATGATTATGGATTATTATGAGGTCTAAAGTTGATATGTGTCACTAAGGTGATTCTAAATGGATACTTAGTATAGTTGGTATTATGGGATGCCAACTATACATTGTGCAAGTATGCTTTTAGGGTTGCTAAGGTGATTGTTCTACTATGTTATGAAGAATTATGTGATAATGATGTTATGACTTGTATTATGTCTTTATGTGCATAAATGGTCTTCTAACTTGATAAATGCACAATGTACACAAAAATGTCCTTTTTAGCATATATAAGGATTTTTATGCATGTTTCCATACTTAGTGATTTTGTACTAACCCTTTTCGTCTACATCTCCTACGAGTGTAGGTTCCGGTCATTGAGGTGCACTTAGTCCATTCTTCAAGAAACTTGGATTGTTATCTCCATGTTTCATGAGTCCTCAAGTCTGAGGGCGAGATGCTATCGATTTTAGTTCTAGCTTACTTTCTTTGTTAAAGACTATATTGTACTTCTTATAATAAGACTTTCTATTGATGTAAGGGCTAAGTCCCAACTTTAATATTCCTATGTTTAGATGGTGTAATGGGACAAGTTTAGATTCTTATTTTTCATATATGAAGGAAGTTGGACTTCTAATGTAAAATTTTTAATTTTTCCGCATTATTCTATGTCTTATATAATGATGATATGCTAAGGGCTTGTATGAGACCCCTTCGGGGTCAAGTACGCTGTGTCACTCCTAAGGTAGCTTCGGGTTGTGACAAACTTGGTATCAGAGCATAAAGTTTTGAGCTATTATTTAGGTTGATGTCTCATGAACCACGTCTAGTAGAGTCTTGTTCATGAGTGTGAAGCGCGCCACACTTATGAATGAGAGGCTATAAGATGTTTGAGAACTTTCACTTCTTTTGTTATTCTTGAGTCGTGCCTAAGGGTCTTAACTCTATATGTCCTTTCTTTTAATCCTTTTCTTGTTTACATAGGATATGACTACTAGAAGAGCAACCGCAAGAAGGGTAGAAGAGGAGATTGCAAATGCGGGACTTCATCCCCAAGAGCAACCAAGCTCCTCAAGGGCAACAAGAGCCTCAAGTTCCTATTGAAGAGGGAGTTATGTGTAATGTGGAGATAAGGACAGCAATTCAAAACTTGACTCATGTTTTAGCGGCTCAAGTTAATAAGGATGCTAGGGTAATAGTGAATCCCAATGCTAGCACAACCACTTTAAGGATAAGGGATTTCACAAGGATGAATCCCCCTACTTTCTTTCGCTCCAAAGTGGAGGAGGACCCACAAGGGTTCATTGATGAAGTGTTTAAGGAGCTAGATGCTATGGGTGTATCTTCTCTAGAAAAGGCGGAACTAGCCGCCTATCAACTCAAAGATGTACCTCAAGTATGGTATGAACAATGGAAGGAAGAGAGACGTATTAGAGCAGGTCTGGTAGATTGGGCATCATTCAAGACGGCCTTCCTCGATAGGTTCTTCCCCTTAGAATTGAGAGAGAGGAAAATGTAAGAATTCATCAATCTCCATCAAGGAAGTATGAGTGTGAAGGAATATAGCCTCAAGTTCACTCAATTGTCCATGTATGCTCCTACATTGGTGGCGGACTCTAGGGCTAAAATGAACAAATTTGTTATGGGGGTATCCGATCTTGTGGTGAATGAATGTAGGTCGCCTATGCTTATTCCAAGCATGAACATTTCCCGTCTTATGGTTCATGCTAAGAAAATTGAGGAACAAAAGCTCAAGCAACTGGGTAGAGAATTGAGGAGGTCAAGGACCAATGATGGAAATTCTTCCAAGGGTAGATATGAGGTTCAAGGTAAGCCAAGGTTCAAGAAAAACTTTTCCAACCAAAGTTCTCCAATGCTCCAAGGCCCAATAATGATAGGGTGTGTAAGACTTAACCCCAAGGGGGAAATAGTAGTGATTCTTATGTTGAGAGATCTACTTGTGCCAAGTGTGGTAAGAAGCATGATGGTAAATGTCTTGCTGACATGGGTGTATTCTTTGGGTGTGGAAAGAGTGGCATCAATTGAAGGATTGTCCAACCCGTACGACCAAAGGGAAAGATGATAAACCAAATGCTCCTAGTGGTTCTAACTCCAATGCACCTAAGAAGAATCGCTTCTATGCTCTCCAATGCCGAGGTGATCAAGAGAGCTCTTTGAATGTTGTGACAGGTATGTTACAAGTTTTCTCTATTGATGTTTATGCTTTGTTAGACCCCGGTGCCACCTTGTCTTTTGGTACCCCTTTTGTGGCCATGAAATTTTAAATACTCCCTGATGTATTAGAAGAACTTTTTTCGGTTTCTACCCCGGTTGGAGACTCGATAGTGGAAAAAAGAGTCTATAGGAGATGACTTATTTCTTTGTCTTATAAAGTCACTTTGGTCGATTTAGTAGAATTAGACATGCTTGATTTTGATGTAATATTGGGAATGGATTGGTTGCATGCATGTTATGCTTCCATTAATTGTAGATCTCGGGTAGTTAAGTTTAAATTTCTGAATGAGTCCGTGTTAGAGTGGAAGCGGGAAAATTTTATTCCTAGAGGTCGATTTGTGTCATATTTGAAAGCTAGAAAAATGATTGCAAAAGGGTGCATGCATCACATATTTAGGGTTTTGTATGTGGAATCCAAGGTCTGTTCATTAGAGTCGATGCCCGTAGTGAAGTAATTTCTGGAAGTCTTCCCTAATGACCTGCCCGAAATTCCTCTCGAATGGGAGATAGATTTTGGCATAGATCTCTTACAGAATACTAAACCAATATCCATCCCTCCTTACCGGATGGATCCAACCGAGCTAAAAGAGTTGAAGGAGCAACTCAAGGATTTGCTAGTTAAGGGGTTTATTCAACCAAGCATATCTCCATGGGGTGCCCTGGTTTTGTTTGTGAAAAAGAAAGACGGGTCCCTTAGACTGTGTATCGACTATCACCAATTGAACAAGTCACTATAAAGAATAAGTATCCACTTCCTAGAATTGATGATTTGTTTGATCAATTGCAAGGGGCTAACCACTACTCCAAAATAGATCTTCGTTCGGGTTACTATTGGTACTCCTCCAATGATTATTTCATTTTCTGTAGTTTGTTCGGTATACATTAATGCTTTTGGTAGTTCGGGGCATAATTGTTCAGTAGTTATTATTTCATCTTCCGTAACTAATTCTCTCATAATATAGGTTTCTTCTTGTCATGTATTTATTAATATTAAATATTTCAGCTATTTCATTATTCCCGTTATGTAGTAATGATGTGGTTTTATTTCTTCTTCCATTGATTTTTGTGGAGTTTTATCTATTCTTCTTGAGGTACTCATTTTTGATAAAATTTGTGGTATTTCACAGTTTATTCTTTTTGATGTGCTCAATCTTTCTTTTACTATTTCTAAATCTTCTTCTATATCAATCTCATTATAACTATAATCATTATTATCTATGACTGTAACTATCCTTTCAAAAGGATCTTCAAATTTTTTTTTTCCTGTTATTTTATGTTTTGTTGTTAAAACGTATAATTTTTACATCTAGCTGTAAATATTTTACTTCTCGGGGCTAGTTCTATCCCTGTCATTTTCCAATATAATACTAGTGATTTATCTATGTTTCTATCATTTATTACTACTGAGTAGTTAACACTTATTATAAATTTAAATTTTTGATTTATGAGGTTACCTTTTACTGTACTTATTATACTTTTTTCTATAGGTTGTATAATTCTATCATCCGCTAAGTATATTTCTATGGGAGTATCGATTCCTTCTCTAAAGCATGCTTTTATTAGTATTTCTGTTCCTCCTAAATGTACATATTTAATTGGATTTTTAGCCTTAATATCTTATATTTCTTTATTTATTATTCGTTTGTTTATTATTGATATTTTAGCCTTTTCTTTGGTGTATTTGCAATCTATGATATGTTCTCTTTGACTCACTACATAATATTCTTCTTTTTGTCGTTTAAACCAATTTCTTATTGTTGTATTTCGAATATTTTTGCTACTCTTAGGTCTAATTATTTTCATTTTATTTGTTCAAATATACTATTATCAAATATTATTTTTTGTTCTAAAGATTCTTCGTCTTGATGTACTTCTTTATTTATTATTTGTATATCTATTTCAGTCATTTGTTATATTATATAATTCATTGTCTAATTCTATTTCTCTATCATTATCTATTTCATTTTCTGGTATTTCATTTATGCTGTCTTCACTTTCTAATTCATAATCTATGTATTCTATCGGCATATATTTTTCATCGTTTATTATTATTTCTGATATTTGTTTTTTCTTTAGATTTTTAGGTAATTTACAATCTCTAGCTATGCGTCCTAACTTTCCACAATTATAACAAGTACATTCCGTTAGTTTTCTTTTTTATCTATATGGTCTTCTGGTTTTGTAGTTTTTTACATAGTATTTTCTTCTTGATTTTTTATATTTATATTTTATTATGTATTTTTTATTATATTTCCTTTTATAGTATTTGTCTGTACAACCGAATTGGGGTGCTGTTTTATTTTTGTAACATGCTAAGTTTTTTACCAATATTTTTTCTATTTTCATTTCTTCTTTATGTTTTTCACACAGTTTTTGTTATCTATTAATTTTTTTGATATATATCCCATCCATAATTGGATTGCTTTATTTATATCTGCTACATAGTCTAAATCTAAAAAATTAGGTTGTTAAGTTATTGGTTTAGGTGTCCATTTTTTATTTAATCTCTTTTATCCCATACCGTTTTTTCTCTATCATATTGTTCATAATTTTCATTATAATATTTTGAATTTTTTTGGGTTTTTTATTCCTGATGTACTAGGTTTTTCATCCATGTCTACGTCTCCTGTATTTACTTCTAAATTTTTTGTATTATCTATGTTTGCTAAAAGTTACGTATATGTTTCGCTTGTGTCTGAATGTTGTTCATCTAAATCATTGTCATTTATTTCATCAATTCTTATTTCAGGTAGATTATCTTGGCTATTTTCTTCATTATCTTCTAATTCATCTTCTAATTGTAATTTTTCTTTAAATTTATTTATGTCACTTGTTAATTTTGTTTTTTGTTCTTTTTCTTTTTGTTTAATTTCATACAACTCTTTTAATATTGCCAGTTCTTTTTCTAGTTCTATTATTTTAGTATTTTTTACTTATTCTAATTGTTGTACTTCCTTTTTTGGTTGTTGTTTTATTTTTTCAATTTCAATTTTTCTATCTATTTCTTTATTTTCTTTTGTTATTCTTGTCATAGCAGTTAAATTATTTTCTAGTTTTACTGTTTCTTTTTATTTGGGTCATTGTTGATCAGATGATGAAATCAACCAATTTTCTTCTTGTCAAGATTTTCTTCTCGGCAGAAGACTATGCTAAGTTATACCTTGAGGAAATAGTGAAGTTACATGGGGTTCCATTGTTCATCATATCAGATTGGGGTACTCAGTTTACCTCACATTTTTGAAAGGCATTTCAAAGAGGGCATGTTAAACTCTGTACCGCTTTCCATCCTCAGACGGATGTTCAAGCGGAACAGACCATTCAGACCTTAGAGGATATGTTGAGGGCGTATGTGATTGATTTCAAGGGGAATTGGGACGATCATCTTCCATTGATTCAATTTGCCTGCAACAATAGTTACCACTCAAGCATTGCCATGGCTTCGTTTGAAGCACTTTATGGTAGGAGATGTAGATCTTCGGTGGGATGGTTTGAAGTAGGTGAGTTTGCTCTAATTGGTCCCAATATAGTTTATGACGCCATGGAAAAAGTACGACTCATTAGAGAAAGGTTGAAGACGGCTCAGAGTCGGCAAAAGTCCTATGCCGACAATAGAAGAAGGAATCTCGAATTCGAGATTGGTGATTGGGTTTATTTAAGAATATCACCTATGAAAGGTGTGATGAGGTTTGGAAAGAAGGGAAAACTTAGCCCCCGATATGTGGGGCCATACCAAATCTTGATTCGTATGGGAAATGTTGCATATGAATTAGACTTACCCAGTGATTTGGCTCCGGTTCACCCAGTATTTCATGTCTCCATGCTCAAAAAGTGCATTGGTGATTCGGTATCCATCCTTCCCTTAGAGGGTTTAGGAGTTGATGAGAACCTTTCCTATGAAGAAGTTTATGTTGAGATTTTAGACCGAAAAGTTAAGGGGTTAAGGAACAAAGAGGTAGTTTTTGTTAAAGTCTTATAGAGGAATCAATTAGTTGAGGGTGCTACTTGGGAGATCGAGGCCGATATGAAGTCCCTCTATCCTCATCTTTTTCCTTTTAGTCTTACCCCTACTTGAGTTAATTAGTTTTTGAGTTGATGTCTTGGAATAAATGTGCTATAAGTTTTCTTATGGTTTTCTTATGTGTGCATATTCTTGTGAGAATTCATGTTTAGCATGTATTGAATTTTCATGATCTATGTATTCCGCATGTTAGGATGCACTTTAGTATGATAGCTGCATATTTGACTCATGAGGTGAATTAAGGAACATATGTGCTATACTTTATATGATATGGCTAAATGGCTCTTTATTGATTAAATATGTTGAGCTTGTTGCATGGAGAAGGTAGTTCCTCCTAAGATGATTCGGCATAGATGACTTAGTCCACAGAAAGGGTCGCAAATGGATAGGTTTTAAATGGCCAAATGGTTTAAAATTTTAAAATCTTTCATATTCTCTCATTTCTAACCCCGTTCACTCTCACCCACACTTTAGATTTTCCGCACTTTACTATTTCATTCACTATTTGTGTGAGATCTCATGCTCGAACTCGAAATACTTTGCTGCCTAACTTTTCAAATTAACAATTCGGCATACAGGTTGGTTTTATGAACCCCGTAACTTAGTTTAATTAGTTAAACTCAAATGCAAGAGGTAAATGTGTATTAATGTGTGTTGGGTAATCATTGAATGGTGTTTTATGTGTTCGATTGTTGGTATTGTGTTCAAATTTGTGCCTAATCACATAGTGTAAGTGTTTGATTTTGATTTCATGGGCTGCGGGCTTTATTTTGGGAATCAGGGTGGAAAACTTACCCGTTAGGCCATTTGAGATGCGTCGAGCTCGTTGAATGGTTCAACAGTTCGCCAATGTTCCCTTTTGATCGCCCTTCATTTTGTGATTTGGCTGAATTGAGTCTGTAACTTTTGGCGAGAAGCCTGAGCACACAGATTTGACTCGGCGACTAGTCGAAAGGTTCCTTAAATCGCCCTTTCTGTTCCTCTAACCCTTAAAATACACTGTATTATTCGGCGGGATACTCCAAGCTCACCAATTAGTGTTGGCGATTCGCCATAGGGTCTTTAACATCGCATACATTTCTTAATTCTGGAAATATTTTGAGGTGGTCCTTTCGACGATCCCGACCTAGCTCGCCTAAGTGACTTGACGACTCACCGACTGATTCTGTAACTTGATTTCTAATAGTTTCTTGAATTAGTTCTAACACTTTTCTATGTGTTTTGCAGATATGGTTAGACCCAAAGTATCAGGAAGAGACATGCCGCCCCACAAGCGGGGAAGAAGAGTCAATATTAATGAGGAAGCAGTTGCTTCCAAGGCAAAGGCAACCAAACTCCCTACCAAGAGAGGGAAAGGTAAGGAAAGGTAAGGAAAGGGCAAGGCGCCCATGGTTGAATCACCAGAGTTAAGCTGCGACAGTGAGGGATTCTACGTGACTCACATTACCACATCAGAAAGTGAGAAAGAACACCACGATTCTCAAGCTCCCATCTTTGAGTCTGAGGATAAGCAGCTTCTACTTGCCCGAAGAGTTGAAATGCGCTCTAAGAGGATGCGTGATCCGTCTAGGATCCGGGTGCCTCAAACTCATCCTTCTCTTCCTGCTTCAATTAATATTATGGTCCCGGCACCACCTGTATAGTGTCCTCCTCCCCGGTCTGTAAACAGACTAAAGGCCGAGGGACTAAGATCTATCATTAAGGAGAAGAGATTATCCACATATGGTGTGGTGGACAAATATTCAGATATCTGGAGCACCCTGAAGTCCCACAAGTTCTAGCTTGTTACTAAAGATCGGGTCCCTACATTCCTAATTGGGTTTGGGAGTTCTACTCCGCCTTCGCAGAGTTGGTACCATAAAGGAAACAAAAAGCCAGCATCTTCAAACCGGTGGATTTTATAATTATCCGAGGAAAGAAGGTAGAGTGTGATAGTGACGACATAAATGTTGTCTTGGGATGCAGTAATGACATCGCAGATGACTACCATAAGTATGATAAATACAACGACATTGGATGACCTGAAGAGTTGGTTGGCTCCTCTCCCTTCTGAAGGGACTCCTAGGTGGATTGAGACCGGAGTGCCCATATAGAAGAAAGATTTAAATGTGACGGTGAGGTACTGGTTTAGATATACTAGTAGCACAATCATGCCATCCCAGAATGAGTCTATCCTCCGCGTCACAAAGGCGTCCTATATTTGCTCTATCATTGCTAGGAATAGCCTCAATCTGGGTATGATCATTGGATAAGAGATGGCCATTAGGGCCAAGCAGTGCCAAACACCTCTTCCATTTCCTATGTTGACCATCGAGCTATGCAGATGGGCCCGTGTTTCGTGTGATGAGAAGATGGATGTGGAGGTGACCCCTATCTCCTCTACTAATATCCGGTGTATTAGGGCCGAGTACTTGAAGGATGACGACGAGAGAAGGAAGGAAGCTCGGTGGATACATCCCCGGAGGTTGATATTGAGACATTACTTGCAGAGGTAGTATTGCCTAATTCGGCCTTTGGGCCTTCAGGTATTTCTAACTCTGCCCCCTTTGTGACTCCGAGTTCTTTTATTGCTACCCCACCTCCTAGAGTTGCTTCTTAGCACGGGTGCATCCCGACCTCCGCTCACCTAGGCCATGCTGCTACGAATGGGGCACCTAGCCCATTCTGCTGATGTGCGTGCCTCCAGGATAGAGGCATAATTCCTAGGATTATTGAGAGAGTTCTCACTGATGCATTGACACCTATTAGAGCTTCTATTGATGCCCTCACGACAAGGATTAAGGTATGTGAGCGAGATCAGGAAGCCACACAGGAGGTGACCGCCTTAAAAGCTGCGATTGCGGAGTTGAGGAAGGATGTGGACTAGCTGAAGTCCACTGAAATGTCCATGATTTTTGGGATTGTGGAGATCCCTAATAACCTGAGCACAGATATTCCAGCTTATTCTAATGTGCCTCTAGCTACCAACGGACATAAGGTTAGAGCTGATGATGCGACTAAAGATTTCGAGGTTGAAACTATTGAGGAGCAACTTGGTGTTCAGGAGGAGACTGCGCTTGAGGGCATGACCGAGGTTGAAGAGGCTATGGTACATGCAGTTTTTCAGACCACTTTAAGAGACACTACCATGGATGGATCTAGTACAGCTACAACTGATTCTACTCAAGACACTAGTGCCCAACCTTAGAGTGTTACCTTGGGGATTGATGCCCCAAAAAACGGAGTGACTGAGTAGACATGATCATCTTTACTTCCCTCTATGTTGATTTTATTAGTTATTTTTGTTTTTGTTGCATTTGAGGACAACTACTTTTCTTTTGTGGATGAGGTAAGATATTTCCATACCTACCTCTTGTGATTCTACTTTGTTTGTGAATATTGGGTTGATAACAGCTAGGTTAAGGGAGATCACAAATAGAGAATTGAATATTAGAATGCGGAAGCACAAAGAAAAGAAACAAAAAAAACTAACTAAAGATATGGGAAATTCGAAGGAAAGATCCACAAATTTCCAAGGATTAGATGTTCTAAGGCCTTGAAAAGATCCAAGTAACAACGTATAGATTTATGGAAGAAATCTAACGCCTTTACTTGAGAAAACGAATCAAAACAATAGATTCGGATCTTGACCGCTTTATGAGTAACTAAAGAAAATAATTAGTATGTAGAAACTAATCACCTTCTAAAGAATACCAAAAAGAAACCAAAGATATCACAAGAAGAAGTTACTTTATACCTTAAACTATGAACTAGTAAGGGTTTAAAGATAAATTCTCAAAGAACAAGTCACAAAGGTTCAAAGAACTCTCTCAAATATTATTAATCTCAATCTAAATTGTCTTTAATGAATAAAAAGGATCCCTATATATAGGAGAAGGGGTGAAAAACGTCCAATACCCTAAAAGACAATTACAAGGACTCCTACTCTAGAAAGGAAATAAAGTAATCTAACTAAAAACAAATTTAGTACTTCTAGGAAAGCTATGGTACTTAGGAGACCATAAATAGAATAAGGAAAATATTAATAACCTATAAATAAATAAAGAAATAAGGTAAATCCCAACTAGGAAAAGAATCTTGACAATCTTGGAAAGTTTGACTAGTCTTCTCAAAACTTGGGCAGAAAGCAACTCTTGTTGTGGCTGATTCTTGGACTCTTCTTGACCTTATTTGCACGAAATTGGGCCTTAAAATTACTCATCTTGGGCTTGAATTTGGGCCACCAAATAATTGTAGCATTTGGACAGCGATTGAAGCCCATTGAGCTTATCATTGAACTCCTTGGTTTGAGATCTTGTTATGGGCCTCCTTGGAGTTTCTAAAGCTTCATCCTTGTCCTTCAATGGAGTTGCGCTTCCTTGGATGCTATCATTCCCCTCTTCTTGAAGAGAATTCGTCCTCGAATTCAAATCTGCATCAAAATGGGAAAGATCAGAAACATTAAAAGTAGCACTAACTTGGAACTCACCAGGAAGATCAAGTTTATAAGCATTGTCTCCAATCCTTTCAAGGACTTTGTATGGCCCACTTCCTCTAGGATCTAGTTTGGTCTTTCTTTTGGAAGGAAATCTTTCCTTTCTCATATGCACCCAAACCAAGTCACCAGGTTTAAAAACAACATATTTTTTGCCCTTATTCCTTCGTAATGCAACTTCCTTATTCTTCTTTTCAATTGCAAGCCTTGTTTGTTCATGAATTTTCTTCATCATATCAGCCTTCTTCTTACCATCAAGATTAGCAAAATCATTAGTAGGCAAAGGCAATAAATCAAGGGGGGTAAGGGGTTGAATCCATATACAACTTCAAAAGGAGTCTTACCAGTAGAAGAATGGAAGGTCCTATTATAAGCAAATTCTACAATAGGTAAGTAATCTTCCCAAGAAGTCAACTTTCCTTTCAAAACAGCCCTCAACATGTTCCCTAAAGTTCTATTAACCACTTTCGTTTGCCCATCCGTTTGTGGGTGACAAGATGTAGAAAATAGCAATTTAGTTCCCAACTTTCCCCAAAGAATTCTCCAAAAGTGACTTAAGAACTTGGCATCCCTATCACTAACAATAGTTCTAGGTATTCCATGCAATTTAACTACTTCCTTTACAAACAAGTCAGCCACATGAGATGCATCATTAGTCTTTTTACATGGGATAAAACGAGCCATTTTAGAAAATCTATCTACTACCACAAATATACAATCCTTACCATACTTAGTCCTTGGTAGCCCCAATATGAAATACATAGAAATATCAATCCAAGGGGAATTAGAAACAGGTAAAGGAGCATAAAAACCATGCGGCAATGTTCTAGACTTAGCCTGTTTACATTCAAGACAATAAGAACACACTTTTTCAACATCCTTTCTCATGCTAGGCCAAAAAAAATGTTCAGAAAGTATTTCCAGTGTTTTGGGTACACCAAAATGTCCCATTAGCCCTCCATAATGTGCTTCCCTAACAAACAGTTCACGCAACGAGCAATTAGGAACACATAATTTATTTTCCTTGAATAGAAATTCATCTTGAAGATTAAATTTCTCAAAAGGACCTAACTTACATTCAGCAAAAATCTCACCAAAATCAGAATCATTAGCATAGAGGAACTTGATTTGGTCAAAACCCAACAACTTTGAAGTAAGAGTAGAGATCAAAACATACCTTCTTGAGAGTGCATCAGCAACCACATTCTCCTTTCCTTGTTTGTAAGCAATTACATAAGGAAAAGTTTCAATAAACTCTACCCATTTAGCATGCCTACGACTAAGTTTACCTTGGCTCTTCAAGTATTTTAATGACTCATGATCAGTCTTGACCACAATTTCTCGAGGCCACAAGTAGTGCTGCCATGTAGCTAACGCCCTTACCAAGGCATATAGCTTCTTATCATAAGTTGAGTAGTTCAATGTAGCTCCACTTAACTTTTCACTAAAGTAGGCAATTGGCTTGGAATCTTGCATTAAAACTGCACCTATGCCCTTACCAGAGGCATCACACTTAACTTCAAAAGACTTAGAAAAATCAGGCAATTGTAAAAGAGGAGCAGAACACAATTTATCCTTCAGCAAGTTAAATGCATCATCTTGTTCCTTTCCCCATTTAAAAACCTCATCTTTTTTAATAACTTCAGTTAAAGGAGCAGCAATGGTGCTAAAGTCTCGCACAAACCTCCTATAAAAACTAGCAAGTCCATGAAAACTCCTAACTTCAGTTACACTATTAGGTTTAGGCCATTCTTTTATTGCCTTGATTTTCTCATCATCTACTTCAACTCCCTTAGAACTGACCACAAAACCTAAGAAAACCACACGATCCACACAGAAAGTACACTTTTTTAGATTAGCAAATAAGCACTGATTTCTAAGAACTTCAAAAACTTGTTTTAAGTGCTCTAGGTGTTCATCTAGATTTTGTGAAAAGATCAAGATGTCATCAAAATACACCACAATAAATTTTCCATGGAAATCTTTAAAAACATGATTCATTAGTCTCATAAAAGTGCTTGGTGCATTAGTCAAGCCAAAGGGCATAACTAACCACTCATAAAGTCCATATTTGGTCTTAAAAGCAGTTTTCCATTCATCTCTGGGATTCATACGAATCTGATGGTAACCACTCTTTAGATCAATTTTAGAAAAGATTTTGGAACCATACAGTTGGTCCAACATGTTATCAAGACGAGGGATAGGATGGCGATACTTTACCGTTATCTTGTTGATAGCTCGACAATCTACACACATCCTCCATGTTCCATCCTTTTTGGGGACCAGTAGGACTGGAACAGAGCATGGGCTCATACTCTCGAACAAATCCCTTTTCAAGCAATTCTTCAACTTGCCTTTGTAATTCTTTGGTCTCTTCAGGATTGCTCCTATAGGCAGGCCTATTAGGAAGTTGAGACCCAGGCACAAAGTCTATTTGGTGCTCAATCCCTCTCAAAGGTGGCAATCCCTTTGGAGTGTCATCAGAAAAAACATCTTCAAAATTCTGCAAAAGAGAAGAAACACTATTTGGCAAAGAAGGAGTTAGTTGTTCAAAATTAATCAATACTTCTTTGTAAGTAAGTAGTATTATGGGCAACCCCTCTCTCCTAGCATTCAAACAGTCTTTGGCTTTTATATAAAGACTCTCATTTTTCTTTTCCTTAGCCTCTTTTCTCTCACCAAAATATTTTATTTTTTTACTCACGCCCTCTTTTACCTCTTTACTTAGATCGCTGCCCTCTCTCTCTTTCTCTCGGCCGTCTCTTTTTTTTTCTATCTCTTGGCCTTTTTCTTTTCCCTCAAGCTCACTTTTTAGCTCTCCCTTTTGTTTTCCCATTGTTTCCCTCAATCGTTTTTGATCTTCAAACACTTGAGAAGGAGATAATGGTGCAAGAGTATACTTCTTACCATTATGCAGAAGACTATACCTATTCTTTCTTCCATGATGAGTAGTGTCCCTATCATACTGCCAAGGTCGGCCAAGTAAAACATGGCATGCTTGCATTGGAACTACATCACAAAGAATTTCATTTTCATACCCACCAACATTGAATGAAATCATGCATTATTTGTTTACTTTTACTTCTCCACAATCATTCCACCATTAGAGCCTATATGGGGTAGAGCGCTTCATACATGCAATTCCTAGTTTATCCACCAAGTATGAACTCACCACATTTGCACAACTTCCCCCATCAATAATCATGGAATAAGTCTTCCCTTTTATCCCACACCTAGTATGAAACAAATTCTCTCTGCCCTTCATCAACACTACCCAAATTGATAGTCATAATTCTCCTAACCACCCCAATTATACCATCATTAGGCAGTTCCAAATCATCTTCCTCACTTACACCTTCTCCCTCTTCTTCTTCCCCCTCACTTTTTCACTCTCATATTCTCCATTCTCTCTAAGTAGGATGTTTCTTCTACTTGGACATTCATGCATCATATGCCCCCTTCCATGACATTTGTGACATTGAATAGAACTTGAAGGTTTAGAAGATTTAGGATTAAAGAGTTTACCTCCCTCCTCAACTTTACCTTTACCTCTATCATCTTGAGGTTTGGAAGGAGCTTTCCCCTCTTGAGTTGACCATGGCTTCTTAGAGATAGTGTTTGGTCGACTTCTCCATGAGTTATTTTGCCGCTTTTTCTCAATTTGTTTTTCAACTTTTACGAGACAAATCAACTAACTCATCTAAAGTTACATATTGTTGTATCTCTACTATATTAGCTATTTCTGTATTTAAACCATTTAAAAATCTAGCTATTGTAGCCTCTTCTTCCTCCATGCAGTTAGCTTGGATCATAGCCATATCCATGCTTTTGAAGTACTCATCCACCGACATAGAGCCTTGCTTCAAGTGTTGAAGGCGAGACTGTAGATTTCTTTGGAAGTATGATGGAATAAATTGCTTCCTCATTACCCTCTTCATCTCTACCCACGTAGAAATAGGTGGTAGCTCCTCTTGCAATCTGTCCCTAGCAAGCTTTTTCCACCAAGAAGCAGCATAATCAGAAAACTCAACAACAACAAGTTTAACTTTCTTACCCTCAGAGTAGTTATGGCAATCAAAGATGGCTTCAACTCGTCTCTCCCAATCAAGGTACAAGTCTGGATCCCTTGTCCCCTTAAAAGATGACATCTTCATCTTTATACTATTTATATTATCATCTTCTACTCTACCTCTTTGTCCCCTCCTTTCTCTTCTTTCTAGATTAAATTCAACATCAAAATCATCATTATCATATTCAGGATTTACAAAAGGGATATGGGGTACATTCCTTCTAACTTGGGGTCTAACATTATTTCGGGGTACAACATCATTGTCCCTCCTAATTGCAGCTATGGTGTCATTCTGCTCGACAATCATATCCCTCATCTCTTGAAATTGAAGGGTCCATCTCTCAAATTGCTGGTGCATAGCTTGAAGGGTGAAGTCGTTCCTTCCTTTGACCTCAGCTTCTAACGAGCCCTTTCCTCATCACTGTCACGACCCAAGCCTAGGGCCTAGACATGACATGGCGAATGGGGAACCCGAAGGAACCCCAAACAAGCCTCTCAAACTTGTCATCACACTTCATCGGTCGCGGAAGTATATTCAATATTAAATAACGGGAAATAGGGACTAAGGGCAACCATTTCAAAATAACATCATAGAATAAGAGTCAAGCTCATTTACAAAATACTTGTCCAACGTACACCTCTACATACATAGATAGGACGGGGGTCATGACATATTACCGGCTCCCCTCATAGTCAAAATACAATGGCAAGCTAAAGTCTCAAAACATAAGAGTAAGAAACATAACGTAGCCCTCGAATCATTGAGGACTCACCAACAATCTCGGATAAGCACCGTACTAGCCACGTGAATGGAGAGAAAGATCAAGATTAGCTCCGGTCCCTACATGGTGACATCATGTAGGCAAAATATGCGTTAGTACTTTGTAATATACTAAGTATGCGGGGTGCAATGCAACAATAGATAAGGACGCAATCGAAATGCAAGAGATAGTTCCATAGGCATAATAGATGATAATATGAGGATGCAAGATCAAAGTGAAGTCAAAACATATTTAAGTAAAACTATACTAATAGTAGATATCATATGTGTGTGCATAATCCGACCAATCTGTAACCCCAACTTAGGATGGGGGATGTCGTTCACACCCGGACACCATGGTGGCAAGGTATAAACCCCTCACATGGTTGATGTTGGTCACACCCCAAGCATCCTAGGTGGCGAGATATAAACCTCTCACATGGTTGATGTTGGTCACACCCCAAACATCCTAGGTGGTGAGATATAAACCTCTCACATGGTTGTCCGATTCTTTTCCCCCGGACCGGGCATGGTCATGCAACACTTTATAAAGGAAATTCACCTTAGGCTCTAATGCAATCTCATGTATGGAATGAACATATACATAAGCTTAGCTTGTCATCAACACATTTCTGGAATGCCATACATCTCGTAACTCAAGCCCTAAAGCATCAATTCATCAATTCTCCATAATTGGACATTTTGTCAAACACCTCGAAGGCATGTAATGGGATCAAAGAGCATGGAAAATAGGGTAGTAATTATGCAGCCAAACCAGTGAACAACCTACAACAACACATTTTAACACCCACAAGACCACATGAAAAATCTCCACATCCATTCCGAATTTAGATTCAAGTTCTAGAGTCACAACATGCTCAAAACAATCACTCTTCATGTTTAAAATTCACTTGTGCAGGAAATTTATACAACGAACAAGACTAATTTATGAACCATGAATTAAATCATGAATTAAACCATGAATTAGTGAGTAGAATAGAGACTAGGCACTATGGGTGGAAGGACCCATGAGTTCAACACCACATACCTTGAGTTTTTATGAAGGCCTTGAGAGTGTCTTCAATGGAAGCTTGGAACTTGGGAGCAAGAGTTTCTTCAATCTTGATGAAGGTTTTGGATTAGGGTTCTTGAGAGAACTTTGAGAGAAAATGTGTCTAAGTATGGGAGAGGTGTTTTGGGAAATGTTTTAGAGATGGGAATTGAGTTAATGTTATATAGGAAATAACATATGCCCTTTGGAAAAAAATGGAACAAACACTTAGAAAAAAAAGTGAGGCGGGTGAACAGTAACTTTGGTTATTGGAAATTGCATTTTCTGCCCGGACAGGTTTTACGAAAATGGGCATAACTTCTTCGTCCGAACTCCGAATGAGGTGAGACGAAGTGAGTTGGGTAGCTAACTCAAAGGGCTTTTCATGGATATATTATGTCCACCAAAATTATTTGTGTGCTAGGAGATATGACCCTCTAAAGTAGACCCTCAAAAAAGGCTTCGCTTGGAAATTTCGGATTTCGATACGGTTGCTCTAAAATTTGGGTGAGACCCATTCCCCACTCAATTTGACCCCTAAACAAGAATATGAAGTCGGATTTTCGAAAAACGAAATGGATTTTTAGATATAGCTAAAACAAGCTTCCGGTAACTTCCGAAGCACATTTTTAAGAACTTTTTGGGTCGTTTCAATCACCACCTGAATTAGACATCTAAAAAAAAAAAAAGATCAAGTATCACACTTTTAATATGGATTTTACCCTCTTTTAAACTTACCCACACTTGCCTTTTTCCACTCAAAATAACCTTTGAACGAGAATACTTTGTAGATTTATAATTAAACCAAAACGTGTATCAAGTTTGTAGTAATAAAGTATGAAATCTTGGGGCACAAAAAGAAAGTAAAGAACTAGTCCTAGAACAAGTAGGATTTAGTTGAAACAAAACACGAATAAAAAGGAACTTATTTTAGAATTATAAGAACAAGAAAAAAATTTCCCTTATTCTTCAAGATCTAAAATCCCCTCTTCTTGCTACCTTCTTGCTTGGAAACAAATTAATGCAAAACTTAGAGAGCAAGTAATAAACTTTCTTGAATAGCAAGTAATAAGCTTTCTTGGGTACCAAGTATTCAAATTTCTTGGAGGACAAGTAATCCGATTTCTTAGAGAGCAAGTTATAACTTTTTTTTTTCACGCTACTATTCACGCTCCTGTATTTTTTTTTTTCACGCTACAGTATTTTTTTATGCTACTGTTCACGTTTTTTTTTTTTTTTTTTTTTTTGCTCTACTATAAGAAGAAATCCCAAGATTTATCAAGAACGGAATCTTGATAGAACCGCTCTGATACCACTTGATAACAGCTAGGTTAAGGGAGATCACAAATAGAGAATTGAATATTAGAATGCGGAAGCACAAAGAAAAGAAACAAAAAAAACTAACTAAAGATATGAGAAATTCGAAGGAAAGATTCACAAATTTCCAAGGATTAGATGTTCTAAGGCCTTGAAAAGATCCAAGTAACAACGTATAGATTTATGGAAGAAATCTAACGCCTTTACTTGAGAAAACGAATCAAAACAATAGATTCGGATCTTGACCGCTTTATGAGTAACTAAAGACAATAATTAGTATGTAGAAACTAATCACCTTCTAAAGAATACCGAAAAGAAATCAAAGATATCACAAGAAGAAGTTACTTTATACCTTAAACTATGAACTAGTAAAGGTTTAAAGATAAATTCTCAAAGAACAAGTTACAAAGGTTCAAAGAACTCTCTCAAATATTATTAATCTCAATCTAAATTGTCTTTAATGAATAAAAAGGACCCCTATATATAGGAGAAGGGGTGAAAAACGTCCAAGACCCTAAAAGACAATTACAAGGACTCCTACTCTAGAAAGGAAATAAAGTAATCTAACTAAAAACAAATTTAGTACTTCTAGGAAAGCTATGGTACTTAGGAGACCATAAATAGAATAAGGAAAATATTAATAACCTATAAATAAATAAAGAAATAAGGTAAATCCCAACTAGGAAAAGAATCTTGACAATCTTGGAAAGTTTGACTAGTCTTCTCTCAAAACTTGGGCGAAAGCAACTCTTGTTGTGGCTGATTCTTGGTCTCTTCTTGACCTTATTTGCACGAAATTGGGCCTTAAAATTACTCATCTTGGGCTTGAATTTGGGCCACCAAATAATTGTAGCATTTGGACAATTCCTCTTCCTTGGGCTTGAGCTCTTCTTCCCCCAATAAGACACCTTTGGATCAGCGATTGAAGCCCATTGAGCTTATTATTGAACTCCTTGGTTTGAGATCTTGTTATGGGCCTCCTTGGAGTTTCTAAAGCTTCATCCTTGTCCTTCAATGGAGTTGCGCTTCCTTGGATGCTATCATCGGTTTTGATCTATATATGTTTTTTGATATTAATATTTTAGATTTTTTAGCTTATGGCCGTTGTGTTGAATGAAAATGGTTTTGAACTGAATTTAAAAATTTTCCACCTGTTTTATGTGTAATTGTGGCTATTCTTGTGTGAATTTGAGTGTAGGTATGATCAATACCGATGACTTGAATAGTGCTCTCAGTTAAACAAAATTAATGTGCGTCTACGATGAGGCAAATGAAGTTGCACATACAATGTGTGAGCTTTTAGCATCTCGTTGTGACTAGCTAGTTATCGAATGAGTCTCTTGAGTTGAACATTGCACACTAGCTTGAACGTGTGGAGTCTTGTTTGATATTGGTGCCAATGCCTTGTGTGTTGAGATTACTTTGAGCAATTGTGTGATGACACCTAGAATTTTCCCCGTCGGTCTGGTTGACTAAATGATGCAAGCACTTGAAATGATCTTATGCAACGATTTTGAAGAGTGAAGCAATTAGACAATATATCTCTTTTGTGGAAAATCTTGTGAGATGTGTGAACCTTGCTTGAACCCTATTGAGCCTTACCCTTTTCTTGGAAGAAACATGAAAAATTGTGATCCCTTTTAATCCATCTACCTATAACTTTCCTGAAGTGTGGTTTGTGTGAATAGCCATTTTATGCCAAAAGCCTATGATGGGGATGGGGTGAAATGAGAAGGAAAATCAAGAAGTGTGAGAAATCCCCCTTTTGAGAAATGTCTAGTGACTTCGCCAAATGTAACAGGAGCAACAACCTATTTGGGGATTCCAACGGCAGTTTACGTCGAGATCGCCGACATGGTCGGTGATGCGCTACTAATTTTCTACAAACCATCGAGTTTTACAGGATCCAAGTTGATAATGTCTTGAATCAGATGGCGACAAGAAATGTACTCGCTGATCTTGTCGGCGATCCGCGAGATGGAATTGTTGCTTGCTTTCATACACTATTGCACTCACTTCTCTTACTTCACCCTGTACAAACAACACACCATTATTCTACTGGTAATTAATAAATACTTAAAGGGTTTTGGGTTGCCTCCCAAACAACGCCTTAGTTAATGTCATTGCACCACATAAATCAGCAACTATTCTTCATCCTTGGAGTCGCCCGTGTTGTACTTAGATGAGTCCTCGGTGAATGATGGGCAATGACCTGATATCAAATGGCCGATTTGAGCATCCTGTAGTTGAATGGTCATAGAGTGAGAGGTTGATGCCTCGTTTAGCATTTTGATGCTTTTCGTCATCTCCTTTAACCTCTTTTGATGTGCCTCGATTTTTTGTTGAATGAGTGATGGCGCTTCATCATGTTGCACACTTCTCTGCTTCCTCCCATGTCTACACTCTTGAAGGGAGAACTGTTTCTAATTTCCCAAGGCTTGTACTTCAAGTTTCGTGACTCGGGTGGATAAAACATCCAACTGGGTAACTAGTGCATCCCATTCCTGCTTCTTTCTAGCTTCTTTGCTGGCTTCTACCATGCCATCAAGGAGTTTTGCCACGACTTCATAGGGCTGGTATAGCATGCCTCCATCGCAAATATTATCGGCTACACTTTTATTCTCATATCTAAGACCCCTATAGAAGCACTCCAGTAATGCCTTATCTGTCATCCCATGAGATGGGCATGGTTGCAGCAATGCTTGAAACTTCAGCCACATTTCTTGAATTGTTTCATTCCCCACTTGTTTCAATGTGAGGAGGTTACCTCTCAGATTTAACAATTTGAAGAGGGGATAGTCTCTGTGGTATCCATAGTGATCATCTATTCTTATTTATCTGTTTTAATATTCAAACTAGCAAAACAAAACTACAATTTAGATTAGTAAAGCTCAAACTAAGAAGAACAAAAAATTCTACTTATCTAAACATTCTCAAATAACACCAGTCCCCGATAGCGGCGCCATTTTGATGCCTATCGTGATGACACTAACCTACGGTATGAGTGTCTACGATCGTCGATAGTATAGTAACCCAACTAAAGGTTGGGGTCGTGTCCCAAGGGAGTGGTTTTGAGAATTGATAGAAAAATAAAATTTAGCTTTAATAAGTCATCAAAATGGCGCCGCTATTGGAGAGTGGTGTTATTTGGGAATTCTTAGTAAAGTAGAATTTTTGGTTCTTCTTAGTTTTAGCTTTACTAATTTAAATTGTAGTTTTTTTTTGTTAGTTTGAATATTAAAACAGGGAAATAAGAATAGATGATCATTTTGCATACCACACAAACCATCCCCTCTTGAAATTGTTAAATCTAAGAGACAACCTCCTCACATTCAAACAAGTGGGGGATGAAACAATTCAAGAAATGTGGCTGAAGTTTCAAGCGTTGCTGCAACCATGCCCATCTCATGGGATGACGAATAAGGCATTACTGGAGTGCTTCTATAGGGGTCTTGGACCCGAGAATAGAAGTGTAGCCGATTAACTTTGCGATGGAGGCATGCTATACAAGCCCTACGAAGTCATACCAAAACTCCTTGATGGCATAGTAGAAGAAAAGAAAAAGTAATGGGACTCGTCCCTTCAATAGTGTGCAAGATGATGAAGCCCCGTTACTCATTCAACAAAAAATCGAGGCACATGAGAAGATGTTAAATGAGATAAATGAGAACATCGAAATGCTAAACAAAGCATTAGCTCACTCCATGTCCATTCAGCTGCAGGATACAAAAATCTGCCATTTGATATCAGGCCAATACCCTTCATTCGCCGAGGAATCACCTAATTACAACATGGGCGACTCCAAGGAGGAAAAATAGTTGCTAACTTGCGTAGTGCCACGACATTAACTAAGGCGCTGTTTCGGAGGCAACCCAAAACGCTTTAAGTATTTCTTAAATTACTAGTAGAATAATGGTGTGTTGTTTGTACATGTTAAAATAAGAGAGCTGATTGAAATAGTATATGGAAGCAAGCAATAGGTTCGGCTAGCGGATCGCCGACAAGATCGACGAGCACAATTCCTGTCGCCGTCTGATTCAAGGCACTGTCAGCTTGGAGCCTGTAAAACTCGGCGATCTTGACGTAAACCGTCATTGGAACCCTCACATGAGCTGAAGATCCTGTTACATTTGGCGAAGAAACTAGAAAGTTGGCGCTTCGCCGAGTGAATGAGCGAACTTGACTCACATCGCCAAATGAACGGGAACTGGACGGATTTTACAAGCCACAGGTTTAAAATTTCTATTTCGTTCATTATCTCTTAATTCTTCATCCCATCAAATTCACACTCGCACTTTAGTTTTATATTTCTTGTACGTTTAGAGTATTTTAGTTGTAGAATTATGCTCGAAATTGGGTCGCATCACTGCCTAGTACGCCAGTATAGCCTAATTCAACATCAAAGGTTGGTAATCAAACTCCTCAGTTCTTTATTCATAACTCGTACTCATTTGCATAATGATTGATAGTATGAGATCTATGAGTTAATGGGATTACATATGTTATCAATTCTGTTTTGGCAGTCTCTGCGTAATTTGAGGGACTCACACTCAACTTTTCTTTAAATTAAATTGTTATGTGTTGGGATTTTGAAAATGCTATGGGTCTTCATTGAAGTTTGTGTTGAAAAAGCTTGAATTGCATCATCAGGGGTTGTCTGGTTGAAGTCGAAGGAATGGATTGAAAATAGGCACAATTGGGCTGGTTGGCGAGCTGAGTATAGTTCGCCAACTGTTCAGCGGTTCGCTTAGCATCTCTACTTCATCTTTAAATTAATGCCTCATGCGTAGTTAACTCTATAACTTTCGGCGAACAAGCTTATGTCGCCGAATTCACTCGGCGACACGCCGAAAGATTTTTTGTTCACTTTTATCTGCACTCCTGCACCTTTCATACACCTTTTTCAGTGATTCGCCTAACTATACTAGCACTACACCCTTGCTCCTGTTTAAATATTCTCTAACTTTTTGTCGAAGTCGTTTGCAGGAATTGCTAGACCAAAAGTTATAGGAAGGGACGTGCCCCCTACATGTAAGAGCATGAGATTTCAAAAGAGACGAAAAGATAGCAAAATTAGCAAACGAAAGAAAAAAGAGTAACAAAGCAAGTACCAGCAGGAGGATCCCTATTGATCCCACTATTCCTTCATCGAAACGTGGACTCTACACAACTATAAACTCTTTCAAGGAAGCCCACGAATTGGACGAGATGATTATAGCTAATATTGCTGTAGAGGCTAGGGAAAACACACACAATGCGACCCAGAATGACAATCCGAGGACCATTGTTGAGTTTCAGGGTAATGCATCGGGAAATGATGCACCGACAGATGGAGCAAGTGTGTAGAAAGGATTCCCTCTTTACTTCTCTCTCTGAATTTCTTTGCTTTTACTGTTGAATAACTTATTACTTGCATTTCAGGACAAACACTTTTATTTGTGGTGGGGTGAGGCTCACTTTTGTTTGCTCACTATGAATGTTTGTGCTTTTGCATATTTGGGTTGTCTGTTTCAAATTGTTTTATCTATTTTTCACGGATGTTTGAGCTTGTGGCTCCTTTATGTTTTCATTTGGCACAATTTTGACCTTTCAGTAATTTTTTGAATTTTTCACACATTTTTGCCACCCCTCGTGAGTTGAATGTGGCTGTTCTTTTGCAAAATATTGAGGCTTGGTTTTGATCATTACCGATGATTTGAACAGTGCTCTCAATTGAACGAACCTGAATATATGGCTACGATGAGGCCAAATGAAGTTGCATAGACAATATGTGAACTCTTTGCATCTCGTTGTGATTAGCCATTTATCTAATTGATTCTCTTGTAATGATCTTTGCACACTAGTGAAAGTGTGTAGTCTTATTTGACTTAAGTGCCGATGCCTTGTGTGATTAGCTTGCTTTGAAACTTGCATGAGTAAACCTAGAATTTACCATGTTAGTCGAATTGATTTAGAAAGGTGTCCTCTTGAGATGATCTTAGGCAACCTTAAAGTGTGTGAGCCAAACTTGACATATACCTCTTTTGTGACCTACCCATGAATGTGTGAAACTCTTTTGAACACCCTTTGAGCCTTACCTTTC
>JAJTWQ010000079.1:2935000-3002963 GCA_029007595.1 Solanum commersonii | reverse complement strand
ACTTAGCCATTTCTTCGACCGAGTTCTTGGGGGAAATTCTCTCATGATGAACGACGGACTGCAAAGACGGACCGTAAGTCCATCTACGGTTCGTCAATGGCCTCCGTAAGTGGCACTTGTGTCACCAGAAGTTGAAATCTCAGCCAAGTTCCCCCATTCTTTTATCACTTTCTCATGCAAGTTCCCAGGTATTATACCTATGTTTCATAGCTGTTTCCGACACTTCAAAGTACGTCTAAGCATTCAAGAATCCTCCATAATGTGTGATCAAACACCTTGAATTCATAATTCCAATTCAAGGAAAGTTAGTTTCCAAGTCAAGTGAAGTTAGACGTCAAGTGAAAGAGTATAGAGTTTCAAGTCGAGTTAAGTCGAGAGTTCAAAGTTGAGTTCTTTTCTCAAAAGCTATTAGGGAACTAAGTATTCCTAAAGAAGTTTGTAAATGTTTTACATTTGAGTAAGAGAGGAAAACATGATTTCCAAAAGAGCCTTTGGGCTAAGCTTTGAGTAATTATCTCAACTAAAGGAAGAAGATTGTTTTTAAAACACTTATGAGCCAAAGTATTTTGGGAGTAGTATTGAGCACCGAATTGGAGACACGAGTTCATATAACTCAACTCTCCATAAGAACCATGCACCAACATGGAATTTCTCGGATCATACTTTTTAGATGATCACGAAAGTTAAGCTAGTGGATCCACTAAGTAAAGTTAGCTTCGTATATCACGGCAAGGTATAGGATGGTCCTTAGCAACGCGAGGTAAAGTGTTGTATCACTGCTAGGGCTCATAGTGGTGGTTGTCGGTTAAAGAACCTCCCACTAAAGTTATATTACTTTTATATAAGTAAAGTTGAGTTGTTATTGTTTTAGCTTTAACAAGCTAAGTTGTTTATACTGTTTTACAAGCCTTGTATATTGCTTGTGCTTATTGCGTTATATATTGAGTTCAGTTATTCATGAGTTGAATAGAGCCAAGGTAAGAGTTCCTTTCTACTCTTTTCAAGCTTAATGTTGTGGTTTAGCTTTCCAGCTCGCATACTCGTACATTCCATGTACTGATGCCAGTTGGCCTGCATCGTCTTATGATGCAGATATTGTGTACCCTGATCGCGATCCCGCGCGTCGTTGATCCAGTTGAGCACTCCAGAGTCAGTGATGAGCCTCCTTGCATTCCGGAGGACTCAAGTATTTTGTGTTCTGAGTTTTTGTTTTATTAGGATGTTGTGGGGTTTGTCCCAACATCCATCTTAGTATGTTTAGAGGCTTCATAGACAGTTAGTCAGTCAGTTAGTTTTTGAGTCTCTCTTCTGTATATATATAAAATATTCTATTTTGAGACTTGAGTTGCCTTTTTGGCCAGTTTTATCAAAAGGTTATTTCATAACCCTTTTCATTTCTATTGAGTTAAGTTTCCGCTGAGTTAAGAAAGCCAGGCCAAGGGTTCGCTTGGAGCCAGCAATGGTCTCCGAGTGCCGGTCCCGCCCAGGGTGTAGGCTCGGGGCGTGACATAGAGTACCTCACAGTTTTGGGAAACTTGTCACCATATGAACTGATGTTTGGCAAACTACCTTCTTTAACTCACCTGAGAGTGATAGGGTGTTTGGCATTTGCTACTAGTTTAAGGAAGGATGATAAGTTTGCACCAAAGGCTAGAAAGGTTGTGCTACTTGGGTATGCTGTCAATCAGAAAGGATATAAATTGCTAGACATTGAGTCAAGGGTTATTTTTGTCAGCAGAGATGTCACATTTTATGAAAGGGAATTTCCATTTCAATCATCAAGTTCAGGAGATACTACTGATCCAATATTTCCTATGCTTCACTCACATGTAGAAGATTGTGAGCTTACTCTATGTATTATAAGCAGAAATGACACTATTTGTTCTGATGATGAAGGCCAACCTAATGACAGTCGAGTTTATGAATCACACAACACATGTGTTCCCCCTGTTGTTGCAGTTCCTCAGGATGATCAGGCTTCTCAGCCTGATGATATGTCATAGAACCAGACCACATCATCAGTCTTACCTGATGTTGTTGTTCCTGCTGCTGTTGTTAGAAAATCCAATAGACCTGCTAAGCCTCCTTTGTGGCACACAGACTATGTTTTGTCCAAGAAGCTAGCTGGTAATTGCTTGTATCCCATTGGAGATGTGGTTGATTATGAGAGAATCACACCAACTTATAAAAGCTTTGTTACTAAGCTATCTCAGGAAAAGGAACTTGCATCTTATCAGGAAGCCATATAGGATCCAAGATGGATTGAAGCTATGCAGAATAAAATCCATGCTTTGGAAGAAAATCACACTTGGAAGCTCACACAACTGCCTAAAGATAAAAAGGCCATAAGGTGTAAATGGGCATACAAGGTGAAGTATAGGGCTAATGGAGATGTAGATAGATTTAAAGCTAGGTTGGTAGCCAAGGGTTACAACCAACGAGAAGGATTGGATTATCAAGAAACATTTTCTCCTGTTGTGAAGATGGGGACTGTTAGAGCTGTCATAAGCTTGGCTACTGCACATCACTGGCATATACACCAAATGGATGTTTTTAATGCTTTTCCTCAAGGTGACTTAAATGAAGAAGTATACATGGAGTTACCTATAGGATTTGGGGATAACAGTGAGAGGGGGATAGTGTGTAAACTCACAAAGTCACTGTATGGACTCAAGCAGGCAAGTAGGCAATGGAACATCAAGCTAACCACAACTTTAGCTAATTCTGGTTTCCAACAGAGCCATTATGATTACTCTTTATTCACAAAGCGTGGAGGTGAGAGTTTGGTAGTGGTATTGGTGTATGTTGATGATTTGTTGATCACAGGGAATGATTGCAAACTAATCTTAGAAACAAAGAAGACTCTCAAAGACAATTTTAAAATCAAGGATTTGGGGGAGTTGAGATACTTCGTAGGGATTGAGTTTGCCAGAAATGCAACAGGGATTCTTATGCACCAAAGGAAGTATTGCCTTGAACTTATCTCATATATGGGGTTGTCCAGCTCTAAGCCTGTTGGAGCACCTATTGAACTAAATCAGAAACTTACAACTACATAATTTGATCTGCATTTTCCTCCCACTGATGAGAATGATAAACTATTAAGTGATCCTACTATTTACCAGAAGTTGGTGGGAAGGCTACTCTATTTGACTATTACAAGGCTAGATATAGCATTTGCAATACAGCTTCTAAGTCAGTTTATGCATAATCCCAAGACATCACATATGGATGCAGCAATAAGGGTCGTCAAGTATGTTAAACAATCACCAGGGTTGGGAATTCTTATGAGTGCCAATGCTGATAATCAACTAACTGCCTATTGTGATGCAGATTGGGTATCCTGTCCAAACAACAGGAAGTCCATTACTGGTTACATGGTCACATATGGAAAATCTTTGATATCATGGAAGTCTAAGAAGCAAAACACTATATCGAGGAGCTCAGCTGAGGCTGAATACAGGAGCTTGGCATCAACAGTTGCAGAGACTGTGTGGCTAATAGGACTGTTCAAAGAACTAGGAGTACAGATGAAGATGCTTGTGCCTATTTACAGTGACAGCAAATCAACAATACAGATTGCAGCCAACCCAGTCTTCCATGAGCGTACAAAACACATAGACATTGATTGCCATTTCATCAGAGAGAAGGTTCAACTAGGATTGGTTCAACCTATGTACGTGAAAACAACAGAGCAACCTGCAGACTTACTCACCAAAGGATTAACTTGTATGCAACATGCGTATCTACTTACCAAGCTAGGAATGAAGAATGTTTTTCATACACCTAGCTTGAGGGAGGATGTTGAGAAGCTAGTAAAATGTACAACTGTCACTTAGTTTTAACAGACTAGTTAAGTTAACAAATTTAGTTTGTTAGAATCTGTTAGTTTGTTAGCTTATTAACTGACTGTATATATAGATGAGATAGTAATAGAATGAGCGCAGTAGTAAGAATGATTCTCTTGTAAAGGCTTTCTGTGTTGAATGAAGAAGTAGTTTTCTCTCCATTGTTAAGCAAACTGATCTTCTATTCATTACTGCAAGTATCTCGATTCTCTGATCTTAACATTTATCATCATCAAAATGGGGAAAATTGATAAATTGAATGTGTGTGCATGTATAAATATACGTTTAGCATGATTTAGATCAACACAGAGAGTTCAGAACAGAGTGTTACTTTCCATTGTCAAGATATAGGAATTCTGTTCTATTTCATCCCAACGGTTGAAATTTGCAAGAGATCAAACACATATGGTTTGTTATTACCAATAGTAAGAGTTATAATTCTGTTCTATTTCATTCAGGAAAGAACAATTATTGCTGAAGCTGGGGCGATGATATTACAACTGCAACTAAACTACAGATATGTTATTAAATCACACTTCTTCTCAACACACTAATTAACTCTATTCGCCGAATTCCCCAAGACTCTTCGGTCTAAGCTTCGTTTTTCCATTTTAAAATGAAATTACTCACTCGGTCAATTAGAGATGTGGATTTCAACGAGAGATACCACATGGAGGCAGCCATTCCCTCCTCAGATGTCCCAGTACAACTGATGACTTCTTTTAAGTTACGATGCCAGATGGTATCAAATGGGCATTCTTTACCACAATTTTGCTTTTGTATACACCCTTTTACTGTAGACATCACCTGCATCTAAGCAAAAACATAAGATATATTATACAGTAATGCTTATGACACTGAGCAATCAACATTTAACAACAAATTTTCTGATTGTAAAATATTCTTTTACACTATCGGTGTTTAAAAGTTAAGCTCAAATTAATGTCTTAGTTTATACAAGCACAAGAGACATTTTTGAGGTAAAGCAAGAAATTACCTGTAGTGCTTTGCTATCTGAACATGGAAGTATGGATATGATCTTGGGAAAGTAGAGCATTAACTTTCTAATGATCGATTCAACACCCAGTATGGGTGCAGTGGATATGTCGACATTATGACTTGGAGGAATAAGAATTTCTCTTGGATTTTCATAAATAAGGATGTTCTTTGTCTGCAAGAATTTTGTGAATGTCATAGCTTAAACCAAATTCAACAAGTGATGCATAAATCAAAGGCACAAAAAGAATGGAAAGTACCTTGCGGTAAAATAATATTAAACCTTTAGAATAGTTGAACTTTTGAACAAAGTGATGAAGGCTCGTGTACCAACTGCTGTCCACTGATCCAAAGTTTGTCGTGCTCGGCCACAAGAAATTGAGTTGGGATCTTTCCAGGGAAGAAGGATCCATAGATGAGAAGGGCACTTTATCACCCTCAAAATAAAATTCCAATAAATTTGGAGCTTGAATAATGACATTTTCCAGACTCTGCATCTGTACTAAAGCGAATTTCTTTAGTTTTTCACTCTGAATCTCTATATTTTTCAGGTTAAAGCATAATGTTAAATCCAATTCTGAAATGTTTGGGAACTTGTAGGATATATCTCGAAACTGTTGGTCTGTGATGCTGGCACCAGTGAGCACCAGTGTTTGTAAAGTATTGTAACCATCCAAAATAGCAAATTCGCAAGGATGATCAGGAACTTCTACATATCAAAAGAATTGAAGATTTGGGACCTGGACTATCACTCTATTAAGTTTGCACAATACAACTGTCAAATTCTTGAGATATACTAGGCCAAAATCATGCAATTTGCTTATTCCCTGGCAAGAGACTAGATCTAGAGTCTGGATGAACGGGCATCTATCGATAACTCTTTGCAATTGAGCATCAGAAATATGAACATAATACAAATCTTATGTGAGTGGTGCTAATATCAAATTCAAACTTTCACCTACTTAATGACAATGTTTTCAGCTTTTTAGCATCATAAATAACATTTGGTAAGCTGTATGATTTACTTAAAAAGGAAGGGTAAATCACCAGCACGGTGACGTTAAGTTTAACCCCCAGTTCAATCCAATGATCCACTTTAGAACCCAATTCTCGATCAATATATGTAAGTTTTAATTTCTCTAGATGTAAGTTGTGTTCAACATGAAATCGTAGGGATTGATCAACCAACTTGACAAACTTTTCCAGGGGCATATATGTGTTGCCTTGAAATTGATGGAATATCAAATTAGGTCTTGAAGTCCAGCAATAGTACCATCTCTTGGACAACATACAAGTTGCTGCCGCCTCTTTGATGTCGAGGTTAGTGCGGCATAAGATGTGATGAATAATATGCACAGGCAATTCTGATATTCTATCTTCTCTTTTTGCGAGTCCGGAACCTAAATAAGCCACAAAAAAATAAAAGTGACCAAAATAAGCCACTATTCTAGTAAGTAACTAAAATAAGCTTAGTGGAAGAAAAAATTTCGTTTTATGCAATATTCCAAACGTTTTCCGTTAGTCTCATGAAGTGTAAATTTTAATATATAATGGAACTATTTTTTACACTTTGTAAAGTGGAAGAAAAAATTATGTTTTAAAAAGAGGAATATTTTTCATGTTTTGCATTAAATTGTATCTCATTATGAAGTTTTGGCAGTGTTTGTCATACAATTATATTGATTTGACATACCATAAAAGCGAAAAAAATTATTATATTATGTATTTTTATTTTTTTATTTTGAAAACTCCTCCAAGCTCTATTAAGGATGTTCAAACGTTGCCCTTCAACATCTCTAGTCTTCTATTTTTCTTCATTTCAATCACAAAAAGATGTCTTCTGAACCAAAAGTTAGAGTTCCGATTTATTGGAATGACGAAATTATACATGACGAAAATACCGTTTATTATAAGTGTCATCCCAAATACAATGTAAAATATTAGATTAATGTCCGATATCATAAATTTCTTTCATCAATTTATAAAAGAATGGGTATAAATAGTACTGATTATAATTTGATTATAGTCGAAAAATACCCCACTTCATTTTTATCACAAGGACAAGTAACTTTGGAGAGTGGATTATCTATAATGACGAATCGTTGACCGACTTTTTGAGGGTTTCAAAATAACTACATAGATCAAATCAAGTTAACAATACTTGAAATCTATGTTAGGAAGGAGACTAAGACTAGTCAACAACGTCCTCCTATAACAATACTTGAAAAATATTCCTCTTTGTAAAACATATTTTTTTCTTCCACTTTACAAAGTGTAAAAACTAGTTTCGTTATATATTAAAATATACACGTTATGAGACTAACGGAAAACGTTTGGAATATTGCATAAAACAAATGTTTTTCTTCCACTAAGCCTATTTTATTTACTTACTAGAATAGTGACTTATTTTGGTCACTTTTATTTTTTTGTGGCTTAATTAGTTCCGAACTCTCTTTTTGTCATATTGCTTAATTTTTTGTTTTGTTGGTACCGTCGTATGCCCCCATAGAAAGAGTCCTAATAATATCTCAGAGAAGAAACCGCCCTAATTATATAAAACCTGCAGATGCCTAATCTTATGTTGAAAATTATTTGTAAATATAATAAACCATGAGTTAATATTTCATGAGGTCGCTCAACTTTTGATAAAATCATTAAACTTTGTTTTGTATCAATAAAATCATTCAACTTAAACATTTATATCAATAAAATCACTCAAACAAATTTATTATTTAAAAAATATTGACATAACAAAATAACATATTTTTTTTATAGGCATAATACATAAATATGACCCTTAACTTGGCTTCAGCATATAACTATGTCCTTCAACTTTGAGTGTGCACAAGTAGACACTTAAACTTGTATAAAATTGAACAAGTAGACACATGTGTCCTACCTAGCATAATACATGTAGGATGCCACATAGGACACAAAATTGTCATGTAAGGTGTCATGTAGGACGAATGTGTCTATTTGTTCAATTTTATACAAGTTTAAGTACCTACTTGTGTGCACCAAATGTTAAAGGTCATAGTTGTCAGTTGACCTCAAGTTAAAAGTCATGTTTATGTATTATGCCTTTTTTATACCATATAAATATGAACCCATAAATTAAAGATGATTCTGATTTAGACTGCAAATATTAATTGATGTTATTTCAATAGAGATTGATGTTTGGATGGTGTTCGGTGGAATTGATGTCTATTTTAATCAATAATTTTTTTTGGATTCCCTTGCAAACCTCGAAGTCGTTACACAGGCATTTTTTGAAGCTCCATTATTACTGAAACTTCTTTTATTAAATAACTCTGGGATAAGGCACAAGTACTCCCTAGACTATAATCGAAATTTCAGAAACACACCTTAACTAAATTAAGGTCCTATTATTCCCTGAACCCATTTTTTTTGTAATTTTGTATACCTTTTTGGCTTACGTGGCATCCAAACATCTCCCACGCGGAGTCATGGGTGTGCCACGTAAGCCAAAAGGTGATAAAAATTACAAACAAATGAGTTCGGGTAATAGAACCTTAGTTTAGTTAAGGTGTGTCTCTGGGATTTCGGTCATAGTCTACCACGCGCCTCAACTACGTGGAGTTACGGGTGTGCCACGTAAGCCAAAAGGTGTATAAAATTACAAAACAAATGAGTTCGAGGGTAATAAAACCTTAGTTTAGTTAAGGTATATCTCTAGGATTTCGATCATAGTCTAGGGGTACTTATGCCTTATCCCGGAGTTAACAGTGATTTTGGTCAGAGGCAACAGTTGTTTCTCAAGCTCGTCAGTTGGTTTGACATGTTCAATTAGAGTTTCTGTAACATCCGGCAGTTTGAAATATCTATGAAGAGGCTTAGAAGTGGAAATATTCATTCTTGGAAAAAAAAAAATTCAAAAATTTGGAAATTTGTCGAGTATGGGAAAAAAATGAGTTTTTGGCCAACTTTGAACAGTTATAACTCCTAGATCAGGATGAATTAGGTGTAGTTCCAGTTATGTTTGCAAAGCTCGTGGAATAGTCTTTCCAACGCCACCAAGTTTGCTCGATTCCGAGTTCGTATGAGTGAGTTATGCCCTTTGGAAGTTGGGCAGTTGGCAGGGAAATTAGTCCGAAAATTTTAAGGGTATTTTGGTCTTTTCCCTAACCAATTCTTTTGGTTATATTAGTGTGTTAGGCTGATTTTTTTTTTATCAGTTCTTCTTTTTTTAAAAGAGTGAGAGTAAGGGTTTGAGAGTGAAGAGGAGAAGGAGAGGAGAAAGAGAAGATCAAGCAAGGTTTCGTCAAAGATCGTTGTGGATATCGTCGGGGGTGATCCCTACTAGGTATGTGAGTTCATAGTGTTGGGTTGGCTCTTTCCCCCACACGCCAAACTCGTTTTATTTCCGAGAAAAGATTGGTTGTGTTGTTGAAGTTGTTGGTTGTGTTGTTGAAGTTCTTGTTGGTTTAGTACATGATTTGGTTGTGTTTTTTAGATGAAACTTTTGTATGTTGAGGGATTTTATGATTCTTAGTGTTTGGAGTTGAAACCCTTGAAGTTAGGGTGGCTTAGAGTTGGACAAAGGAGGAAGAAAAGTCGAGTTTTTGGGAAAAAGGGGTGGAGCGTCGCGCCTGCCAGCTCCCCCCAAAGGGGACTTTGAAGTCCAGCCCTTGGGGCGGCACACCTAGCAGAGCGCCAGCAGGCCCCTTCTAAGCTTTGTGGTCTGGCGCCCCGCGCCTCTCAGAGCGCCAAGGACGCCAACCTTTCCCATTCTTTCCCCACTTTTTCATGCATGGTCTTTGGCATTGTACCTATGTTTCATAGTTGTTTCCAACACTCTAAGGTACGTCTAAACGTCAAGAACTCATCCATAAACATGGGATCATATACCTTGAATCCATAATCCAATTCAAGGTGAGTTCGGATCAAAGTCAAGTGAAGTTAGAAGTCAAGTCTAGAAGTTAAGAAGTAAGTCAAAGCAAGTTTTCAAAGTTGTTCAAGAGTCTTTATTGAACGTTTTAACTTCGTTTTAAGGTTCAAGTTTCAAGTCATGCAAAGAGTACAGAGTTTCAAGCTAAGTAAAGAGTCTCAAGTTTCAAGTCAAGTAAAGAGTATCGAGTTTCAAGTTAAGTCAAGAGTTAAAAGTTGAGTTCATTTCTCAAAAGCTATTAGGGAACTAAGTATTCCCAAAGAAGTTTACAAATGTTTTCACATTTGAGTAAGAGAGGAACTATGATTCCAAAAGAGCCTTTGGGCTAGTTTTCAAGAAAAGGGAACATCGATTCCAAGTGAGCCTTTGGGCTAGATTTTGAGCAATTATCTCAAACTAAAGAAAGATGTGTTTTAAACACTTATGAGCCAAAGTATTTTTGGGAGTAGTATTGAACACCGAATTGGGGAAGCGAGTTCATATTAACTCAACTCTCCATAAGAACCATGTAGCCAACATGGGACTTGACGGGTCTTTCTTTTTAGATGATCACGTAAGATTAAGCTAGTGGATCCACTAAGTTAAAGTAAGGTCCTATATCACGGCAAGGTATAGGATGGTCCTTGGGCAACGTGAGGTAAAACATTGTATCACCACTAGGGCTCATAGTGGTGGTTGTCGGTTAAAGAATCTCCCACTAAAGTTATATTACTTTTATATAAGTAAAGTTGAGTTCGTTATTGTTTTACCATTAACAAGCTAAGTCGTTTATACTGTTTTACAAGCTTTATATATTACATGTGTCTTATTGCTTTATATATTGAGTTCAGTTATTCATGAGTCGAACAGAGCCAAGGTAAGTGTTCTCTTGCACTCTTTTCAAGTTTAAGTTGTGGTTTAGCTTTCTAGCTCGCATACTCGTACATTCCATGTACTGATGCCAGTTGGCCTGCATCTTATTATGATGTAGACGCAGGTACCCAGGATCAGCATCCAGCATGCCGTTGATCTAGTTGAGCACTCCAGAGTCAGTGGTGAGCCTCCTTGCTTTCCGGAGGACCCGATCATTTTGCCTCTTAATTTTGTTTTATTAAGATGTTGCGGGGTCTGTCCCAACATCCATCTCAGTATTATAGAGCCTTCATAGACAGTCAGTTAGTTAGTTTTGAGTCTCTCATCTATGTATATATGTAAATATTCTATTTTGGGACTCGAGTTGCCTTTTAGGCCAGATTTTATCAGTTAAGTTGTTTTATGTCCTTGCATTGCATGGAGTTATTCTGTTGAGTTATGTTTCCGCTGAGTTAAGAAAGCCAGGCCAAGGGTTTGCTTGGGGCCAGCAATGGTCTTCGAGTGCCGGCCACGTCCAGGGTGTAGGTTCGGGGCGTGATAGTTTCTTTATCAAGCACCCAATAAAATTTATGTATTAATGTTCCATGCGAAGGTAGTGAAACTTTCAGTCTAACAATATATATTAGATATATATCCTACAGTATAAGCTTCTCTGCATAATAGTAAATATCATCACCATATACAATTGTCCATATTTGTTGTTCCTGTAAAGTTGTATAACTTTGTGAGATACAGATAAATAATATAATTATGCTTAGAGGATGATTTGTGACAACAATGAGCGAGAGTACTTGTTCGTCTTCCAAAATCAGATTTCAGAATCTGATTTTCCTCTCCAAACTTTGTCGGTCTTGACTCATGTCCACGATTTGGACTTTGCAAGTCCAATCGGGAGTGTCAGTTGTTATTCCATCAATATTCAATCTCAGTACTATATGTCTTTATCTTCACAATGAGAGCCACAACAGTTAGAGTTTTTTTGAATTCATAAACTCTTGGTAATGATACGGCACACATGTAAGGTTAAATACTGTAAATTTTTGGACTCTAAAATCTTATCAACACTTTAGATTAGATTTATATAATTGGAGATAATTCTTATGGATATTCAATACTAAAAACTCCAATGTTGGCTATTAAAATGTAGAATTTTTATGAGTCTACAGTTAAAAAAGGGGAGAAAGTTCATTACAATATACCATCAATCACCTTTTGTACAATACAGAGCAGAGACAATAATAGTACTAACATGCAATAGAAATTAGAAACTAACAAATCAAAAAATGAAAGCAAGACTAAAAGACCAAAAAATATTAGTACTGAAATTCTTCAAAGAAGTTGAAACATCAAAGAACAAACGACAAAGAAGTGTGCATGAGCGGAACAAACAAAAGAAAAGACAACTATTTTATTGTCATAGTTCTTCACAAAAGTAGAATCAACAAAGAACGACATAAAAAGAAAATAAAAGGACCTAAAGTCGCAAACCTATGAAACCCACCAATTTGAAGCTTCAAGGAGATGAGCTGCAGAAGTTAAAAATTGATGGAGATTAGTAACAGTTCATGAGAGAAGGAGCGTTGGTTCCACTTTTGATTTGAGTCTATATGTAAAGGCAATATCTACAACCAGTGGCAGATCCACCTTACTATTAGGGGGTTCATCCGAACCCCCTTCAGCGAAAAATTATACAATTTATACATGGTTAAAATAAATTTTTAGGTATATATAGTAGATGTCGAACCCCCTTCGACTACTTCGTTTATTTTTTTAGATTTTGAACCCCCTTATCGAAAATTCTAGGTCTGCCACTGACTACAACGTACACGCAGATATAAAACCTTGCACGTGCTCAACAACCAATAAAATAGGGCCAGAAAAAGTCCAAAATGCTCCATATCAAAAGAGTAGCACTTCATTTTTCACATAAAAGAGAGTAGAGACGGTGAAATATGACTTTATGTAACTGTTGCTCCTTCACCATAATGATAAGTTTGGAAATTAGTCTTTTTATTTGCTTCTATTAACATAAATTATTGAATTTATATTGCCATAACTAAAGAAATAAAGTGCAACGATTGGACTTCAAACTTTATCATAATGTAATTAAAATAGGAAAAAGCTACCTAATTAGACATACTTTACTATCATATATACTTACTTTACTTCTAGTTTTAAAAATTACACATAATACCACTGTTAATATCTATACCATATATTTTAAAAGATTTAATCAGATACGCAAATCACTTAAATATGATATTGAATAATTATCTTAAAATTTAAACTCCTTAATTAATGGTACATTAACAATTTGATTTTTTTTTTCTCATTGCGTGTCTGTAATGTCTCACCCCCAACCCCACCCCCACGTACTTCACACACCTCCATTATTTCTCTCTTCCTTAATCCTCTCAATACATGTTTGCATGTCTGAAATTCAAAACTAAATCTTGATAACAGTATTATACAAATTAAAGAGGTAAAATACTTTATAGAGCTTATACTGTTGTAAAGTTCGATTTTATTAACTTTTACAAATTAGGTTTTTGTCATTGCAGGGTCTTCATCTGCAAATATTCAAGCAGAAACTTTAAGATACAAAGGAAGGAAATGATGAAGAAGATGAAGTTTACAATTACAGAATTACTATGGTTTATGATTTTGTAATTTTACGAAAACCTGTTAGAGTGATACACAAAAACCCCGCATGTTTGGGTTGTTAATTATTCATCAATTAAACCTTTAATTAAGAAAATAAGTTACACCTCTTTAATTCAAAGCAATAAATCGTGTATCTCGATTTTTAAAATCGATGGATACATGTATCCGCGAGTAGTGATACCTGTATCTCAAGACCGAAATATTTGAAACTTTAAGATACAAAGGAAGGAATTGATGAAAAATATTGTAAATCTGTTTGGGTTGTTAATTATTCATCAATTAATCTTTTAATTAAGGAAATAAGTTACACCCCTTTAATTCAAAGTAGCAAATCGTGTATCTCAACTTTTAAAATCGATGGATACATGTATCTCACAAGTAATGATACATGTATCTCAATTACTCTCTGATTAATGAAATCAGTTACAACTAATTAATTTAAACAAATAAAATATGTATCTCGATTTTAAAATTCGGCATATACATGTATCTCACATATTTAGACTCATGTATCCTAAGCATGAAATATGGTAGAGGAAGTAATATTTGAAACTATCGGGAATCTTAGTAATTAGGACCTAAACTAGTTGAATTTATGTAGTTTGCCCATTTAATCCTATTTTGATTTAGTGAATGGGCAAAATGGTACGTAATCCAACTTTGAACATAGGAGCTTCCTAGTCTTAATGAATGAATGATGATGATATAAAGTAAACAATGAATAAAAAGATTACGCAAGAACAAAAAGGCTTTCTCAAAGGCAATAGATGGCAATGTTGAAGGTGAAGAACGAGGCAGCAGCACGCATTAGAATTAGTGTTTAGGATTGTTGCTATTTGACGAAGCATAGACGTTGACAAGAAACATTCAGTTTTTGCAAATCAAGTTCATTCACAAAGCAAAAGCTATCTTCAAGGAAGAACATTGTATTCAACGAGGGACCTGTTTGAGTGTTGCAACATCTTTTGTTGTATTTTGAGCTTTGTGTCTTGTGTTCTTATATTGTAAATCTACTCCTAAGTTATAAAGGATAGTAGATCGGTTGTTTTTCTATGTCTTTAGTTTGAGTCGGATTATCTAGAGTTAGTTAGTTGAATCATCTATGTTTTAGTCAAGACTCTTTTCGTCATTGGTTCGGTGTTGTCTTGGGTAGAGTTGCCTAGGAGTGTCAACTAGAGTTAGTTGATGTGTGGGTGCAGTAGAGTTGCTGCTTGTTTCTTCTCTTATTTTTGATATCTGAATTGGTGGCTAGAGTTAGATGTGGTGTATTGTTGTAATTTATATCAGCTAGAATTAGTTCGTGTAGTGGGGAATAGAGTTATTGTTTGGTTGTCTTGTAATAGAGGTGTTACAAGGGGGAGGTATTAAAAGTTTAATTCCTAGGTTGCAAGAGTTTGTAATCTGAAACTTGGCTCGTTGTTAGTGAAGTTGTTGGTAAAATCCAGTGAGATGGTTTTTCCTCCCTTGAGCAAGGAGGTTTCCACGTAAACATACTGTTTCATTTTACTTTCAGCATCTAACTTCAACACTCCTGTAAACTGATTATGTCAAGGGACCTGGTCTGTTTTCGTGCAGAGTTTTGTAACAAGAAAAGGGTCTCTCTTCTAGGAAAGTTGTTAGAACAGTTAGAGTCAACGGAAGGTACTCGAGTTAGTCCTTGGATTATAGAGTTGTAATTTGAAACCACTTCTTGAAGTTAATGAAGGCTGATGGAGATCTCACAGACAGTAGGTCGTGGTTTTTAATCCCTTGAGCAAAGAGGTTTTCTACGGTAAATCTTGTGTTATCTATTTTACTGTTTTAGTCATTCTTAAAGAACCAGGTTCCATAAGTCGAGTAGTTAATACGAGTTTGTTTGATACAGTGAAATGAGCATCCCTATAACATCATTTTGTAATAGAATAACAAAAGACGTGATGGAGTGTAGAGATAAAGAGAGCTGTATTTCATTTGTGCTCGTATACATCAAACTAACAGTAAAGCACCAGAGTTTCTACTTAATTATATTTTCTTTTGAGATGCTAACTAGCATGGACTCTAGCAGCTGCTGCATCTTGGGAATTTATTAGTATGAGTTAGGTGACACAAAGAGTTCAGAACAGAGTGTTACTTTCCATTGTCAAGATGTAAGAATTCTGTTCTATTTCATCCTGCCCGTTGAAATTTGCAAGAGATTAAACACTGATGGTTTGTCATTACCAATAGCAAGAGTTAAAATTCTGTTCTATTTCATTCAGGAAAGAACAATTATTGCTGAAGCTGGGGTGACGATATGTAACAACTGCAACTAAACTACAGATATGTAATAAATCATACTTCTTCTCAACACACTAATTAACTCTATTTGCTGAATTCCCCCAAACTCTTCGGTCTAGGCTTCATCTTTCCATTTTAACACGAAATTATTCACTTGATCAAATAAAGACGTGGATTTTAACCAGAGATACCACATGGAGGCAGCCATTCCCTCCTCAGATGTCCCAGTACAACTGATGACTTCTTTTAAGTTACGATGCCATATGGTATCGGATGGACATTCTTTGCCACAAGTTTGCTTTTGTATACACCCTTTTAGTGTAGGCATCGCCTGCATTTAAGCAAAAACATAAGATATATTAAACAATAATGCTTATGAGAGCAATCAACATTTAACAACAAATTGTCTGATTGTAAGCTCAAATTAATGTCTTAGTTTATACAAGCACAAGAGACAAGCAAGAAATTGCCTGTAGTGCTTTGCTATCTGTACATGGAAGTATGGATATGATATAGGGACAGTCGAACATTATTATTTCAATGATCAATTCAACACGCAGCATGGATGCAATGAATATCTCGACTTTGTGACTTGGTGGAATAACAATTTCTCTTAGATTTTCATAAATAAGGATGCTTCTGGTATGCAAGAATTTTGTCAATGGCATAGTTTAAACCAAATTCAACAAGTAATGCATAAGTCAATGACATAAGCACAAAAATAATGTAAACTACTTTGATTTACATGGTGGCAAAATATTATTAATATGAAATCTTTAGAATAGTTGAATTTTTGCACAAAGTGATGAAAGCTCGTGTACCAACTGCTGTCCACTGATCCAAAGTTTGTGCCGGGCAAGAAGAAATTGAGCTGGGCACTTTCTAGGGAAGAAGTATCCATATATGTGAAGGGCATTTTACTACCATGAAAATCAAATTTCAATAAATTTGGAGCTTGAGTCGTGATTTTTTCCAGACTGTTCAACTCTTCTAATAATGTGAATTTCTTGAGTTTTTCACTCTGGATCTCTATATTTTTCAGCTTATAGCATCTTGCTATATCCAATTCTGAAATGTTTGGGAACTTATAGGATACATCCCGAAACTGTTGGTCTGTGATGGTGGCACTAGTGAGCTTGAGTGTTTGTAAAAGTATTGTAACCATCCAAAATATCAATTTGGCAAGGATGAAGATTGCCCTGTTCAGTAGGTTCTGTATATCTAAAGCATTGAAGATATGGAGCTTGGACTATCACACTATGGAGTTTGCAATAACTAGCATCGAAATACTTGAGATGTACTAGGCCAAAAATATGACATTTGCTTATACCCTGACAACACTGTAACCTTAGAGTCCTGATAGATGGGCTTCTGTCAATAACTCTTTGTAATTGGGCATCTGAAATATGGACATGATTCAAAGAAAGAGACTCAAGACAAGAAAATCTTTTGTCAAATTCAAAATTGCACCTGCTTAACTGCAATGTTGTCAGCTTTTTAGCATCATAAATAACATCAGGTAAGTTATATGATGTTAAACCGAAATGGTGAATTCCCAACACTGTGACGTTGAGTTTAACTGCCAATTCAATCCAAGTATCCATGTGAGGATCCACTTCTTGACCATAATATGTAAGGATGAACTGTTCAAGATGTAAGTTTTTTTCGACATGGGATCGCAGAGATTGATCAACCAACTTGACATAGTTTTCAAGGGGCCTATATTTGTAGCCTTGAAATTGATTGAATATCAAATTAGGTCTTGAAGTCCAGCAATAGTGCCATCTCTTGGACAACATACAACTTATTGCTGCCTCTTCGACGTCGAGGTCAGTGAGGCATAAGATGTGATGAATGATATGCACAGGCAATTCTGAAATTCTGTCTTCTCCATCAACACAAACTCTTTTTGCCATATTGCTTGCTTCGTTTTGATTTCTTGGTGCTATCGTATATCCTCTTTAAGGGTTTCACTTTCTCACTAAAAAGCCGTCATCATATATTTGGGCGAACTAAGTGATATCCACTTTTTAACAACTATTGTTAAATATTAGCCACTATATTTAAAAAGGAAAAAAGACAAATATATTCCAAACTATGATTTACCCGATTTTTTATTTAATTTTTTACCCAAAATTAAAAAACCTACCCAACTTCCATAAAATTCCAATTATAACTCAAACCTTATTTCTTGGCGACCCAAAACAGTCCTTCCAATACAATCCCGCCGCCGGCCTGCCATTCTCCCTATAGTTCAGTTGTGGCTATTCTGAAAATCCTCATCTGTCCTTATTTGAACGGGGATTTCTGTGATTATACGTTGAGTTCTTATCCATCTGATTTTTTCTTTCTTTCAGTTATAAGTGATTCAATTTTGCTTATGAAATAGATTTATGGGAAAACGGTTTGTATACCCCTAAATTTTGTTATTTAGAGCTGATATACCCCTCGTTATGAAAATGACTCATATATATTTCTATTGTTATACAAATGACTCACATATATGCTATACCCTTTTTCCTCTATCGGAAGTGAAAAAACTAATTTTAATTTAATTTTTCATTATTTTTTTTATGTATCCTCCTTACACATATTTTTTTTTTGACTTTTTTGTTTCAACGACTGATTTAAATTTATTATTTTGATGATCAAATTTATTTATGTTTCACTAATTTTCTTGTAAAATTTATTATAGATGCTCCCATTTTTTTTTAACAAATACAAAAACTAAATTACAACAAGTAATTTTTTTTTTCACACTAAAGGGCAAAAAAATTAAGCAAAATTTATAAAATGATAACAAAAATTGAGGATCAAACCAAAATGGCAACATTTTGATGGAAGGATGGATGCTGTTAAATTGGATGTTGTAAGGCTCATGTCAGTACATCATGAGTCACATAAAAAAAAATGGCACATTTTTAAAAAACCATTAATATTCCTTCTTTTTTGTTGTGTTTTCATGATTTTTTTTTTTCAATTTTTACTATTTATATACAAATAAAATGTAAGTGATGCGGTCAAGTCTAATAGTTTTTTTTATATATATAATTTGATAATATTGAGGACAAAATATAAGGATGTATTATATCTTTATTATTATTTCAAAGTGATGAATTATTTTTTAAACATAAAATTTTAACTATATGTTTAAAATAAAATTGCAAGACTATATATGTGCATACATACATCTACAAATAAGTAAGTGCCACGAGAGATGATTTATGATCGATTTAAATTTAGTGGGTTCAATATTTAATTGATAATGGTTTTGCTTTTTTTTTTTATCACGTTATCGGTTCTTAACGGTTTGAGGTTTTTTCTTAATGAGTTAGCATGTCTACAAACCGATAACCAATAAGTCAAATCGATAAACTTCAACACCGGACCGAACCTGTAACATCTCGTAAATTGAAATAACTAGGAAGAAGTTAAGAATTGGAAATAGTCATTTTTGGAAAGAATATAAAAATCTGGAAAATTTGTTAAGTATGTTAAGTTTAGTTTTGGTCAACTTCAAACGACCATAAATCCTAGCTCAGGAAGAGTTAGGTGTGTTTATAGATATCGTAGAAAAGATCTTGGAATAATTTTTCCAATGCTACCGAGTTTGCGCGATTCCCTTCCCCAAGCTTTTTCTTGATGTTATTGTCTCCTTTGTTGATTATACACTATTGTTTTACTGGTTGTTTTGTTTTATACATTGTTTCCCCTCTCCCTTTACTTGGATTTGATGTACTTGAGCTGAGGGTCTTCCGGAAACAGCCTCTCTACCTCCATGAGGTAGTGGTAAGGTCTGCGTACACTCTACCCTCCCCAGACCCCACCTTGTGGGATTCCACTGGGTATGTTGTTGTTGTTGTTGTAATTGGGGTAAAATCAAATTTTAGTCAGTTTAGAAAAGTTGAAGTTCACGCTAGGGCTTGGAGAAAAGAGAAAAAGGGAGAAAGGAGAAGAAAGTTCAAGATTCGTCGTTTTCTTGGAGATTTGTGTGTGGATTTTGTCAAGGGGTGATCCCTACGAGGTATGTGAGATCACATAGCATTGGGTTAGTTCACTCACGCACCAAACATGATTCAATGCAGCAAAGTATATTAGATTTGAAAGTAAATCCTTTGAGTTCTTGATAATAGTCGTTTGAATTCTTGTGGGTTGTGTTGTTGAAGTTTCTTTGAGATTTGATTCATGTTTTTTGGTGTAATTTCGAGTCGAATCTAGTATATATTGAGGGTATAATCGATTCTAAGTGTTTGGGGAAAGAACTAAGTGAAATTAGAGGGTTTAGAGATGAAAAATGAAGAAGAAAAGTCGGAGGCACACCTGGGCAGGGGCCTGGGCGTCTCCCCTCTCATAGCCCTAAGAAAAGTTCTCTGATTTTTTGCCTCTGGGGCGTCGCCCCTCTCAGAGCCCCAAGCAAGGGTCTCTGAATTATGGGCTCTGGCGCCCCATGCGTCTCAGAGTGCCAAGGACATCAGTTCACCCCATTTCCCCCCCATCTTTTCGTACTAGTTCCTTAGCAATGTACCTATGTTTTCTAGTTGATTCCAACACTCTTAGGTACATCTAAACATCATGAAATCATCCATAAATATGAGATCATGAACCTTGAATCCATACTTCAATTCAAAGAAAGTTAAGAGACAAGTCTAGAAGTTAAGAAGCAAGTCAAGAGAAGTTCTTAAACTTTTCAAAAGTCTTTCGCAAACGTTTTAACTTTGTTTTAAGACTTAAAATTTCAAGTTAAGCAAAGAGTAAAGATTTGAAGTTCATTTCTTCAAAGAAGTATATGGGGACTATGTATTCCCAAAAAATTTAAAATGTTTTCACATTTGAGCAAGAAAGGGAACATCGATTCCAAGAGAGTTTTTAAACTAAGTTTTGAGTAATTATCTCAAACCAAAGAAAGAAGTTTTGTTTTAAAAATATATGAGCTAAGTATAATTTGGGAGTAGTATTGAGCACCGATATGGTGATGCGAGTTCATATTAACTCAAGTCTCCATAAACCATATAGCCATCATGGGTAGTAAAGGATCATACTTTTTAGATGACTCCTTAAGTGCTTTTTTAGCATAGACTAGTGGATCCACTTAGTTAATGTGTTCTATATGACGACAAAGTATATGACAGTTATGGCAGCGTGGGCAAGACGTTGTATCACCACTTAGGCTCATAGTGGTGGTTGTCGGTTAGAGAAACTCCCACAGAAACTATATTACTTTATTATGAGTAAAGTTGAGTTTGTTGTTGCATTTTCTTTAATGAACTAAGTTGTTTTCCATTGTTTTTACAAGCTTTCTATATATTGCATGTGTTTTATTGCTTTATATTGAGTTACGTTATTCAAGAGTTGAGTAAAGCCAATGTAAGCGTTCCTTTCAGATTCTTTTCAAGCTTAAGTTATGGTTAGCATTCCAACTCGCATACTCGTACATTCAATGTACTGATGCCAGCTGGCCTGCATCGTCTATGATGCAGACACAGGTAATCAGGATCAATATTCAACGCCTCGTTGATTAGGTTGAACACTCAGAGTCAGTTGGTGAGCCTCCTTGCTTTCCGGAGGGCTTCTTTTTACATTGCTTTCTAGTTTTTAGTTGTTAGGATTATCGGGGGTCCTGTCCTGATATCCCTCTTTGTTTTAGAGGCTTCATAGACAAATAGTTATAGCTCTTTAGTCTTATTCATTTTAGTTGTATACGTTTAAGACTTGAGTTACCATTTTGGCTATGTTATTATTTCTTAAGTTATTGCATGAGTTACATTTCTTATGTTTAAGTCTTCCGCTGAATAAGTAAGCCAGTCCAAGGGTTCACTTGGGGCCAATAATGGTTCACGAGTGCCAACCACAACCAGGGTGTAGGCTGGGGGCGTGACAGAACTTAACGATACACTGAAAATGCATGTTTTTTTTCATGTCCCTATATTTTGTCCTCAATATTATCAAATTATATATATATAACTATTAGACTTGATGCATCTGCATCACTTACATTTTTATTTACATATAAATAGTAAAACAGAAAAAAAAATATGAAAGTACAACAACAAAATTATTGAATATATATATATATATATATAACTATTAGACTTGATGCATCTGCATCACTTACATTTTTATTTACATATAAATAGTGAAATAGAAAAAAAAAATGAAAGTACAACAACAAAATTATTGAATAAATAATGGAGAATGAATATTAATGTTTTTTTAAAAAAAAAGCGCCATTTTTTTAATGTTGTAAGGCACATGTCAACATACAATTCAATGGCATCAATCTTTCCATCGAAATGTTACCCTTTTGGTTTGATCCTCAACTTTTATTGTCCTTTTGGAAATTTTGCTCAATTTTTTTGCCCTTTTGACTTTGGACTCTTGTTATTAGTTACTTACATTTTCAAGCTAAAATGGTCTTCTTGGTCATCTAATTTTCAGATTCAGTCGGGCAATTGAAATTGATGCATTTGCTAATAAATGGGCTTGTAATGATAGCTTTGTTTTCCTTTCTTTCCCTTCAAAAGAATGACATTGATAACTCTTCCAGAGCTCTTATACATATGACCGGAAAGAGGGAGAATGGTGACGGTGGTGGTGGTATTGGAAAACTGTTTTGGGTCATCAAGAAATAGGGTTTGGGTTATAATTGGGTCATGGGTGGATAATTTTATGGAAGATGGGTGAGTTTATTAAATTTTGAGTAAAAAAAAATCAGATAAATTTATTGAGATAAAGCCACGTGTCTAGCCCTTAGTTTTAAGGGTATACACATACCAAAATATTGATAGTAAGGGGTTGTTTGGCACAAAAAGCTTTTTTCCTATTATATCCTTGGGTTATTATGAGATTCATATTTCATGTAAATGTGTCAAGGTAGAGAATTATCAGACAATATTATTTTCTTGTGGGCTTCTAACTAGGTAGGAGAAGAATAATTTTACTGTCATGTTTACAATTTTCTCACTTCAATTATTTGAGAATAAAACTCTAACAAAATCTTCTTTACAATTATATCCTTGAATTTTTATAGAATTTTCTATTTCATTTAACTACTCAAGTTAAATACTAAAATATGTATTAAAATTTTTTATTAATTTTGAGGTGAGATGTGTCACTAAAGAGATCCTTGATAGCACAGTGTATTTCTAATTTTTTGTTGGTGAAGTATACCTTTAACTTAAAACAGATTTAAGACTACTTAAATTGTTCAAATACCTGAAGCTTATTAAAAAAAACAAATAGTTCAAGTGGTCAATCGACGAACTACATTAAAGAAAAGTCCAAAATAAATTAACTCAATATAACAAATCAAACATGGAAAAAAATATTAGTTTGTGAAATCATCAAATTACATTGAAGGATTTGGAGAATTGAAAAGAACATTTATAACCATTCTAATATAAATAAAAAGGGATACTGAATTACAAAAGAAATTTAGAAAAAAGGATTTGGGGATAGCTTAGTCATCTAGAGGTCTTATTCAAGGATTGTTAAGGCTTTGATTAGTTATCCCTCCCTTTTCTAGGGATAAAATAGACCTCATAAGTCATATGAGGTATAACCAATTCATTGATTAAGTAAAAGAAACTAACCAAACAATGTTTTTGTTGGACTAAATTTTAATCCAAAGACTATTCAAATTAATACCGCCTACCAAATGGGTCCGAAAGGTATATACATCCTTAAAGTATAACGGAGGGTATATACATACCATTTGTCAAAATTCGAAGGCATATTTGTCAATTTTTCCCCTATTTAAAAACTACTAACAATCAACTACTCTTTTGACACTTTTGAACAAATATATCCCCAGTTAAAACAAAAAACAACTCAAGCAAAATGTAACGGCCTATTTCATTATGAGCGCTAGACCTATTTCCTGATATGTAAGGATGAATTGTTCAAGATGTAAGTTTTGATCAAGGAATCACAGAGATTGATCAACTAACTTGACATAATATTTGTGGCTCATACGTCTATTGGTACTATAGTTTTGTTATTGATGGAATATGAGATTAGGTCTAGAAGACCAACAAAAGTACCATTTCTTGGACTGATAAATTGTTATGTTAAAAAATATTTTTAAAATAAGTTTTAGTTTTCACAAGTAAAAAATTAGCCAAGCATTTAAAATCTGTCGGTCGACTGCGTGTTAGCAGATTTTTTAAGGTGTGTAAAATCTTCCTTAGAAGATTGCTTGAATTCTTACCCGACTTTGGTCTATCAAAATGTTTTATTTCAAAATTACAGTTTTAAATGGTTTTCTTAATTTTTCTAAAATTAAGTGGAGCTTCTATCTTCTTTGTTTTCAAAATAATAAATAGCCAAGTTAGAAGACGTTTTTAACTAGTTTAAAAACGGGTCATAACAATTGTTATATGTGGGTTGCAATGTGTAACAAATCAACAGGACACGTCAAAGGCCAATAACACAACCACTAAAATCCATCTACCCAAACTAGTTGAATCTACCACCAACCCAATCTTGAAATGAAACCCAGAAGCCAATTAACAATTGTGACTCTGATACTATGTAGAGAATAACAGAAGAAAAGTATAATTCAGAAAACCTTCTACTAACCTAAGATCGTTAACTTAAATTGGAAGATTCAACTAAGAAGAGGAAACTCTGAAAGGAGAAGGATATGATTTTGGATAGGAAAACTTGATTATGGAAGAAGACTATTAGATTGGGTTTGTCTTTGGGTTGAATACAAATATACATGATCATCCCCCATTTATACTTATCTATGGATGGTTCTAGATACTACAAGATCTAGACTATTCTATTATATTCTACAAATACCATATCTAGAATATCGATCTATAAGAAAATTCTAGTAACTTTATCTTCTACTCTAGAATATCTAAATATTTCTATAAGATGTTTATATATTCTAAATACTACCACTAGACTATTTTAGAAACTAACCTATGATATTCCGAAAAATCACAAGTACCGTCACTTGAAAACCTATGTCAGTTATGAGTATGAGGTTAGGTGATGTGATGTATATACACTTGCATAGTTCCTCATAGTTTATCATCAAAATGAGGGAAATTGATAAATTGACTATGTGTACATGAATGAATATACGTTTTCACTACGAATTTTTTTCTTTTCTTATGATAGACAAAGATATAGGAAAAGCAGGTTCAGCTAAGCAACGCAAGTGAAACCAAACAACATGGTAAGTTATAGTACCAGGTGCAGCTAAAGAAAGAGTGAGTCCAAAGCCAAAAGGGCAAGTTTTTTCTTCACAAAAACATAAACGGTAAATTATTATTATTTTTTTTTTAACCAAAACGGCAAAATCGCTACTGAAGGAGCGATATATTTTAACGCCATGCACGCCATTAAAACCTTTATTTAAAATCGCTGCTCCAGCAATGATTTTGGCCAATTTTTATTTTTTTTTGTAAAATCGCTGCCTTAGCAGCGTTATCCTAAAAAAAAAAAAAAAATCTTAAATCACTGCTGAAGCAGCGTTTTTTTAAAAAAAAAATCTCTAAAATCTATCCAGCGTTTTCTTTAAAATAAAATAAAATTTGTAGCCATTTTAATTTAAAAACTGAATTTGCTGCAATGGCAGAAATTTTCTAATTTTTAAAAAAAATTATCCTTCTTTGGCAGCAATTTTCCTTTATGTTTAAAAATTGCCAATTTTCCTTAATGTTTTTTTTTAAAAAATTGGATAACGCTGCTGATGCAGCGATTTACAATTTTTTTTTCTTCTTTAGAAAAACTCTGCTGAGGCAGCGATGTTACGAAAAAAATATATTTTTCTTCATAAATTGTTGCCCTGGCAGCGATATTTTTTTTTTTTTTATTTACAAAATCGCTGCTCCAGCAGCAATTTTGAATGAATTTTATGACGGTATGCACATCGTTAAAAGATATTGCTTCCTAGGTAGCGATTTTGCCCTTTTGATTAATTTTTTTTTGATATACCAATTATTTTTTTTAAGAAAAAAACTTGCCCTTTTGGCTCCGGACTCAAGAAAGAGTCCTACACACTAGAGGCAAAGCTATTATGCAAATAACTTTTGAAAAGGAAGACATGACAACTTATTAATTAGAGATGGTAAACTTATTGTCATTTATGAGATTATTAATAAATCATCTCATTAAGGTAAAATAAAGAAATTTAAATTAAATTGTTATTATTACAAAAAAATTTTTAAGACTTGATTAAAAAGAAAAGAGTCACTTAAATTGTGACGGATGAAGTATATACTCCCCTCATTTCAACGTGTTTGTCTGATTTTGACTTGATATGAAGTTTGAAAAAAGTAAAAGACTTTTAAATTTTGTGGTGTTAAACCAAAGATGTATTGAATGTATCAAAATATCATTTAATCTTATGATCTTAAGCATGTCATGTGTTAGAATTTAATTGTCAAAAAATAAAAGAGATAATGTTTTTTATAAGGACTAAAAAAAAATACAACAAACAAATTAAAACGAACGAAAATAGTATATAAGCACCTCAAATAATTCTCTCAAAAACGAATGGGAAAAATAGTGCAATTATTGAAATAGTTATGATTTTGTATATTTGTATGGTCACCCACCCAAAAAACACAATGAGTTGCTTCACAGAACACAATAAATAACTTTATTTAAAAGGTAAAAAAAATGAGAATTATTAAACAAAAATTGAAGAGAAGGGACTATTTTTGCTTTTGAAATTATTGGAATCACATCGGTCAATTTTGCTCCATTAGTGCTTTAGTTTTTGGTCGATTTTCAATCAATATTCTCTCCGTTTTAATTTATGTGATGTTATCGACTTGACATGAAATTTTTTTAAAAAAAGACTTTCAAAATTTATGGACTAAAATAAGTGTGTGACTATAAAGCATTTAATTAAGAATCAAATTAACATTTTAAAGTTAAATTATTATTACATTACTTAGTTATCTCCCATTCTTTTTCTCAGATCTAATACTAAACACAATACAATACAATACAAAATAGTTTTTAGCGATAATAAATTTTTAAGGCATAGTACATAAACATGACCCACTACCAAAAAAACGGCTTTTACCCACAGTTATTTTGCCACGGTTTGACAAACCGTGGTAAAATTATCAAAATAAATGAAAATTCTTTACGGATAAAAAATTGAAGCTAAAATATCGTGGCAAAATCAGGCGGGAGTTAAAATTTCACTCCCTCCCTTTTGTTTTTTCATTTCCCCAATATTTATCTTTTTACATCATCTTTCTTAACCATTCCCACCAATTGTTGTTTACCAAAATGGAGAAGAAAGAAACTAGCACTCAAATCTCTTAACAAAGCTAGAGTAACTTCTTCACCGTTCTAAAATTCGACTGCGTCAAATAGTAGCATAAAGTGGTAAAATCATTTTCAGGTAACAAATCTCTGCTATCCAAGATTTTCAAGTTAAATTTTTGTTCAATTTTCAATGGGTTTCTTTGAGGGTTTCTCTTTGTGCAAAATTTCTTTTACCTTTGATGGGGTTGTAGGATTTTAGGCAAATATACTTGTAGTTATTGTTTTCAATTTGTTCAATCAGTTCTTTAGTGAAAAAGTTAGAGAAAACTTGTTGTGGGTTTGTACAGAAAGCTTTTTGTTGGTTTTGCATGGAGAAATCAGATGCTGGCTATTTCTCTTTGTCATGGTGATAAATTGCCTAGTATTTTCTTTGAGTTTATGATATACTATGTTGTTTATATTGTTGCTTTGGTTTGAACCATGGTCTAATGTTTTGATGAAATGGGTCTAAATTAAGCAAAGTGGGTAATCTTGAGGAACTAGCTTGAGATTTAGGCTTACTTGGAAAAGTTACATTATCCTAACTATGTGATTTTCAGGGGAATTTAAGTGAGCTTGTGAGTAGGTTTGCAATCACTAGGTCTTGTCTATTTGAAATTTTTGGTTTTCGTAGTAGCTTTGAATTAACTGACCATATAGTGCAATACTGTTATTTACCTTCTTTTTTACATTTTCGTGTTGGGATTAATTAGTCAATGGCTAAATGGTATGTTATGTTAATATATTTTTCACCTGTTTTTTCTAATACGTTTTGCTAAACTATTGTAACCTGAGAGTATTATGCTTGGTGTAATGGAGCTGATTGGGAGCTCTATGAGATAAATCTTATCTTCACTATCGATGAAAGTCCCATTTGGTGGTTGTTCTATTCTTGATATTCGTCTCCCTGTCGGCGAATACTTGTCAGGTAACTTCAATTATGTGTTTGTGCCTGAGTTTGAATTCTGTGCTTTCAAAATGAACATCTAAAACAAGTGCATCAGTCTTAGGACAGGTCACTAGTGCTTTGATGTTTGTCTTAAGCAAATGTCTTGTTTAGCATCAATAATTCAATGACGTTATGATTAAGCAAACTTGTTTAGCATTGAATTTTTCTATCAGTAATTTCTATTTTTTAGTAGTGACTCAAAAGAACACTACTCTCTAGAAATACAAAAATCATTTAACTATTGTGAATAAGCAAATTTTGAAAGTTTGACAAAAGAGTGTATAAGATAAACATAGCTCTTATTGTTTATATTAGAGAGAGAATTAATGTCTTTTTGTTTTAATTGTCTGATTGACTTGATCAAGATGATTTGAGATGATCACTATGTGCATCCATTGACTCTTCTATGTGAATTTGTAAATCTGTCATTAGCTTCGTCCTCTTTAGTTGGTTCAAACATGTCTATTCCTCTTGTACTCATAATCTCTTAGGTAAATGGATGGAAAATGGTATTCAGAAACAGGTTTCTTTTTACCAATATGTGAAAGATACGACCTTGTGAGTGCACCAGGGGTGAGGAACAAAACATAGTGCATATTCAGTGAAGTAGCCATAATTGGAAACCATAGCTGAAGAAAGTCATACATAACCAAATCTAGTTTCAAAGTATTAAGAATATGGAGAAAACTAGGATGGGACATGTCCATGGCATTTTTTAGAGTGGACATGAGGTGGGGTGGGAGGCCATTTGGGGTGTGGTAGTGAGGAGGATGTTTTGGAAGATTTGGAAGGTGAATTTATACTATCTCTGCTTAGAACATTATCGAGTATCAAAGATGTCGTTGTTTCTTAATATTGGTCGCTTGAGTCTCCTGGTATTTGAAACCACCTTCTTAATAGTTAATTCAAACACTAGTAATTTTGAAACAAACCAAATTGACCCAAGGAACTTCCTAATACTACCATTTTAGGCTAGTAAATTGTGTCCATTATTCCAAATTACCCACTTCCTTTATTTCAATTTATGTTGCTTACTTTACTTTTTAGCGTGCCTATAAAAAAGAATGTTACTTCTTTGTGTTTAGTAAGTATTTAATTCTTAGACTTCTATTCTATCCCTAATGACACTCCATTATAAAAATGTCATAGCATTTTTAAGACCAAAAGATTCATTGTATACTTTTGATATGTTTTTGATTTTTTGATTGTTACTGTGATTTTATGGATTGCTTCAGATTGGAGACTGTCAGTGCTTTGATGTCTGGTTTTAGCATCCCACTAAGACGTCTCTTGGTGGATTCGATTTTGCTTGATTCGGGCACAACTTCGAATGTCTCCTTTTGGGATCAAGGTATTATAGAACTCTGTTTTTTTCATACTGATCTGCTTTATTTTCTTTTAGTTCTGGTATTATTTTATTGTTTGCACTTTGAAATTGGTTTCTAATTGTATCTCCACTTAGATGAACCAGAAAATGACACAACTAAAATCCTCTTTCTCAGGATTACTTCTATATTTTGCCTATTATGTGTGAATTGATCGAAATGAGGGAAAGGATTGTCAATTTTGCAGAAGTGTTTCTTATATCAGCAATCTTAAATTGGTGTCTGCCTACTCGTTTCCGTGTTTGATTGTTTTATCTTTTATTCTAAATGTATATCTGATATTGTCTTCTAGACATGTGTCAAACGGTTGATCTTGGATTTCTCTGCTGATTTGTTGAGTTCTTGCTAACATTTCTATCTTAGTTCGACATATGTTTTGGTCGTATATGGTAGCATTACGAATTTTATGCCTTGAGCTATTCAACTGTGTAAATGTATACATCCTCTTGCTGTTGATTTTTCAATTAGGTAGGTGCCTCAAGAATGCATCAACTTATATAATCCCATGTTACCTTGTGGATATGACAATGAAGCATCTTATTCAGCCAATGAGAAGTTCACCTTGAGCAAAACTATCTATTTAAATTTGTTTATCTAGCTGTGTGCATAAATTAGCAATCTAACTTGTGTTTCTTGGTTGTGGTGCTTTATCATTTCTGTGATGTCTAACTTGTTGCATACCTGCACTATTAGGAACCTTGCTGCTCAAGGGAAATGAAAGAAAAGACCTTGGAAATATATTATATGCCTTGGTGGTGCCAAAAAATGTGGATGCCAATGTATCTTTAGTTCTTGCAATAAGTCCATTTTCAACTTGTCCATATAATTTGTGAATGATGGCTATTAGTGAATGCTTATTTATTAATGTATTGGTACCAGCATAATGCTGGGAAACAATTGTAATTTTTTTTTTTAAAAAGTTTATGTTTGCCACGGTTCAACCGTGGCTAATGTATAATTCCTCATATTGACTATGCCTTATTTACCCATGCAACGACTGTGGCTATAATTAATCAAACCGTGGTTAAATAAATGTTACCATGGATGCCAAAATCGTGGCTAACTTGCTCGCAACGCCCGTTATGGACACGCTTGCGACCGTGGCTAAAGTACCGTGGCAAAGTGCAGTTAGCCACAGTTTCAGTCCCATTTAGTCACGGTTTCCTGCGCGGCTAATACAAGCATTTTTTGTAGTGTTAACTTGGCTTCAACGGACAACTATGTTCTCTAACTTTGAGTGAGCACAAGTAGACACTTAAACTTGTATAAAATTGAACAAATAGATACATGTGTCCTACATGGCATAATACACGCATGACACAAAATTTCCATGTAGGGTGTCACGTACACCGAATGTGTCAATTTGTTCAATTTTATACAAATTTAAATGCCTACTTATGCACACCCAAAGTTAAGAGTCATAGTTGTCGGTTGACACCCTGAGTGAACATAGTAGCAAATGCATTCATTTGAGCATATTCTTTATATATAAAGCATCGAAGATATGGAGCTTGGACTATCACACTATGGAGTTTGCAATAACTTGCAGTCAAATACTCGAGATGTACTAAGCCAAACATGTGACATTTGCTTATACCCTCACAACACTGTAGACTTAGAGTTCTGATAGATGGGCTTCTTTCGATAACTCTTTGTAGTTGGGCATCTGAAATATGGACATGAGACAAAGAAAGAGCCTCAAGACAACAAAATCTTATGTGAGTGGTGCTAATATCAAATTCAAACTTGCACGTGCTTAACGACAATGTTTTCAATTTTTTAGCATCATAAATAACATGAGGTAAGCTATTGTTGCGGAAGCCGAATATAGAGAGAGTGATGGAATCACAACCGCTATATCTAAAGGTAGCTAAAAAATAGTAAATGAGACAACAATAAAAAGAACACCAGAAATTAACGAGGTTTGGCAAACTTTTGTTTTCTTTTGCCTACTCCTCGGACACAACCAACCAATATTTATTTTACTCCAAAAGAGTACAAGTGAAATACTACAAGAGAGAAAGAAGATCAAATGCCTTTGAAGATGAGAAAGCAAGTGAGAGGTGTGTTACAAATGAATTAGGAACTACCTATTTATAGGAGTGAATTCTTCCTATTGATGTCATCCATGACATCACAATGTGTCAAAATGTCAAGATTTACCTAGTGAAACCATTTTATGGTTCACCTAAATTTCACCTACAAAAGATGTTGTCTTGACTTTTGTACCAATGAAGAATTATCTTCCTAACTACCAAATCTTCACATTAATTCATCTTTGAATCTTGTTAAATTTAACAAATCTCCACCTTGGCAAGATTCTCCATTTTCAACTTTCTCTCAACAACTGTTGATTGTGTCTTCAACCTCAATCTTCAATGTTCAACAATGTTGATCAAATTCAAACAATGTTGAAACTTGACCGCAGTCACCACCTTTGTCAACATATCGGCAGGATTATCCATAGTATGAATTTTCTGCACTGTGACTCCACCTTATTCTATGATGTCTTGTATGAAATGATATCGGACATCAATGTGCTTCGTCCTTGCATGATAAACTTGGTTCTTTGCTAATTGAATAGCACTTTGACTATCACAAAATATTGTGATTCCTTCTTGTCCAATACCAAGCTCTCTAAGCAATCCTTGAAGCCAAATTGCCTCCTTCGCAGCCTCTGTAATTGCCATATACTCTGCCTCAGGTAGACAAAGCAACTGTTGAATCGCAAAAAGTAGACTTCCAACTATCCGGTGCGTTTGCAATAGTGAAAACATAACCGTAGTTGATCTTTGTTTGTCCAAATCACCCGCATAATCCGAGTCACAATATCCAACAAGATGTTGACTATCTTTATGCTCATAAACCAAGCCAATATCTACAGTATTATGAATATACCGTAGAATCCATTTTACAGCCTGCCAATGATCCTTTCCAGGATTATGCATGTACCTGCTTACAACTCCAACAACGTGTGAAATATCTGGCCTTGTGCAAACCATTGCATACATCAAGCTACCAACAACATTCGCATATGGTACTCTTGACATATATTCTCGTGCAACTTCATTCTTTGGCGACATAGCATCACTAAGCTTAAAATGAGGAGCAAGCAGAGTGCTAACCGACTTTGTTTTCTCATTCATGCCAAATCGATTTAGTACCCTCTTCAAATATTCTTTCTGAGATAAAAAAAGCTTCTTTGAATGTCGATCTCTTTTTATCTCCATGCCAAGAATCCTCTTTGCCTCACCCAAATCCTTTATCTCAAACTCCCTTTTTAGTTGAATCTTTAGCTTCTCAATTTCCTCTTGACTTTTAGAAGCTATCAACATATCATCAACATATAGGAGAAGATATATAAAGGAATTGTCTTCAAGCTTGCACAAATACACACAATGATCGTATTTGCATCTTATGTACCTTTGCTGTAACATAAACTTGTCAAATCGTTTGTACCATTGTCTAGAAGATTGTTTCAATCCATACAATGATTTTTCAAGTTTGCACACCATATTTTCTTTTCCATCAACTTTGAATCCTTCTGGCTGAGTGATGTAAATTTCCTCTTCCAAGTCTCCATGTAAAAATGCAGTTTTTACATTCAACTGAACTAGTTCCAAATTCAACTGTGCTACCAAAGCCAACAAAACTCTAATGGAGGAGTGTTTCACAACTGGAGAAAATACCTCATTATAGTCAATTTCCTCCTTTTGAGCGTATCCTTTGGCCACCAATCTTGCTTTGTAGCGAACATCTTCTTGGTTAGGAAATCCTTCTTTCTTTGCAAATACCCATTTGCACCCAATTGCTTTCTTGCCATCTAGGAGATTGGCCAATTTCCATGTATAATTCTGATAAAGGGACTGCATTTCTTCATCCATGGAAAACCTCCACCTATCTCTTTTTGAACTTTGGACTGCATCTTTATAAGTGGTAGGAATGTCATCCGCTGCAATTGAGTCCGCACAAGCCACCACATCTATGAGTCGAGCAGGTTTTCTTATTGTCCTTTTTGGCTTGCTGGTTGCTATTGATTCAAGTTGTGGTTGAGGTTCTTGAGATGGAACCTCCCTTTCGACTGACTCTTCTTCCAGAGGAAAAACTTCTATTGTTTCCTCATTTGATCCATATGTTGGGAAAATTATCTTTCCCTCAAACTCCACCTGCTTTGAAGCACCATCAGTTTGTTTGACTTCTTCAACTATTACCTTATTTGTCAAGGCAGATTCATCGGAGGTAACATCCATGTTGAAAACAATTTTTCTCGTCTCTGGACACCATAAACGATATCCCTTGACTCCATAAGTAATTCCCATAAATAAAACTTTCTTTGCTCTTGGGTCCAATTTTGACTCCCTTACATGATAATATGCAATTGAGCCAAATACATATAAAGAACTATAATCTTCAACAGGTTTTCCATACCATTTTTCTAACGGTGTCTTCCCACCTATAGCAACAGATGGTAGACGATTAATGAGGTGACATGCATATGTTATTGCCTCAGCCCAAAATTATTTGCCCAAGCCAGCATTGGACAACATACACCAAACCTTCTCCAGCAAAGTTAGATTCATACATTATGCCACTCCATTTTGTTGAGGTGTATTTCTAATGGTGAAGTGTCTGACGATGCCATTTTCCTCACAAATTTTTTGAAAAATATCATTTTTGTATTCTCCACCATTGTCTGTGCGAAGACACTTGATCTTTCTGCCACTTTGAGTTTCTATCATCGCCTTCCATTTGAGAAAAATTCCCAATACTTCATCTTTTGTTTTCATTGTATACACCCATAGTCTTCGGGAAAAGTCATCAACAAAGGTTACAAAATAGTGTTTTCCACCTAATGAGGGTGTTTTGGAAGCACCCCAAACATCTGAATGAACATAATCCAAAACACCTTTAGTATTATGGATAGTTGTTCCAAATTTAACCCTTGTTTGCTTTCCCTTGACACAATGCTCACAAAACTCCAAGTTGCAAGTTTTTACTCCTTTTAGCAATCCTTGATCTGATAAAGTTTTCAAGGATTTTCCTCCGGCATGTCCCAAGCGCATATGCATCGGAGTAGATCTCCACTAAACAAAGAAAAAGAAAGGGGGTGCGGGTCAAATTCGCATCTTTGCGCCCTTTACTTACTTCAAGGGATGGTGCGTCTGATACATGATTGGTTAATGACGATTCTCAACAAAGATTTGTAAGATCTCGAGGCTTACTAGACTAATTCGATCAAAAATGAAAACTTTGGATATTTTTCTTAGAAGGAGATGAACTACCTATAGATTTGTATGTAAGTGCACGAATTAAGAGAAAGCTGGCATCCAATCAAGAAAGAATCACTTCGGACAATTAGACCGAGCTTCCCCCTTGTATATGCCACAGCCTGGTCATTTCTGCCTCCTTGTCGTCATTGGATGTTGTTGCTGCTGTCCCAATAACTGTACTACTTTGATAGTGGTACATATTATTATTTCTTCGAATTGCCTTCGTTACCACCAGCGCACCGGAGCATATTCTCATTATGCCATTATCTGCAATGACTTTGAATACCTTTGACTCTAGGGCTCCAACAGAAATGAGATTCTTCTTCAAATTCGATGCATACCGAACATCTGTTAATGTTCTGGTCAATCCATCATGATTCCTTAATCGAATTGAACCAACACTATATGCGGTAAGAGGATTATTGTTTGCGGTGTGAATAACTCCACATTCTCCTTCTTGTAAATCAACAAACCAATCCCTATTGGGACACATATGATAGCTACAAGCTGAGTCCATCAACCATACATCAGATGATTTGGATGGATCTGTTGTAACTAGTGAGTAATCAGAGTCATCACAATCAGCCACATTTGAATCCATGACAGCCTTCCCATTATTTGGTTCGGCTTTGCTTTTCAAATTTGGGCAATCTTTCTTCCAGTGCCCTTTTTCTCGACAAAATGCACATTCATCTTTGCTGAGTTTGGATCTTGACCTGGATCTCCCATTCTTCGTTCTCACATGATTTTGAGAACGACCTCTCACAATCAGAGCTTCTGCTTCTTCGCCCTTTTGTTTTTCTCTCTTTCTTTGTTCATAACTATATAAGGTAGAATAAATTTCTTTGAGAGATACTTTATCATTCCCATGCAGTAGAGTAGTTTCAAGGTGCTCGAACTCATCGGGAAGTGAACTTAACAACATTAAGGCCATATCTCCATCCGTAAAAGTCACGTCCATATTCCGCAAATCTGTTGCTAACTTATTAAAGTTGGTGATATGATCATTCATTGTGCTACCAGGAATATACTTTTCATGTAAAGTTTATTTTGACTGTTTTTCTTCAAGAATTTCTCCTCTAATGAATTCCATAATTTATTTGCATATGTTTCCTTCATGTATGGATACTTTTGTTCTCTTGCTAGATAAGATCGAATGGTACTACAAGCAACACGGTTGATAATCTTCCAATCTTTTTCTCCTACACCGTCTGATTTCTTTTCTTCTATGGCAATATCTAGTCCTTGTTGAAAAAGAACATCAAGGACCTCGCCTTGCCACATTACGAAATGTCCTGACCCGTTAAAAATTTCAACTGCAAATTTTGCGTTTGACACAATTCGTGTCATAAGCGAAGATGCCAATGATGACGTATTATTGACATTCGATGTGGACTCATCATTTTTATTGTCTCCCATTTTTGCTACAAATACTATTTACTAGCTAACAATGCAAAGACCAAAGTAAATCTTTTCTGATGTGGAAGTTCAGACTGTGCTGCAACCACAGAGCATACTCAGATAATACCTTGGCTCTGATACCAATTGTTGCGGAAGTCGAATATATAGAGAGTGATGGAATCACAATTGCTATATCTAAAGGTAGCTAATAAATAGTAAATGAGACAACAATAAAAAGAATGCCAGGAATTAACGAGGTTCGACAAACTTTTCTTTTCTTTTGCCTACTCCTAGGACACAACCAATCAATATTTATTTTACTCCAAAAGAGTACAAGTGAAATACTACAAGAGAGAAAGAATATCAAATGCCTTTGAAGATGAGAAAGCAAGTGAGAGGTGTGTTACAAATGAATTAGGAACTACCTATTTATAGGAGTGAATTCTTCCTATTGATGTCATCCATGACATCACAATGTGTCAAAATGTCAAGATTTACCTTGTGAAACCATTTTATGGTTCACCTAAATTTCACCTACAAAAGATGTTATCTTGACTTTTGTACCAATGAAGAATTATCTTCTTAACTACCAAATCTTCACATTAATTCATCTTTGAATCTTGTCAAATTTAACAGCTATTTGCTTTTAAAATGGAAGGGTGAATCCCCAGCTCTGTGACGTTGAGTTTAACCGCCAATTCAATCCAAGTATCCAGGTGAGAATCCATTTCTGGATCACAATATGTAAGGATGAATTGTTCAAGATGTAAGTTTTTTTCGATATGGGATCGTAGGGATTGATCAACCAACTTCACATAGTTTTCAAGGGGCATATATTTGTTGCCTTGAAATTGATCGAATATCAAATTAGGTCTTGAAGTCCAGCAATAGTACCATCTCTTGGACAACATACAACTTATCGCCGCCTCTTTGACATCGAGGTTAGTGTGGCATAAGATGTGATGAATGATATGCACATGAAATTTTGATATTTTGTTTTCTCTATCAACACAAACAATTCTTATTGAGCAAGAAGGTTTACCACAATAAATCTCATGCTTTCTATTTTACTGTTTCGATCATTCTTAAGGAACCAGGTTCCTTAAGTCGAATAGTTAGTACTAGTTTGTTTCATACAGTGAAATTTCAAAATATTAACTTGATCCAATCTTAATTTAATTTCAAAATTAATCAAAATAATTTTCGAAAGGAAACATGACTTTTGAATTTGTGGTGTTAAACTAAAGATGTGTTGAATGTATCAAAATACTATTTAATCTTATAATATTAAACATGTTATGTGAAAAGTTAGAATTTAAAAGTTATCAAAAAATAAAAGAGATAATTTTTTTTATAAGGACTAAAAGAAAGTACAACAAACAAATTAAAACGAAGAAAATAGTATATAAACACCTCAAATAATTCCCTAAAAAATGAAGGGAAAAATAGTGCAATTATTGAAATGGTTATGATTTTGTATAATTGTATGGTCACCAACCCAAAAACACAATGAGTTTCTTTACAGAACACTATAAATAACTTTATTTATAAGGTAAAAAAAGTGAGAGAATTATTAAACAAAAATTGAAGAGAAGGGACTATTTTGCTTTTGAAATTAGTGGTATCACATCGGTCATTTTTGCTCCATTAGTGCGTTAGTTTTTGGTCGATTCTAAATCAGTATTCTCTCCATCTTAATTTATGTGATGTTATTCGACTTGATAACAAACTTTTTTAAAAAATATTTTCGAAATTTATAGACTAAAATAAGTTTGTGACTATAAATCATTTAATTAAGAATAAAGTTAACATTTTAAAGTTAGATTATTATTAAATTTAAAATATGTCACTCTTTCTAACGCGGATTAAAAAAGTATCATATATTTTATTTTTCACTTTTAACATATCAATAAAAGACAATTATTTTTTCTATATTTAATCTTAGCATTTATCACTTATGAGGGTTCTATACTTTTTGTTGATAGTGAATTCAAATCCACAACTCTAGTGTGGAAAATATTTTTACGACCCCATGCTTACACTTCATTGATATATATATTGAATTTTCTAGTACAAATACATGATTTATGAAAAAGCTATTGGATTCATCCGAACCAATGAACCCCCACCTAACTCCGCCCTGCCTACAACAAGCTTAAACCATGAGTGAATATAGCAGCAAATGCATTCATTTGAGCTTTGGACAAAGACAAGCCAACCTCTAAATCTCCATTCGAATCCTTAGACTTACTGAGGGACATTGATCCACCATTGTCAATAGAAATAGACTCTATCTTCTCAGCCTTTCCCCAACCAAAATCGGCAGAATATAAATCAAACTTCGGAGATCCAGTAACTGAAAGCAATCGTTTTGTATCTATCGTGCTAAATTCTTTAAACCAGTTACCACTCAGGATCCATTCCTCGTCTTTCATCCTTTTTTGAATGACTTCTCCAATCAATTCCACCGCGATTGTAAATCCTTCCTCTCCAATTAAGTCAATGCGCCTTGTTTGTGAAACATACCCCATTATGCAATTCCCAAAATAAGATGGAGGAAGTGGTGGATTGATCCGCGCCCTGCAATCTGCTGCACATACAAAATACTCCTTTACATTCTCATCTATATCCTTTTCCCCGATTGTGGTGGCCTCTGATTTTATCAAGCAAGTCCACACATAAGCACATGTTACCGTGAAAGATGTCACATGAGCTAGGTTTGGTTGTTTTGACAGTATTAAATTCTTGAGCTTAGTGATTTCATTATGTGATATAATAAATGTACATCGAACTTTATCAATATTAGGAATCACAATAATGTCGCGCATCTCCACCTTAAATGTCTTCATTACATTCCATATAACCATCCCTTGTTCATTAGGGTCTTTTATTATGGACCTATCGTAAAATGGAATGAGCTGATCATTTTCTAAGAATTGCTCATCTCCGCCGAATTTGTTCAGCAAAGCCCATGCTCTAGTGAATCTTACTATAGTATTTCCATCGCAGGCGGCGTGATGGTTACTGAAACCAATGGATATGCCAAAATTAGGAAAAAGTGTCACTTTGATGGCTAAAATCGGGGCTAATTGGACCCCTGGTGCATCCTTAGGTTCCGCTAATTGAGGAATTAAGGGATAAAAATCCTTAGCATTTCGGGGATGGTTACCAATGAGATAATTGAAATTCATATCAGTAGTCTCAGAAAAGATAACGGATACAGAATCTCCTGTGAGATAGCGCAACTCAGGATAACCACTCGAGTTTATAAGTGGACAAACAAGGTTTCCAGCTAAGATTGTGTAGTGTTTGAGAGCGAGGGAGAGTGAATGTTTAAGAGAAGGAATAATGGTTTGGACGAAATCGGGTTTGGAAATAGGGAGGTTGTAGAATAATATGCGCCGGTTACGTCTAAAACCTAACCAGGTATGATCAAAATAGGTAAAACGGAGCGTCAGCTCAGCTGCACCGCTGGGAGGGGGCGCAACCTGGCATTGCTCAATTATTGAAGCCATTATAGTTTGGTTTAGAGATAAAAAAAGAGTAGATTAATTTGCCTAATATATAGAGCAATGTTGAACTATGGAGAAGAAAGATCAATGGAGTGGTGGTGGAGTCCACATGAGCTAATTTGGTGGTGTTATAACAAAACTTTAATGATGACAACATCTACTTGTGTAGCTATTAGGTACTAAAATTACTTATTTGTGTAAAATAAGGTTTCCACCGACAATGGATACCAACAATAAAGCACCAGACTTTCTACTTAAGTATGTTTTCTTTTGAGATGCTACAGATTTGGTGCGACGAGCTCAACCCAGAAGACAAACCTCTTGCTTTCAATGACAAGGAGTTTCGAACTTAAAACCTTCAACTTGAAAATCCCAAGCCAAATCAGTGGCGGAGTAAGAATTTTCAATAAGGGGTTCAAAATCCGAATAAATAGACACACAATGTAGCTAAATGAGATTTGACATCTATTATATATACCTAAAAAAATATTTTAATCATATATAAATAATATAATTTTTCGCCAAAGGGTTCTAGCAATAAGGTGGCTCTGCCGCTGGCCCAAACCACTGGGCGTAGATAAACACAGTTATTGTCTTGAAGCAATGATGACAACCTCTACTTGTGTAGCTATTATCTACTAAAATTACTTATTTGTATAAAATAAAGTTTCCACCTACAATGGATACTAACAATAAAGCACCAAAGTTTCTACTTAAGTATATTTTCTTTTAAGATGCTAACGCATTCAGTAAATTTGGTGCGACGAGCTTGACCCAAAAGGCAAACTTCTTTCTTTTGGTGACAAGGAGTTTTGAACTTAATACCTCCAATATGAAAATCCCAATCCCAAATCAATGTCGGAGCAAAGATTTTCAATAAGGGAGTTTAAAATCTGAATAAATAGACACAAAATGTAGCTGAATGAGGTTTGCATCTACTATATATACCTAAAAAATTATTTTAACCATGTATAAATAATATAATTTTCCACCGAAGGGGTTCTAGCAATAAGGTGGCTTCGCCACCCACCCAAAGGGTAGATAAACACATTTATCGTCCCGCCAAAAAATTATTGCTCTCAATTGCACATGCAAGTGTACGCGATCGCGCAAGTAATATAATGGTTCTTAAAAGAACCGGATTATCAATTAAACCCAAAGGACTTGTCAATTAACTATTTACAAATTATACTAGTCTAATTATTTATTTAAGATTGTCAAAAGTGTTTGATTTTTATTTGTAAAGAAAAGAATGCAGGAATGAAATAATAAAATACTTACAATGGTTGGACAATTTCAGGGCTGCAACATGTGTTCGACTTTATGTATCGTATCTCACACAATAAACTGATTTCGGTTATCAAGTTATTGATTTACAGGGTTAATTATATGAGTAGGGTCTCTCGACCTCTAGTTGTCTACTCCAATTAGACGTCTAACTACATCGTTGAGCGGGGATAGGCAGTCCTAATTGATGAGCATTTATATTTCATCCCTTTCATAACCAAGCTAGTTGTTTGTCCGGGTGTCACTCCTAAACACAAATCAACTCAATGGAAGATCAAATTTTTTATATTCTTTGTTCTATCTACCTTATCCTCTCTCGATTTTAAGAATAGACAAGAGATTTATTTCTATGGTGATCAAGCATGAAATACTAAAACAAGAATATAATTAGTAACTTAAAACAATAATCATGAATTAATTCAAAAAACCTTCAATATTCAACAATCAATCAGTAGTTATAGCAACAGAACAAGGGTGTTTAGCCACTAATTTCTAAGAAAAGAAGAAAAGAACCATAAAAGTATTGACAACTTTATACTTGATGCCCTATGATTCATCCCCTCCTCTCATGGACTATTTATAGATTTAGAAAACCCTAAACAAAATAATTGAATCCAAAACAAATTGGAAAACCAAAACCAAAAGGAATTAGAAATTCTGTACGCGTGAACTGCCTCAAAATTTGAGGGGCCTTCATTGGCTGCGATGTGGCAGCAGTGTTTGTGTTGAAAGTGAATTTCCCTTGCTGCTGCACTACATAGTTTATATTTATAAAATATTCTTATATTCAATTTTTATTTATTAAGCTGCCTGCTTGTATACTTCTTCAACCTTTCATTTTTAATTCGTTTTAGCTTCAAACTTCATCACCTTTCCACCAATTTAATCCTACACATAAAATATACTATTTAGTACAATCAATAAAATTAATATTCAAAAATAACAAATATAAATAATAAATATTAGAGATATAATAATTAAAAATATGTTTTTTTAACCTCACATCAACAACCTCTACTTGTGTAGCTATTACCTACTAAAATTACCTATTTGTGTAAAATAAAGTTTCCACCGACAATGGATACTAACAATAAAGCACCAGAGTTTCTACTTAAGTATATTTTCTTTTGAGATGCTAACTGATGTGAGGCAAAAAATATATATTTTTAATTATTATTTGTCTTACATTTATTATTTATATTAGTCCTTTTTGAGCATTAATTTTATGGATGGTGTTAAATAGTGTATTTTATTTGTAGGAGTAAATTGGTGTAAAGTTGATAAAGGTTGAAACTAAAACGAATTAAAAATGAAAGGTTGAAGAAGAAAATCAAGCAGACAGCTTAATGAAATAAATTCAATATAATAATGCATAAGGAAATTGCAGCATTCAGCGAAATTGAAAGAATCAAGCTGCCACGTGCAGACTTTGAGTGCATCAGTGCGTCTAGCACCAAACGGATAGATTTTCACGGGTACAACAATTTCGATCTGTTTGGGTTTTGATCTCCCAATTTATTTTGGACTCAATTATTTTATTTAAGATTTACTACATCTATAAATAGTTCATAGAAATAATTATTAGAGGCATTCAATTAAAGGAGATAAATCAGAGGGCATCAAGTAAAAAGTTGTCAATATTTTTTAGGGTTTTTTTCTTCTTCTTTATGTTCTTAGAGATTAGTGGCTAAACGCCCTCGTTTTGGGGCTGTAGCCACGAATTAAATGTTGATTATTTGAGGTTTTTGAATTAATTCTTGGTTGTCATTATAAGTTACTTATATATTCTTGTTTTAGTATTTCTTGACTGGCCATCTATATATATATATATATATATATATATATATATATATATATATTATCTAATCTTAAAATCGAGAGAGGAGCGATTAGATAGACCAGAGAATATAGAGAGCTCGATCGACCCATTTGATCGAGGTGATTTGTGTTTAGGAGTGACGCCCGGACGAACAACTTGCTTGGTTACGAAACATGATGAAATATAAATGCTCGCCAATTAATCTATTTATCCCTGCTCAACGATGTAGTTAGATAGCTAATTGGACTAGGCGACTAGAGGTGTGTAGCCCAACTCATACAATTAATCATGTAAACCAGTAACTTGACAACTAAAATTAGTTCTAAAGCCAAGAATATGATACATGAGATTTATTACATGCTGCAGCCCTGGATTTTCCAACTATTGTAAGTAATTTTATTATTTTATTCTTGCATTCTTTTCTTTTGACACTCTTAAATAAATAATTAGACCAATATAATTTAGTAAAAATAGTTAATTGACAAGTCCTTTGGGTTCGATAATCTGGTTCTTTTAAGAGCCACTACATTACTTGCGCGACCACGTACACTTGCGTGTGCAATTGGGAGCAACACTAACGTATTAGAGAAATTCGATGCGATGAGCTCGATCTAGAAGGCAAACCTCTTGCATTCGGTGACAAGGAGTTTCGAACTTAAGATCCCCCAATATGGAAATCCCAAGCCCAAACCAGTGGCGGAGCAAGGATTTACAATAAGGAGGTTCAAAATCTGAATAAATAGACACAATGTAGCTGAAGGAGGTTTGACATCTACTCTATATACTTAAAAATTATTTTAACCATGTATAAATAATATAATTTTCCGCCAAAAGGCATTCTAGCAATAAGGTGGCTCCACCACTAGTCCAAACCATTGGGCCACCTCGAAGGGTAGATAAACACATTTATTGTCTTGAAGCAATGATGACAACTTCTACTAAAATTACTTATTTGTGTAAAATAAAGTTTCCACCTACAATGGATACTAATAAGGCTTGGCACCGGACCGGAATGGGACCACTGGATCGGAACGAACTGGTACCGGACCGGAACGAGACGGTTTGACCGAGTTGTTGACCGGTACCGGGATGAACCAGACTGGAACTATATGGATGGAGGCTTAGTTCCGTCCCGTCCCACTATATACCCGAATAAAACCGGGACGGACCGAAATGGATCGGAACAGAATGGGATGGGATAAACGGGACGACACATATAGCTATTTCAAAAATAATTATTTTTTTTGAGTTATTTTGAATTACAAAAATACGAATGTTTTTTTTTTTTTATAAGTTATATTAGTTTATAGTATTTAAATTTTAAAATTTATAATAATTTTACTTAAGTTTATTTTAAAGATATTTTTTTTAATTTTTACGTATATAAGTTTGTAAGTTAAGTTTAATAAAGTTTTTTTTAAAAGTTTTTGAGCTTATGTAGTTATGTACTTATGTTATAAGTTTTAAAGATTTGAATCTTTTGAAGTTTATAAGTTATTAAGTTATACTTATAACTTGTAAGTTAAATAACTTAAGTTTGTAATTTTAAAAAATTAAATAAACAAAAAAGAAATGCTAATAAAAGTAAATAATGACAAAAATATTATTTTTTATTTTAATTAAAAATGATTTATCGGGACCGGACCGGTACCGGACTGTAACATCTCACACCTAGAAATGACTATAAAGAGTTTAAAATATGATAATATTGATTTTTGGAAAGAATAAGGAAGTCTGGAAATTGTCTAATTTAAGAAAGTGAGTTTTGGCCATTTTCAAGCGGCCATAACTCCTAGCTCAGGAGAATTTAGGAGCAGATCTTAATATTTTTGGAAAGCCCTTGGAGAGATCTTTCCAACGCCGCCAAGATTGCATGATTTCGACATCGTATGAGTGAGATATGCCTTCCAGAAGTTGGGCTGTTGGATCGAGGAAAGTTCCAATCCGGATTTAGGGAAGGGCAAAGTAGTCTTTTCTCTAATTAATTTCCTAATTCGTTTTTAGGGATTTATAGGGGTAAAAACAGAACTTCATTCAGTTTTGAAAAGTTAGAATACGGCTTGGAGAAGAAAGAAAGAAAGAACGGGAGAAGAAGGCAATAATTAGCCAAGATCATTCAAGATTTAGAGTGGAATTCATTGGGGATGATCCCTATTAAGGTATGTGAGACTTCTTTCGTGTTGGGTTAGTTCACCCACACATTAACTTGTTTCAATCCAGCGAAATTGGAGTTGTTTGAATGGTAAGAAAGTGAAGTTCTTGAAGAACATTGTTGAATTCTTGTGGGTTGATTGTTGAATGCCTAGTGTTAGATTGATTCATGTTTCCGGGTTGTTTTACAAGTTAGATTGGTTGTATATTGAGGGTACAATTTATCCTAGGGGTTTGGGGAAAGTATCATAGAAGTTTGGAGGGTTTAGAGATGAAAAACGGAGGAGAAAAGTTGAGAACACCTGAGTACAGGGGTTGGGGCGTCGCGCCTCTCAGCGCCCCCCAAAATGTTCTCTGAGGTTTGGCCTTTGACACGTCGCCCCAGCCAAAGCACCCCACCCAGTTCTCTGAGGTTTGGGGCCTGGCGCCCCACACCTCTAAGAGCGCCAGGGACGCCAGTTCTCCCCATTTGTTCCCCACTTTTTCGTACTAGTTTCTAAGCGATGTACCTACATTTTCTAGTTGATTCCAACCCTCTAAGGTACATCTAAACATCATGAAATCATCCATAAACATGAGATCATGAACCTTGAATCCATAATCCAATTCAAGGAAAGTTAAGATTTAAAGTCAAAGAAGTTAAGAGTTAAGTCTAGAAGTTAAGAAGCAAGTCAAAACAAAGTTTCTTAAAGTTTTCAAGAGTCTTTATTAAACATTTCAACTTCGTTTTAAGGCTCAAGTTTCAAGTAAAGTAAATAGTAAGAGTTGAGTTCATTTCTCAAAAGTTATTAGGGAACTATGTATTCCCAAAAAAGTTTATAAATGTTTTCACATTTGAGCAAAGAAAAGGGAACATCAATTCCAAAAGAGCCGTTGGGCTAATCTTTGAGCAATTATCTCAAACTAAAAAAAGAGGTGTTTAAAACACATATGAGCTAAAGTATATTTTGGGAGTAGTATTGAGCACCGAGTTGGGGATGCAAGTTCGTATTAACTCAAATCTCCATAAGAACCATGTGGCCAACATGGGACTAACGGGTCATACTTTTTAGATGATCACGTAAGTTAAGCTAGTGGATCCACTAAGTTAAGTAAGGTCCTATATTAAGGCAAGGTATAGTATGGTCATTGGGCAACGCGAGGTAAAACGTTGTATCATCACTAGGGCTCATAGTGGTGGTTGTCGGTTAAAGAATCTCCCGCTAAAGTTATATTACTTTTATATACAAGTAAAGTTGAGTTTGTTATTGCTTTATCTTTACGAACTAAGTTGTTTACACTGTTTTACAAGCTATATATATATATATATATATATTGCATGTGTCTTATTGGTTTATATTGAGTCCAGTTATTCATGAGTTAAACAAGAGCCAATGTAAGTGTTCTTTTTTACTCCTTTCAAGCTTAAGTGCTTAACTTGTTGTTTAGCATTCCAACTCGCATACTCGTACATTCAATGTACTGATGCCATTTGGCCTGCATCTTATTATGATGCAGACACAGGTAACCCGAATCAGTATCCAGCGCGTCATTGATCCAATTGAGCACTCTAGAGTCAGTGGTGAGCCTCCTTGCATTCCGGAGGACTTTTTTATTTCGCTTTCCTAGTTTTTCTTTATTAGGATGTTGTGTGGTCTGTCCCAACATCCATCTCAGTATTATAGAGACTTCACAGATAGTCAGACAGTTAGTATTGAGTCTCTCATCTATGTATTTGCAGATACTTTGATTTGAGACATAAGTTGCCATTTTGGCTAAGATATTATCAGTTAAACTATTACGTGAATTTATTTTGTTGAAGTTAAGTCTTCCACTGAGTTAAGTAAGACAGGCCAAGGGTTCGCTTGGGGCCAGCAATGGTCTTCAAGTGTCGGCCATGTCCAGGGTGTAGGCTCGGGATGTGACACAGAACGGAACCGAAATGAACCGGTACCGATATACCAGTACCAAATCATGATATTGTTCCGTTCCGTGTACCGATTCAATGTATCCCATCCCATCCCGAATACTACCGGACTGGAACGGACCGGAATGGTACTGAAACGGTATCGGTACAACCCGTTTCGGTGCCCAGCCTTAGATACTAACAATAAAGCACCACAGTTTCTACTTAAGAATATTTTCTTTTGACAAATTCGATGTAACGAGCTCGACCTTGAAGGAAAATCTCTTGCTTTTGGTGACAAAGAGTTTCAAACTTAAGACCTCCAACATGGAAATTCCAAGCCCAAATCAGTGGCGGAGCAAGAATTTTCACTACGGGGGTTCAAAATCTGAATAAATAGACACACAATGTAGCTGAAGGAGTTCAACATCTACTATATATACCTAAAAATTATTTTAATCATGTATAAATAATATAATTTTCCGTTGAAGGGGTTCTAGCAATAAGGTAGTTCCGCCACTGGCCCAAACCACTGGATCACCCGAAGGGTAGATAAAAGGCTAATGATATAGTTAAGAACTTATTGAATTTTAGATCCCTTACACAGATTAAGTAATTGAAACCAAACAAATTCATATCTGGCAGATTGGTTAGCATTGGTGATTTAAAAACATCATATGAAAAGACATATGTATTGATAATTACTAGTGAAGGTGGGAGTCCACTAGCAGTAAACAATGTACAATCAAAGGCAACTTTATTTTTGTGGGTTTCTATTTTTAAAAGTAAAACTTACTAAAATAAAAATAAAAACCAATATAGTTAGGCATAATACATAAATATGTCATTTAACTTGACTTCATTTCACATTTATGTTCTTCTTTTTGGATGTGCACAAATAGAGACGCTTAAACTTTTATAAAATTGTACAAATAGACACACATCATACATGACAATTTGCATACTACGTGTTTTGTGTCATGTAGGACTCATGTGTCTACTTGTGTAACTTTAAACAAGTTTAAGTATCTACTTGTGCACACCCAAAGTTGGATGGTATAAATATAAAATGAGGTCAAGTTAAAAGGAACATTTATGTATTATGCCAAATAGTTAATTGTAAGATCTAATAGAAATATTTAAACATTAAAATGGTGTAAACCTTACGTTTGGTAAAAAAAATAAAAAAATTTCACAACTCTTAAAAATAAGTAAAGATTTATTAGCTATAACTTTAATTACTTTCAAAGTCATAAATATTAGATAATAGTTAAAAGACAGGAATTTGAGAAAAATAATAAATGACATTTTCTTTCTATTTTTTAGAGTCTTTTAATGAAGGGCAAAATTTTTAATAAACATTTCTAATAATCTTCATGCTTTTAATGTAGAATAAATATATACTAATTTAGTGTATGCATTTTGTGTGTGATCGTAGATATAAGACCAAAATCTTTAAAAACTTATGGGTAACTAACAGAAATCTCACTAGTTTAGAAGCTAACTAATTACTTAGATACACACAAGTTTATAATATTACGAATCTTACCAGATTTTGGTGCGTCAAGATACGTCCAAATACATGTATCTCGAAATACATGGGTCAAAATTATGTTGTAATTTGTTCTAGATACACTATATCCAAGTGGATTCATATGTATTTGGGATACATAGACAAATCTCGTTCGCCTCCCTCACCTTTGTCTCATCTCGCTTGCCACTCTCCTATTTATATGGTATCTCAGATACATACTTATCACATCAGATACATGTATCTAGTGTGATTCGCAGGTATCTGAGATACATAAGATAAATCTTGCCTGCCTCTCTCAAATCTCATTCACTACTGTCTTATATATTTGGTATCACATATGCATGTGAATCATAGTAGATACCTTTAGATACATATATCTAGGTGTATCTGCCTTAACTTTGGTAAGAATTATTAATTAGTGATATCAACTATAATTATTTCAAACTATAGAGAGAATTAGTAAATATGGTAGGAATGTTAGTGTAATTGAATAGTGTTGCGTTCAAACGCACATGCAAGTGTACGTGATCATGCAAGTAATAAAACAACTCTTTTAAGGAGACGAATGTTGAACCCTTCACCTCATATTTGATTTTGCTAATAACTACAATTTAAAACAAGTGTGTCAAGAGAGTTTGATGATTATTTCTAAATTAACAATTTTGTAAAAGAAAGTTATCTAACTATGATTCGATATCAAGTGGAGTTTAAACAATGACTTGGGAAATTCCAAGGTTGCAACCTACTTAGAATTCATGCATAGTACCATCTTCTATGAACTTCAATTGGTTATCAAATCACTGCTTTACAAGGTTAAATGTATGATCATGGTCTCCCGACCTCTAATCGCCTACCACATTTGTAGTCTAATTACATCGTTGAGTGGGGATAGACTGAACCAATTGCGAAACACTAATATTTCGTCTCGTGTTGTAACAAAGAAAGGTTTATGGGTATATCTCTATCCTAGATACAAATCAACCCTAGTTTCTAGAGAAGTTAATGCCTCTTTTGTCCTACGTTCTATCCTTCTATTCCTCTTCTGAGTTCAAGTTATACAATGAATGTATATTAATGGTGATCAAGCATTAATAAAGGGAATTCAAGAACAAAAGAGCAGTTTACAGTGACAACCAACTTTGATCCATAGATTCAATACTACATATTCATTTGTTGCCTCAGCCCTAGAATAAAAGGGATTAGCTACTCAAAGTTTTATTCTCAATATTTGAAAGTTTAATAATTATAAGAGAAATCGATAGATGAAAAAGAGTAGGAATAAATCCTAAAATTGGACTAAGTGTTTTTCCAAGTCGTCGCTCTCCAATAATCAGAAAAAGAATAATAAAAATAATAAAATCCGAGTCTATTTATAGTTGGAAAAAGTCAGTAAAATGTTAGCTTGCAGATCCGCGACACGAAGTCGATACAGACTTGCCTATCTAGATCTTCTTAGCATCATCCTCTCTACGACACGGAGAGGATACATAGTCTTCTATCTCGTCAACATCAAAAGTTAAATAAAAAATTCCCTCTCCACGATGCAGAGATGATACAGAGCTGGGTAATTCCTCGAACATCATTCTTGCACTCCTTTGCTATTCTTCTCTTGTTGTCCTATCTATGTCCACTTCAAATTTAGCTACTTTTGTGGCCCTTCCTTGTACCATCTTACCTACAAACACTAATCACATTGGTTACTCGATATGCATACCCATGACTCAAAAACTACAAATAATATGAAGTTTTGCTCTTAAACTTAGCTCTCATATGAGTTTAATTGACTTTTTGGCTACAGATCACCACCCCACATTTAGAGCTTTGTTCGTCTTTAAATAATTTCTACATATATACCCTAGACCTAGACTCAAAATGAATAGCATTTGTACTTTGGCTACAAACTCACAGGGCCTTTAGCATTTCACAAGAAAGTATGTTAATGTTCAAATTCAACACACACAAATACATAGCCATCTCATGACCTCAAGCATGGACTCAACAATTTTAACATCTCAAACACAAGGCTTCATGCAACATTATTTAGTCATCCCTAGATAGTCCACACACTCTATTCAAAAGATTGAATATAATTTAAGGACCTCATCCAACAACAACTCTCACACTCACAAAGAAACTTCACATGTATGCACCAAAAACTTAGCACTCATATGAGTTTAATTTGGCTTTTTGACATATAAATATGCCTCAAATCACGTAGTTTTTAAATAAGCGTACAAAACTTTTTCTTATTAAAATCAGGATATATATATCCCCTTTATTAAAATAGCAAAGAAAGGGAAATTTTTCAAAACAACAATATTTTAGCTTTTAGTGGGACTCCTTAGCAACAATTTCATTATTTATTAAAAATGTCATTATTTTAGTTTGTTAAGGGATTAGTTATGTATTTATTTTATTTTAATTAATTTGAAAAAATACAAATAATTAATAACAAAACAGAGAAAATCATGGAACAAAAAAATTCAAAAAAGTTAAAAAAGATTTTAAATACAAATCAGTTACGTTTTGAAAAGAGCATAAATAGTCATTTTTTCGTCGAGCGTTTTCTTGCTTTCTTCTTAAGAACATAAAAAAAAAATTAAAATAATTTAGTTTGTCTTCTGAATCATTCATCTGATAACTTTCAAAGCTTCTTAAAGTTGAATACGACATATTTTTGAAATAGAATTTTTCAAAATTGACAACTATAAATTTGTCGCATCCAGTAAACAATCGAAAAATAATCAGGTATTTTTTTCTGATTGAATCAGTGAAATCTTTGTATGCATTGGGATTTATAGCTTTTTTCGGATGTTTTGTTTTCAAATTATGATGTATAACGAATGATTTTTTTTTTTTAGTTTAGTACCTGTTTTTTCTGTTTGAATGCATACAGTAATTTGTATCCCATTAAGTTAATGTAACTAATTGATCATGAACTATATGTTGAATACAACAATATATGAATACAAAAGTGAGATGAAAGTACAAAGTTATAAATATAAAGTGAGATTGAGTATAAAGTTGTGAATACAAAAGAAATACTCTCTTCATTTGAACTACAAAGTGACTTTGAAAGGTAAAATACAAACTAATGGATCATGAACTATATGTTGAATACAACAATATATGAATACAAAAGTGAGATGAAAATACAAAGTGAGATTGAATATAAAGTTGTGAATACAAAAGAAATTAAATACTCTCTTCATTTGAAATACAAATTGACTTTGAAAGGTAAAGTAGGCACATAAAATACAAAACTTGTTGGTATACAATTAGGTTGAATTCAAAATAAAAGAGAAATACAAACTTGTTAACATATAAATTGAGATTGAAATACAGAATGAATACCTAATAAAATACAAAATTATTGTTAGCATACAGTTAGGATGAATACAAATTAAGAAGGAAATACAAACATGTTGGTATACTAATTGAGATTGAAATACAATGTAAAAACAAAAAATGTAAAACTTGTTGATATATAGATAGAATGAAAACACAAACAAACTGTTGATTCAGACATTTTAGATAGACAAATGCTTTCCCCATATCTAAAACCCTAAAAGCAAATATAAATGTATTAAAAATAAAACAAAATAAACATATGAATGAATTCGTAGATTCTAATAAATCTGAAATATTAAAACGAAATCAGAAAAAAATTGAAAAAAAATTATTTAATCGACTAAAAATCTAAAATACATAAATTTTACATGAATATGTAAACAAACTTGCATAAAAATAGAAAAAATTAATGAAAAATCCGTAATATGTACAATGCGAAATATAAACCATAAATGGTGATATTGAAAACAAATCAAAAGAAATCTAAATAAGTAATTGAAATACATAAATATTAGATGAATATGTAAACAAACTTGCATAAAAATCGAAAAAATTGACGAAAAATCCGTAATATGTACAATGCAAAATATAAACCATAAACGGTGATATTGAAAACAAATCAAACGAAATATAAATAACTAATCGAAATGGATAATGAAAATTTCCTTGCCAACCGAGAAATCTGCTTGAATTAATAAAGAGATTTCGTTTAACAATAAAGAAAATTTCTTGATGAACAACAATTTAGCACCTTGAAGAAAGATAAACTTGAAACGTGAAAGGTGGGGAAGAAACATGAAAGTTGGGGAAAAAAAACGTGAATGTTGATGAAAAAAAGTTAATGGTATTGGTTTACTTTTTTTTTTTTTCACTTTAAACGGTTATTGGTATATAATTTGGTCCAATATAGGACTCTTTTCATAAATAAAATTAATTTAAAATACTAAAATCTGAATACCTATTATTTTATAAAAATATTGTCATTCTGCCATTTTAAATAAATATTTTAAAGTGTTATTATTTTGACTAATTATGTTAGGTATTATGACTTAATTGCTAATTTTCCCAAAGAAATGTATACAAAACTTGGCCCAAAAGTGACCCAAGCCCAATCCCAAATTAAAAAAAAGGCAATCAAAAACAAAATAACTAAATTCTACTAAAATAAATAAATATCAGCTAAGACAAGAAAATGAAAAGAACCTAGAAGTATCTAGAGAACTTGATTGATTCATCTTTTTCGTCGAAGCTCTAGGAGTAGAATCAACTCAAAATTCATGTGGATCTTGCCTCAAGGAGAAGTTCTTGGGGATAATTTTTTTTTTATAGAGATCTAGTAAATTTTAGATAAACGTCTTTAAATCTCACAAATGTCATGAAATCAATCTCCATGAAGACTTCTTCGACTCCATGTCGTTAAATCTAGACCAATAATCTAAGGTAAGACCGTTATTCTCTCCATTTCTTGTAGCTATAGACTAGAAATGACGAATTTTACTTTTATCTCCTTTTTCTTAGCAAAATGAGTCTCGAAGAGCAAATACCAAAAGAACTATATCCAAATCTAACAGGTACGTCTTCAACTTCATCAAGATTATTTTGATCCGTAGATTAAAACCTTTTTAAACTTCTTTTTGCCTGTGTAATCTATTGTTGATTTTTCTTTTATCCACTTTTTCCTCCTAGTTATAATTGTAATTTTATAGAATCACTATTTGATTAAAATGAATGTTACATCTATTGTATACCTAGAAAATCAAACATAATTTTTGATAAAATATCTTTCTATACTTTACTAAGATAATTAAATTATATAAAATTAATTGATTTCAATTTTACGAATGATTGTACATCAATGATTAAGAATAAGCAAAATGGAAAAGTGTTAACTACTGGGAGTAATATTTATGGACATTAGTTATAATTTCCTACTTAATTGAGTCTTTGTCTTTTTTTTTTTTATTAACATAATTAAATTATATAGATGAGTTGATTTCAGTTCTATAACTGACTATACCTCAATGATTAAGATTTAAGAATAAGTAAAATAGAAGAAGTGTTAACCAACATTGAAGGACATTAGTTAAAATTTCCTACTTAGTTGTTTCTTTGTCTTTTGTATAAACATAATAAATCATATAGAGTGCATTGGTTGTATTTTTTTGGAAAAAAGAATTTAAACATAATAATTTTATTTTTTTAAAAATCATTCTTAATATTACTCGTCTTTTACAAAATTTCTATATCACATAATTTATAAATGCTGATTTATTTTTTCAATTAAATATATATGTACTAAATTATATTAACACATGCAAAAGTATTTGTTAAAACTGATCATTGAATGTATATGAACCAAGAAGAATTAAGGAAAAGCTTGAATCTCCATTAAAGCTTCTCAGAGAAACTATACAGTGAAATGAATACAATGAAGAGCACACTACAATTCATCTGTATCATGCCTTATATACATCTGACTACTAACCGACTTACATAAATGAAAATATCTTCTAACAGAATCCATAAGTGACTAATAACAGACTTAACTAACTAACAGTGACAGCTGGACTAATTAACAGTGAACTAACAATGACTAACATTTACATTCAGCTCTTTGCAATTTCCTTGTTGTATTCTCCAATAGCCCCCTTCAAGCTGGGTGATATGAAGATGTTCTTCATTCCCAGCTTGAACATGAGATGTGAATGCTGATATTTACCCAACCCTTTAGTAAAAATGTCAGCAGGCTGTTCAGAAGAACATAAGTAGTGTATGATCACAAATCCTTTCATAGCCTTTTCCCTAATAAAATGACAATCAATGTCAATGTGTTTTGTTTTTTTAATGGAACACTGGATTAGCAGCAATTTGAATTGCTGCTTTGCTATCACAGTGAATAGGAACACGTAGGCTCAAGGGCATGTGTAGTGTCTCAAACAAGCCAATGATCCAGGTGATTTCTGCAGCAGTTGAGGCAAGACTCCTATACTCTGCCTCAGTTGAACTCCTAGAAATAGTGGACTGTTTCTTAGACTTCCAAGAGATTGGTGAATTCCCATACTGCACTAGGTAACCAGTGATGGACTTGCTGGTGTTAACACAAGACCCCCAGTCTGCATCACAATAAGCCTGCAATGATCCTGTGGATATTGATGATAGCAGTACCCCATTGCCTGGTGATTTCTTGACATACTTCACTATTCTGGTGGCAACATTCATGTGGGAAGTCTTTGGAGCCTGCATGAATTGACTCAAGTTTTGAACTGCATATGATATATCTGGTCTTGTGAGAGTGAGATATAATAATCTTCCAATCAATCTTTGATATTCACTGATATCTAATAGCAAAGGATCAGAATCACTCCCAACTAAGTCATCATATTCAGCAATAGTAAGCTTCAGGTTCTGCTCAATTGGTGTGTCCACAGGCTTAGAGCCTCCCAATCCCAAATCTGAAATTAATTCTAAAGCATACTTTCTTTGGTGCATCAAAATTCCTTCTGAGTTTCTGGCAAATTCAATCCCAAGGAAAAATCTCAAGCTCCCCAAATCTTTAATCTTGAAGTGATCCTTCAGGACTTGTTTTGCCTCTTCTATTAGTTGTGGACTACTTCCTGTCACAACAAGATCATCCACATATATGAGTATCACAACTATTCCATCATGAGTCTTCTTAGTCATAAGAGAATAATCAAGATGACTTTGTTGAAACCCTACTGCTAACAAGGCATTAGTCAACTTAACATTCCATTGTCTAGAGGCATGCTTCAGTCCATATAGTGACTTAATCAATTTACACACTTGAATTCCTTCTCCATTATCCTGGTGGAAACCTTGGGGCAATTGCATATGTAACACCTCGTATCCTAAATAGACCAAAATGCAAATTTTGAGAAGTTGCAGGTGCAACCCACGGTTCCCATCCACGGACCGTAGGTCAGACCACGGCCTGTGCTGGTGGTCCGTGGTTCACCACTACAACCCCTCCCCAAACCCAGCTCAAAAAATTGACCAAGTCTTGACCCACGGACAGACCTACGATCCGTAGGTCAGACCACGGTCCGTGGATCAAAACTCCTTTACCTAGCCTCTGACACAAACTATGGTCGACCAATATGGACCGTCGTTCAATGCGCGGTCCGTAGGTCTGACCGTAGATGAGGGTCAACAGCCAGTTAGAGGAAAATTATTGATTGGGTTAACTTCAAATAGTCATAACTCTTACCACAAAATTAATTATGTGTCCCATGACCTATGATATGATAGATAATTCAATTCTTTTTCCAATGCCACCAAGTTTGCTAAATTCTGACCTCCGAGTAAAATGTTATGCTCATTTTAGTGAAGCCTTACCAAACAGACTTGATCGACGGACCCAAACGACGGCCGGTAGATAAAATGACGGACCATCGTTCCTTTCGTGGATGGACTTTGCCAGAATTAAGTTAGGGTTGTTTTGGTGCTTTTTCTATTTCGTTGAACCCCTAAGCTACATCGTTTAGACCCAAAATTATGAGGTTTTAGGCAGTTTAAGCCTAGAAATATAACTAGAACTTACCTATGTCAAAACATTAATCAAAACTTAGAAAATTAGAACGCTAAGAGGAGAAAGAAGTCAAGAACCCTAGTTCAAGAATGCAACAAGTTTTCTTCGGTTCCAGCCCAGAAATCAAAGGATTTCTCCGTGAAATTCGTCACAGGTATGTGGGATTTCACTAGTGGGTTCATTTCACCCATTAGGTCCCTAGTTTTCAGTCAATTTCTTGATTCCCTTATTATGATTAGACCTAGGGTTTCTTGAATGTTAGAATTGTTGGGTTCCTAGCTGTTAGAATGATCCAAATTAGATTAGTATGTTAATATTCAGTTTATTGCATGAATTTCAGAACCCTAGCTATGCATTTCTTTAGTTCTTGAATTACACTTTCTAAGTCAGGTATTTCAGTATTCAGTTATACATGCCTTAGTTTATGAATGCATCATTATCAGATTAATTATTGCATTCTCAATTTTACATGTTCAGTTTGAGCTATCCAGTAACTTATAGAATTTCAATCATAATGTGTTAATCACTTAATCCATTATGAGTAGCATAATACCGAGTTGGACTAGGGTTCAGCGTACCCAAATAGTCCCAGAACTACGTAGGTTGTAAGTCCCCTATGTGGGCATCATTTCAGTGATCATGCCAGTATGCCTCTATACCTCTGACAGGGTATATTGGGTCCTCTCGATGGGGTGTATACATCGGACTTCACATTTAGCTTATGTGGTTTTATTATCGGTTATTAGTAGCTCCCACAGTTCAGTCAGATTATATTGCATTAACCATTTATCAGTATAGTCGATGTTATAAATTGCACCGTTTATTTCTCATTTTGTTCATATTATTTCATTGCTTTATTGTTTTGTTTAGTTATATGTTATTTTAACTTTACTCTATCCTGCATGCTCAGTACCTTTCAAGTATTGATGCATACGTGCGCTACATCTTCTCGTGATGTAAGTTCAGGTTCTTAGCATCTAGATCACGCTTAGATCAGTTCCCGATCTCCAGTTCAGCAGAATCAGTGGTGAGTCCTCATTCTCTGAGGACAAAAGTCATGAGTCTCTTTTCAGTATTATTTTTAGTCCTTTAGTTTCAGTTTTTCTAGACTTAGTTGGGGCCTGTCCCAGCATTTCTAGGCAGTTAGAGGCTATTTTCAGACATAGATAGATTCAGCTTAGTATTGAGTTAATATCTTCTTTGTATTAAACACATCAGTTTTCATTTATCTCAGTTATAGTATATGGGTATTTCCTATCCTTTTCATTATATTTATGATTTAGCTTCCGCATCAGTTATTATTATCTTTAGTATGCTCATGATTATGTTAGCAGGGTTAGCTTGGGTTCACTTGTTATCCTAGGTCCCGTGTCCGTGTCTTGGGGGTAGTCTCGGGGCATGACAAACTTGATATCAGAACCTTAGGTTTAAGTGTCCTAGGATGTCTGAAAAGCCGCACTAAGTAGAGTCCTTTTCATGGGTGTGAAGTGCACCACATCTAATGAGGGGGAGGCTACAAAGTGTTTTAGGAAATCTTCATTTTCTTGTTACTGTTATCATGCATAAGGTATGATCTAAATTCCATTCTAACTCGACATTCTACGTTTCAGTGATCATGCCTCCTCGTAGTGCTAATGCTAGGAATGCGAATACCAGGAACGCAAACGCAGCTCTTCTAGTCCTTGATCAAGAAGTGTCCACTGTAGAGTTCAGGAACGCCATTCAGATGTTAGCTCAGAGTGTGGCCAACCAGAACAATTAACAGGTTCAAGCTCCTGTAAATGCAAATGGTGGATCAGCAACAACGAGGGTCCGTGACTTTGTTAGGATGAATCCTTCTGAGTTCTTAGGATCGCAGACTCGTGAGGATCCCCAAAATTTCTTGGATGAGATCAAGAAGATCTTTGAAGTGATGCAGATAACTGGGAATGATTGGGTTGAGTTAGCATCTTACCAACTTAAGGATGTGGCTCATATCTGGTATACTCAATGGAATGAGAATAGGGGTACATATGCAGCTCCTATTACTTGGGATTGTTTCAGCAAAACCTTTCTGGACAGGTTTTTCCTCATAGAGTAAAGAGAAGCAAGGGCCTAGGAATTTATGAACTTAAGAAAAGGTAACATGACTGTCCAAAAGTATGGGCTCAAGTTTAACCAACTCTCCAGGTATGCTCCTCACATGGTTGCTGATTCCAGGGATCAGATGAATAAGTTTTTGTATGGAGTGTCAGACTTAGTGAAAATAGAGTGCAGAAATGCTATGTTGTTGGGAGACATGAACTTCTCTAGGCTCATGACTTATGCTTAGCAGGTTGAGGGTGATAAGCTTAGGGAACAAGCTAAGGAGACTAAAAGAGAAAGAATAGGTAACTACGATTATTCCCAACAAAAATCGAGTGGTGGGAATCACTCGTAGTTTCAGCAGAAGTCTTCGACTCCAGCCCCTTCATCAACTAGTGTTCCATCCCCCAGGTTTCATAACGATCAGAGAGGTAGGGCGTTAGGCTCTAAGTCTCAAGGTAGTGTTTCAGGCACCAAAACTTACCCAACTTTCCCGAAATGTAACAAGAACCATTTGGGCGAGTGCCTTGCAGGTAAGGAAGGATGTTTTAGGTGTGATCAGTCTGGTTATAGATTGAAGGATTGTTCTTCTAGACAAGGTCAAGGAGGAAATAATGGTAGAGCTCGCCTCACAACTTCAAGAAGACCAACGGTGTCGCCCGACTCAGCAGGGTAACTCATCTGGTACAAGTGGCGAACAGTGCTAAAACAGGCTCTATGCTCTTTAGGCTCATCAAGATTAGGAAGATTCTCCTGATGTAGTCACTGTTACGTTACAAGTCTTTGATCTTGATGTTTATGCATTGTTAGATCCAGGGGCTACTTTGTCTTTTATAACTCCTTACATAGCAGTCCAATTCAGTGTTAGCCCAGAAACTCTTTCAGAACCCTTCTCAGTCTCTACTCCAGTCGGTGACCCAATTATAGCTAGACGGGTATACAGAAAATGCCCTGTCATAGTCTCTCAGAAAGTCACCTCAACAGATCTTATAGAGTTAGAAATAGTAAACTTCGATGTCATTCTAGGCATGGATTGGTTACATTCCTGTTATGCCTCAGTTGATTGTAGAACTAGGATTGTTCATTTTCAGTTTCGAGACGAACCAATCCTAGAATGGAAGGGTAGTAGCTTAGCGCCTATGGGTGGATTCATTTCTTACCTTAAGGCCAGAAAGATGATCTCTAAGGGTTATCTCTATCATCTAATTCGGGTTAAGGATTCTAGTTCCGAATCCCCAACTCTTGAGTCAGTCCCTATAGTCAATAAGTTTCTAGAAGTGTTTGCAAATGATCTTCCCGGTGTTCCACCCGAAAAGGAAATTTACTTTGGGATTGATCTTCTTCCAGATACCCAACCTATCTTTATTCCTCCTTACATAATGGCTCTCGCTGAGCTTAAGGAATTGAAAGAGCAGTTGAAAGACCTTCTAGATAAGGGCTTCATCAGGCCTAATATTTCGCCATGGGGTGCACCGGTGTTGTTCGTAAAGAGAAAGATGGTTCTCTCAGAATGTGCATTGACTATAGGTAATTGAAAAAAGTCACAATCAAAAATAAGTATCCCATCCCTAAGATTAATGACTTGTTCGACCAACTTCAGGGTGCTAGTAATTTCTCAAAGATAGACCTCAAATCAGGTTAACATCAACTAAGAGTCAGAGATAGTGAAATTCCTAAGACAGCCTTCAGAACTCAGTATGGTCATTACAAATTTGTACTTATGTCATTTGGACTAACTAATGCTCCTGCAGCTTTCATGGATTTGATGAACAGAGTGTTCAAGCAGTACTTAGACTTGTCCGTTATCATCTTTATTGATGATATCCTCATTTACTCTAGGAATGAGGAACAACATACGACTCATTTGAGAGTTGTTCTGCAAACTCTCAAAGATCGCTAGTTATTTGCAAAATTTAACAAGAGTGAGTTTTGGTTACAATCAGTTTCTTTCCTTGGGCATATTGTGTCTAGTGAAGGTATTCGAGTAGATTCCCAAAAAATAGAAGCAGTGAAACAATGGCCCAGACCTACCTCTGCTACAGATATCAAAAGTTTTATAACACCCTAGAAAGTTTTTGAGCTAAGACTTGAACCATCCTTCATTGTGAGTAGGATTTTATCGAGGATTAAAATTTCTTGAGTGTTAAGGTCACTAGATGTAGCACCTTGAGTTCCAAAAAGAATTAAATTAGAAATAGCAAAGTCTAAAATTTTGCAAGTTAAGCTAAGTATGAGTTTTGGATCGACTTCAAACGATCATAACTTTTAGCTCAAGGTGAGTTAGGTGTGATACCAGATACCGTAGGAAAGACCTTTGAATTATCTTTCCAATGCCACCAAGATTTTTAAGTTTCCAGTTCAGATGAGTGAGATATGGCCTTTTGAAGTTAGGCTGTCAAGTTAAGGAAAGTTAGCCGAAAATAGTAAAGGGTATTTTGGTCTGTTCCTTACCCAATTAGATTCAATTCATTTTTAGTAAGGTTTTAAGGGTATAATACTATTAGGTTTAGTTTTATAATCCTAAAATTAGCCTAGGGTTTTAGTTAAGAGTTCAAGAAGAGAAAAGAAGAAGAGAGAAAAGGAGAGAGAAAGGATCAAAGTGTTCATCGAAATTCTTGAGAGTTGTTGCGGATTGTCACCATGGGTTTGATCCCTAAGAGGTATGTAAGCTTTCATAGTGTTGGGTTTATTCACCCACACGCAAAATATATTATTTTCAGCGCAAATTTCATTCTTGAAGTTGAAAGATTTGAGTTCTTGATAGGTGTTCTTGAAGTTCATTCTAAATCTTGTTATGTTGGGTTTTTATGATTTTCTTGATATTTAAGTTAGTGTTTTTATGGCTGTATTGAGTATATTAGAGTGTACTTATGTTAAGTAATCGAATCCAAGTGATTGGGGAGAAACCATTCTATTATAGGCGAAATAGGGTGAGAAAATAAGTAAAGAAATTTGTCGGATTTTCTGGGTTGGGGCCTGGAGCGATGCGCTAGTTAGAGAGCCCCAAACTCTCCTCTGAAGTTTAGGGGTTGGCGCCCCACGCCACTCAGAGTCCATCTAGTTTGTCATCGGTTGCCCCGTTTGATTTCGTTTAAAGTGCACCTTCACTCGTTTTCGATTCTAACTACTCTAAGCTACTTCTAAACACCTAAAATCATTCATAACATGATAATAACCTTGAATTCATAATGCAAATTCAAGGTAGAGTTGAGAGTTAAGTTTTGAGAATTCTTTTGAACATTCTAAGAAAGTCCATTTGAGTCCGTTTGTTAAGTCTTCTACAACTTCTAGTAACTTGTTTCAAGAGTCTACTTTGTCATCATGGGATCTTTCATATCATGAACCATAACTCTTGAATTCATAATTCACATTCAAGAGAAAGTTTAAAGTAGAGTTCAACAAAGCCATTGAGTTCAATTGTGAATCCTTTGAGATCAACCATCGATTTAAACTGTCTTGAGGTAGTAAGTAAGAGAATGAGAAGTGTCATATAAATGAGTTCCATGTAGTTTGTAGACCATCGAGTCAAGTCGTTTATCCCTATAAATTCCGCATGAACTCCATAAGTTGAGTATCTATGAGAGGAGTAATATCTCCATGTCCTAAGTCTTAAGTATTGAGTTTCTAACCCATTTGAGATTATAATCCTTATCATGGGACTATTACCTATTACCCATGAAGTCCATGAGTTGAGTTGTTCATGCACATAATTCTGCATGAACATTATAAGTCGAACAATCTTGAAATGAGAAGTATCTTTGAGTCCTTGAGTTGAATAATTCATGCTCATAAATTCCATATGAACCCTCTGAGTTGAACATTCTTGAAATTAGTAGTATCATTGAAGTTCTTGAGTTCCAAGTATTGAGATCTATCTATGGTTAATGAAAACCTTGCATCGAGTCGTTCACACCCATAATTCGGCATGAACCATATTTTAAGAAGTTCTTTACAAATGTTTTAACTTTGTTTTAAGACTTAAGTTTTGAGTTCAGTAAAGAGTAAATGTTGAAGTTTATTTCTTCAAAAGTATATGGGGACTATGTATTCCCAAAAGAGTTTAAAATATTTTCACATTTAAATAAAAACGAAAAACTAAGATTTTCAAAATAGCCTCTGAGCTAGTTTTTCAGTAAAGAGCTTTTGGGCTAGTTTTCAGTTAAACAGTAAATGCTTTCACAATAAAGCAAGAGAGGAAACTGAGATTTCTAAGATAGCCTTTGAGCTAAGTTTTGAGCACTAATCTCAAATCACAAAAGAAGTATGTTTTATTTTAAAACATAAGAGGTAGTATATTTTTGGAGTAGTATTGAGCACCGATATGAGGGAGAGTTTAGGCAACTCACAGCCCCCATAAACCATGTAGCCACCATGGGTAGAAAAGGGTCATACTTTTTAGAAGAACCATTTTCACAATAGACTAGTGGATCCACTTAGTAGTTCAGGTTCTATACCAATGGCAAGGTATAGAACGGTCCTTGGCAACGTGAGGTAAAATGGTGTACCATCACTTAGGCATATAGTGATGGTTGTTGGTTAGAGAAACTCTCACATAAACTATATTACTTTATTATATAATTAAGGTTGAGTTTGTTATTGCATTTTCTTTAACGAACTAAGTTATCTTTATTGTTTTATAAAGCTTTCCATATATTGCATGTGTATTGTTACTTTATATTGAGTTGAGTATCCAAAGTTGAGTACCCAGAGTCGAATATCATATCTTTGAGTTGAGTATCTAATCTCTGAGTTGAGTATCTTATCCTTGAGTACTTCTGAGTTGAATAAGTTTGAGTAGTTTTGAATATCCTTGAGTATTCCTTGAGTTGAGTAAGTTTGAGAAGAGGTAAGTATGTTTCCTTTTTATTAAGTTTCAAGCTTATGTTTATGCTTTAGAATTCCTCTTACATGCTCATACATTCCACGTATTGAGCCATTTGGCCTGCATCTTCTCATGATATAGACACATGTATTTAGGATCATCAATAGGAGATTTGTTGACACATCCGGGAGTTCGAGTTAGCTCTGGTGAGCCTCCTTGTTTCAGGAGGATTTCATTTACTTTTCAGTTTAGTCAGGATGTCATGGGTCTTGTCCCGACTTCCATCTATATTAGTTAGAGGTTTCATTGATAGTCAGTATAGTTGAGAAGTCTGTATTATTCATTTATTTTGTTAAATGTTTTAAAGACTTAAGTTGCCTATTTTATGGCGAGTTGAATATCTTATTTTTATTCAGAGTTTTCTTTTGAGTTAAAACTTTGTATTTGAGTTATTAATTTTATTCAGTTTTTAAGCTTTGTATGCTTGAATCAGTTTTTCGCTTGTAGTCAGCCAGGATGAGGGTTCGCTTGGGGACCAGCAATGGTTCTCGAGTGCCGGCCATATCCAGGGTGTAGGCTCGGTTCGTGACAAGATTCTTAGGTCTAGCAGGCTATTACAGACAGTTCGTGGAAGGATTTCCATCCATAGCCTCACCATTGACTAGGTTGACTTAGAAGATGGTCAAGTTTCGATGGTCAGATGATTGTGAGAAAAGCTTTGCAGAACTAAAATTAGGTTGACTACAACTCCTGTCTTGACTCTACCAGAGGGTTCAGATGGTTATGTGATCTAGTGGGATGCATCCAGGGTCGGCCTAGGTTGTGTATTGATGCAACGAGGTAAGGTTATAACTTATGCTTCTAGACAACTTTAGGTACATGAGGAGAATTATCTGACTCATGACTGATGTGAGGCAAAATACATATTATTAATCATTATATGCCTCACATTTATTATTTATATTTGTCCTTTTTGAGCATGAATTTTATTAATTGTGCTAAATAGTATATTTTATTTGTAGGATTAAATTGGTGGAAAAATGAAGAAGTTTGAAGCTAAAACGAATTAAAGATGAAAGGTTGAAGAAGGAAATCAAGCAGGCAGCTTAATGGATTAAATTAAATATAATAATATATTTTTACATAAGAGGCCAATGTGAACGAATAGCCAATTCAAATTGAATTTGGCTCGCTGCTGCCACGTGTCAATAGCTAACCGCTCCTCTGCCACGAACAAGTTGGAGAAATCCAGCGAGAGATTGGAAACCTAATTAAATTGGGTTTTGTTTTCTTAATTTGTCTTGAACTCAATTATTTTATATAGGGTTTCTATATCTATAAATAGGGCATGAAAAATTATTCTTTAGTGGCCAAGAACCAAGAAACAATACACAATATAAATTTTCTTCTAGCTTAGGAGCTTTGAAAGAGCCGCCGTGGAGGTCGGAGAATTGTGGTTTATTCTTTCTTCTCCCTTATTATTTATTTGTATTCATGATTAATAAAAGATAGTTTAGCTATTGTTCTTAACTTTTTATGATTAACACAATCATATTTATTTTAATAAATTTTGATTGTGTTTTTGAGATAATGAGTAGCTAAATTTCATAACTAGGGTTGTGGGAATTATGAGCGATTAACAAAGTATGAATAGTAACTAAGTAATTCTTGAATAGTGTGATTGCATGCATTGATAATTCTTTCGATTTAGAAGTCTTTTTAGCAGTTGCAAACGTTAAAACTCGCCTTGTTGCTACTTGTCGGACCAAGGAGGTAGTTAATAAGAAAGGAATTATCAACATAGATTTAGTGTGATACTATCTAATAGTCTAATGTTGATTGGTGCGAGGGTGAAAACTAAGCCATACATTAATGTGATGTCTAATATGAGGTAAGGGTAAAGGTTAGTAAATTATACACACATAGCCAGACCAAGGTGTGGGGTGAAATTCTCTATTTGCCGGACCAAGGATTTAGAGATACATAACTTACCACTTTGCATGTGATACACTAGGATATAATTACTATTATTTGGATTACCGCGTTATGAGCTTATGGGGAACACATTCCTAGTTATTTCTAATGATTTGAATATAAATAAATACTTAGTTCAAAGCTATTTTTATTGTTTTTATTTTATTTCCATTTAAATCCCCCCCATTTTTATATAATGACTATTGAGTTAAATATTTGCTATTGACAATATTCTTCCATATTCTTTGTCGGATTGACCCCGACTCATATTTGGGTAAATATATTGCATATGATCATTTATATTTCTTTTCAAAAAATATATTTGGACGTTATCAATGACCTCGAGCTTGTAGCAGTGGTGTTTGCACTCAAGATTTGGAGATACTATTTGTATGGTGTTCATGTAGATGTGTTCACAGACATTAAGAGCCTCCAGTATGTATTCACCCACAAAGAGTTGAATCTTCGTTAGAGAAGGTGGCTTGAGTTCCTTAAAGATTATGATATGAGCGTGCATTACCATCCGGGTAAGGCGAATGTAGTAGCAGATTATCTATGGGTAGTGTAGTACATGTTGAGGAAGAAAGAAAAGAGCTAGCAAAAGATGTTCACAGACTTGCTAGCCTAGGAGTTCGTCTTATGAGCATATTAGATGGTGGTATAATGGTTCATAATGGGGCATAATATTCTTTGGTAGTAGAGGTTAAGGAAAAGCAAGACATTGATCCAATCTTGCTTGAACTTAAGGGTGCAGTCCACAATCAGAGAGTGGAGGTTTTCTCCGAAGGGGGAGATGGTGTGCTTCGCTACTAGGGTCGATTATGTGTTTCTAATGTGGGTGAGTTGAGACAGTATATCCTTGTAGAGACCCACAACTCCATATATTCTATCCATCCAGGCACCACTAAGATGTACCGCAATCTGTGGGAAGTCTATTGGTGGAATGGTATGAAAAGAGATATAACAGACTTTGTGGCTAAGTGCCCCAATTGCCAGCAAGTCAAAGTAGAACATCAGAAACCAGGAGGCATGACTCAAGAGATTGACATTCCTACTTGGAAGTGGGAAGTGATCAACATGGACTTCATCACAGGTTTACCTCGTACTCGCAGACAGCATGACTCCATTTGGGTGATTGTTGATAGGGTTACTAAGTCTTCTCGCTTTTTGGCGGTCAAGACTACAGATTCGGTGGAGGATTATGCCAAGATTTACATTAATGCTATTGTGAGGTTGCATGGGGTTCCTTTGTCTATCATCTCAGATAGAGGTCCTCAGTTTGCCTCTCATTTCTAGAAGTCATTTCAAAAGGGTCTTGGTACTCAGGTTAGTCTTAGCACAACATTTCATCCACAGACAAATGGTCAGGCAGAGCATACCATTTAGACCTTAGAGGACATGTTGAGAGCTTGTGTGATCGACTTCAAGGGTAGTTGGGATGATCACCTTCCTCTTATTGAGTTCGCCTACAACAATAGTTACCATTCTAGCATTCAGATGTCCCCTTATGAGGCATTGTATAGGCGTAGATGTAGATCTCCAGTTGGTTGGTTTGAGGTAGGTGAAGCAGCCTTGATAGGACCAGATTCAGTCCTTGATGCTATCGAGAAAGTGTAACTCATTAGAGATAGACTTAAGACTGCCCAGAGTCGCCATAAGTCTTATGCAGATGTGAGAAGAAGGGAACTAGAGTTCCAAGTTGATGACTGGTTTTCCTGAAAGTGTCACCTATGAAGGGGGTGATGAGATTTGGCAAGAAAGGAAAGCTCAGTCCTAGATATGTAGGCCCTTACCGGATCCTGAAAAGGATTGGTAGACTGTCTTATGAGTTAGAGTTGCCAGCAGATTTGGCAGCAGTGCATCCAGTCTGTCACATTTCACTTTTGAAGAAGTGTGTGGGTGATCCAGCATCCGTAGTGCCATTAGAGACTGTGGCTGTAAAAGATAGCCTTTCTTATGAGGATGTACCAGTTGAGATTCTTGATCGGCAAGTTAAAAGGTTAAGAAACAAAGAGGTCGCTTCAGTCAAGGTTTGGTGGAGGAGTCAGTCCGTAGAGGGAGCCACTTGGGAAGCAAAAGCAGCCATGAAAGCCAAGTATCCTTACCTCTTTCCTTCTGATTTCACTTCAGCTTGAGGTAATAGTTACTCTTCAGTTTTTCAGTCATTCATGCGTAAATTCAGTCATAGAATCAAGTTCCTTCAGTTTGTACTTGCAGTTTCAGCATATTTGCATGTTATTGGAACTCAGTTCAGCCATAAATTTAATTATTAGTGTTTAATGGTAGGGATTGCAACCCTTTCCCTCTATTTCAGCTAGTTTAGTCTTCATTCAAGGACGAATGTTCTCAAGGGGGAGACAATGTAACACACCGTATCCTAGATAGACCAAAATGCAGATTTTGCGAAGTAGCAAGTGCAACCCATGGTTGCCATCCATGGACTGTAGGTCAGACCACGGCCCGTGCTAGTGATTCGTGGTTCACCACTGCAACCCCTTCCTAAACCCAGCTTAGAAAATCGGCTAAGTCTCGACCCACGGTCCTTAGGTCAGACCATGGTCTGTGGTCTGTGTTCGTGGATCAAGACTGCCTTACCCAGCCTCTGACATGAACTACGGTCGACCAGCATGGATCGTCGTTCAATGCACGGTCCGTAGGTCTGACTGTAGATTAGGTTAAGCAGCCAGTTAGAGGAAAATTATTGATTGGGTTAACTTCAAATGGTCATAACTCTTAGCAAAATATGAATTATGTGTCCTATGACCTATAATATGATAGATAATTGAATCCTGTTTCCAACACCACCAAGTTTGCTAAAATCTGACCTCCGAGTAAAAGGTTATGCTCGTTTTAGTGAAGACCTGCCGGACAGAATTGACCGACGGACCCAAACGATGGTCGGTAGATCAAATGACGGACCGTCATTCCTTCCGTGGATGGGCTTCGCCAGAATTAAGTTAGGGTTGTTTTGGTCCTTTTCCTATTTCGTTGGACCCCTAAGCTACGTCGTTTAGACCCTAACTTATGAGGTTTTAGTCAGTTTAAGCCTAGAAACATAACTAGAACTTACCTAAGTCAAATCATTAATCAAAACTTAGAAAATTAGAATGCTAAGAGGAGAAAGAAGTCATGAACCCTAGTTCAATAACGCAACAAGTTTTCTTCAGTTCTAGCCTAGAAATCAAAGGATTTCTCCATGAAATTCGTCACT